>CM055898.1:32653466-32723466 GCA_029582155.1 Panopea generosa | reverse complement strand
TTCTACATATGTATAACTTACTACATATGTGTTACATATTTACTACATACATATAAATTACTACATATTTACAAATAACCACACATCAACAAATTACTACACATCTACAAATTACTACACATCTACAAATTACCACACATCTGAAAATTACTACACATCTACAAATTACCACACATCTACAACTTACCACACATCTACACATTACCACACATCTACAAATAACCACACATCTTCAAATTACCACACATCCACAAATCACCACACATCTACAAATTACTAAACATCTACAACTTACAAAACATCTACAACTTACTACACATCTACAAATTACCACACATCTACAAATTTCTACAAATGACTACACGTCTACAAATGACTACACATCTACAAGTTACTATACATCTACACATTACCATACATCTACAAATGACTACACATTTACAAATTATCACACATCTACAAATTACCACACATCTTCACGTTACTACACAAATACACATTACCATACATCTACAAGTTACTACACATCTACACATTACCATACATCTACAAATGACTACACATTTACAAATTATCATACATTTATAAATTACTACAGATCTTCAAATTACTACACATCTACAAATAACTACACATCTACCAATTACTACATATTTGCTACAAACATGTATTTACAAATAACAAATATACTGATACTTGGAATTTGGGGCATGAATACGTGCGTTCGTCAGTCTACTTTCACGTTCTCAACAGTGTACACACTGAGCAGAACAAATATCTCTTATATGACACATGACCCCTGCTTCTCTCATCATATTTGGGTAGTACAGACGTCGACAAACAGTAAAATGTAAGTTTCACTTCTTTCATTTGGGTGTCTCTATGAATGACAAGCCTTCAAACTTTTATTATTTAATATAGAATAAATAACAAACTTCAATGGTGGGCTTAACCTTAATGTCGTGTTCAACGAGTTTTTTTGTCTAGATATATAAAGTTGTAGTGTCGTTCTCAGCCAGCTGTTTTGCTATATTTTGACGGTGTCTGCCTCAGTAAGTATTACATGAACAATATGAGTCGGCATAATTAAGTATCATTTGAAGCATACAGACGCTGTGTGCGTGCCATTATCCTTGTTTGGTGTACATGAGCAAATACGTACACATAGTATGAGCGTTGTGCATATTGATTATAGTGGCCTTTTAAGGTGTTGTTGTATGGTGTTAAGCGTCGCTTTTAACACTTTTCAAGTTATATCGCAACGTTGTCTAGGGCTGCGACACTGGAGTATCATGCCGCAAAAACATGGTATAATGATGTCCCAACCAGTCACAATACATGACATCAGGCCGACCAGACATAAAACTATCATCATGCCGCAAACGCATGGTATGATGATGTCCCAACCAGTCACAATACATGACATCAGGCCGACCAGACATAAAACTATCACCATGCCGCAAACGCATGGTATGATGTCGTCTCAACCAGTCACAATATACTGACATCGGACCGACCAGACCTAAAACTATCATCATGCCGCAGACGCATGGTATGATGCCCCAACCAGTCACAATATACTGACATTGGGCCGACCAGACCTAAAACTATCATCATTCCGCAGACGCATGGTATGATGACCCAACCAGTCACAATATACTGACATCGGGCCGACTAGACCTAAAACTATCATCATGCCGCCGACGCATGGTATGATGCCCCAACCAGTCATAATATACTGACATCGGGCCGACCAGACCTTAAACTATCATCATTCCGCAGACACATGGAATGATGCCCCAACCAGTCATAATAATACTGACATCGGGCCGACCAGACCTAAAACTATCATCATGCCGCCGACGCATGGTATGATGCCCCAACCAGTCACAATATACTGACATTGGGCCGACCAGACCTAAAACTATCATCATTCCGCAGACGCATGGTATGATGCCCCAACCAGTCACAATATACTGACATCGGGCCGACTAGACCTAAAACTATCATCATGCCGCCGACGCATGGTATGATGCCCCAACCAGTCACAATATACTGACATCGGGCCGACCAGACCTAAAACTATCATCATGCCGCAGACGCATGGTATGATGACCAACCAGTCATAATATACTGACATCGGGCCGACCAGACCTAAAACTATCATCATTCCGCAAAAACATGGTATGATGCCCCAACCAGTCATAATATATTGACATCGGGCCAACCAGACATAAAACTATCATCATTCCGCAGACGCATGGTATGATGCCCCAACTAGTTACAATATACCGTCATCGGGCCGACCAGACATAAAAAACTATCATCTGTAAGGTAAGCCCCAAGCGAGAAAGCTTGTTATACCATTTTAAAGCATTTGGCATTAACTGGTCGAGGATCGAACCAACTACACTCCGCCTGCGAGGCGTACACGCTACTCTTAGACTACCGCTGCAGGTTTTGGAACGCATGGTCTCCGATTTGTCATATATTACTGTTGATTGTCACATTATATTACACAGGTTAGTAATTCGTGACTTATCATCAAAATAAATGAGTCAATCAATGAAGCTTATAGTTAAAATATATAAAAAGGACACGTTGTTATTTCTATAACGTTTCATTCAATGCTAACGATTTTTATCTACACTTAAGAGATTTGAACGCAACACAAGAAGAGATATGTAAACGCAACACATGTTTTAGAAGGGACCTACTCTACTTGGAAATGAAGATAGTACGACCAATGCGGGAGCTACCAAATTTATCAGTTAAATCTCGAGTTACCAACCAATAACATCAGTAGAAATTTATTAGCGCTTCCATGTCTTCTGAGTGTTTATGATGCGAATCAAAAAGTATGATACTTAGTGTATAATACAAGTTGTTAAATTCGTATTATTTTTTTAAATAGGGCCATGGCTATTATAGATGGTGTTATAAAAATAAATATATATATATATATATAATTTATATTGATTTAATCAGTTTTATCGGTTTTATAAAAATAAATCCAAGAAATTACCGGTTTGTATTTTTTTAACTATTTGTTTACTCTTATCTTAAAACCTATCACCGAGCCACACGTTTTATTTAAGATCACAAATTTCGTAAATCTACCGCTAGATCACGTTTTATAAAACTAGCGTTAGGCTACAACATTTATAAAACTAGCGTTAGGTAACATTTATATAATTAGCGTTAAGCTACAACATTTATAAAACTAGCGTTAGGCTACAACATTTATAAAACTAGCGTTAGGTCACATTTATAAGACTAACGTACGTTAGACCACATGTTTTATAAAAACTAGCGTTAGTTACATATTTTATGAATTAGGTTTTAAAGGGAGTATATCAGTAAAAATCGCTATAAATATCTTAAAAAATAAAATAATTATTAAAATAAAAAGCATCTCATTTTCATTAATAAATAAAATACGAATGGTTTGGTATAGCCAACCCACCAAAACGTGACAAATTGGAGTGGTAAACTTAAAATGAAATCCTCATTCTAAAAATAGACAACACTTAAAATACTGGTTAACGTCATTCGGACTCTATCTAAGTATTACGTGGGACCATGTATCAATGGCGGATCTACTCTTTTAAAAAAACAGCCTATGCCCCTCTCCATAAAATCCTATACTTTATTCAGATCAACTCTATTTCAACTGAAAAACATGTTGTGCTCGTTCAAATTTTGTGGTGCGCCCTTCAAAACAGAAATCCTGGATCCGCCCCTGCGTATTACGGATCAAATTTAAATCAAAATGAAATCACGTTACTCATTTTATACGTCACAAATTATGTTGCACTTTTAAGCGGGAAATCTATTTTAGTGTATAACCTAGGCGCGTTGCCCAAGTTAAGAAACCCCTTTTTAATATATTATTTTGGCATGTTTAAATAGATATATGCTTTTGGCAGTATCGGGTCAAAGAGTTTATATTGGAAAAATATGTTTTAAGCCAATTTTAAAAGTTGGGAAAATCCTGATTAATTCCCTTTTAGTCACACGTTTTATCAAACAAGCAACAGATCACAAGTTTTATTAAAAAAACTATTAATGAGTTCTTAAATAGGAAGATTTAGAGATTAATGGCTTCGATGTCAGTTTCCCATATACACTTAAAGTGAAGATATGTTTAATTTGTGATTATGAGAAACACCGATTTCTGTAAACGTCCCCGGTATGATCCAACCGGTTATCAAACCCAGTCACCCAAGCTCGAGGTGTACGTTTTCTAAGTGATCAGATATGTAGTAGTCATTTTGCAAATGATACATATATATTCAAGTGAATCAAGTCGGTCCGGTTGGTTCAGTCGGTAGCGCGACTAACTACTGATCAATCCAGGGATTGCAAATTCGAATCACCGCCCGGCAATTCTCCGTGATGATTGACATACAACATAGAATCGAATTGTCATTCGTCTCTCGCCGCTAATGTGTAAAGTAATCAATTGCGGATATCACGCGGCGTATGTTCAAGAACTAGTTAAACTTCAAGGATTCCATGAAAGAGTGGTATGCTTACCACCAACGGAATAAAAACTACGCAAAATATTAAAGCAAACAAACAAAACAATTAAACCATTAAAATTCAGTAGTTTTCACAATACGTTTTAATCCTTTTATATCTGTTTATTTGCTATTTTTTGTTTAAAACCCATTTTCAATACAGTTTTACCTAATACATTATTGTTCACTATTACCGACTCTTGGCGTGACTAGTCAGTAGTAAGTATTTTTCAACACTCCTCGTGTTAGTAGAAGTATGTGGGGTCAATGTTTGCCGTATACAAGTGCACTTAATAATAACCGGAAGCAGGACACTTAGTCGATGATCAATTCTTGTGTTTCATTTGGACAGTATACTACATAGCATGTGTATATGGAAAATTGAAGGGACATTGCAAAATATGTTAAATGTGTTTCTTTCAAGCAATCGATACTATTCTTCTTCAATTTTTCTTCAATTACCGGACCGGATTAGCTTAGTCGGTTACGCGTCTGACTATCAATACAGGGGTCGTGAGTTCGAATCCCCCGCCCGGCAACATTCTCTGTGATGATTGATATACGACAGTGTGGCTCATTATCATTCGTCTCTCAGGACTGACTCAAGTGGGAAAGTTATCAGTAACTTGCGGAGACGGGTGTGCTCGAGTACTGGTTAATCCAAGGAAACAGTGGTTAGGTAATCTGATCGTCTGTTAGCCCTCGGTAGCATAAAAATTACGCTTAATATTCAATCAATCTTCTTCAATTGTATAGTTTTAAGGCACTGTATAATAACTGAAAACAACATTTAACCGATTATTTATCTGCTAAGATTGAATTTCTATCCACTGCCCAGGCGAGGAAATATTTAAGTTACTTGATGAAATGTTGTGATTCTACTGAGTTTTTACTGATGACGTCATCCACCGAAAAACCTACAATGTTTTGAAAACGATTTCAACCAATATTACAACTGCGTTTACCCTTCATTTTAGTGTTACGATCCTGATATATTACCACTGCTTGAATGCTATTCCATGCTTGTCATCGTATAATAAATCGTTATTACTTGCTCGTACTATTCCATGAAGTTTGTTATATTACGGAGTTATTACGTTTGCGTTATTTATTGAATGGCCCACGTTTTGGTTTAGTCATTAATTGTAATAGAAAATTGAACCAGTCTGAATGATGAATTAATGCTGTATTTATAACTAATAACCGTGACTTAATATATGTGTTGTGCAGTTATAATTACGCACTCGGAACTTCCGATAAATGGCATTTATAAGTGAGTAAAACATTGCATGTTTATACTCGAGTTCCGCGGGATAGTGATAACACGGGAAATAATGAAGTAGGAAAATAAACTGCTTCGAAGTAGAAATTACTCAATCCATTTTCACTTCGTGTGTGCCAGCACTTAGCGAAAAAAACAGATTCGTCAAATAGCACGAATATTTCAGAGTAAAAACAGGATTTCGCCTGTCAGTCGGTAAAGTCAGTGATAGAGTGAACGCAGTTATAATACTCGCATGCATGTGTTTCGTTGGACTTTTTTTTGATAACTAAAAACGATGATCAAAGAGTGTACAGTAGATTTTAGCAAGCAGTTACTGTTATTTTTAAATAATTAAAGTGTATATAGGAAGTGTTTTACAAGTATTTGATATAAAGCGAACGCACATATATGTATAATGTGTTCCGTTGGAATTTAATATCTAAACTACATATACTGGACGATTAAATAGTGTACATCAATTTTATAATATAGAACTTGTTTTTATATATAAATATGAAAATGAATGGTTCAGAACAAAACGGAGTAAATTTAGTGTTGTTGTTACGGTATTTATTTTTTATTATGAGTTTAATAGATTTGCAAGTCATGGCGTCTAAAACGAATAAAAACAGTGACATGAACATAAAAAGCGGACAATATACTCCTCCACCACTGTATGATGATTACTATAGCTATGATTCTGGTCCGGATTTCAGTCCAAGCAGCTCATATTGCAGAGAAAAATCTACCTGTGATGTGAATAACGCTTTGTCTTTCTCGGACAAGAATTGTTATTGTGATGAGGTGTGTGAAACACTTAACGACTGCTGTGTAGGGAATGACCGCGTCATCAGCATAAAACAAACAAAATCACAATTTTCGTGTGTAAAACGACCTGAAATAGTAAAAACACCTGGGTACGGAATTTATCTTGTAAATAAATGTTCTCCTTCTTGGAATAATATAAAAATAAGGGATACTTGTGAAAAAGAAGCCAATGCTTCTGACTTATTACTGAACCTCCCAGTATCGGAAACCGGAACCGGTACAATGTTCAGGAATGTGTTTTGTGCGCATTGTAACCACGTGTATGATTACAGTTTTTGGAATGCTGAAATAAAATATAATTCAACAGATACGGAACATATTGATTTATCTAAAAGTAACATAGATTTTACGAAACCTAATCCAACCTTCAAAAATGAGAGAAAATGTTTTATAGACATTACAGATAGTTGCCCGAGTGGTGCGAGCGATGCACAACTGAATAACAACTGTTCAAATGGTCAGTTTTCCATAGTGTTTGTAGATAAAACCATTTTCAGGAACAAATATTGTGCTCTGTGTAACGGGGCATCGAGTGATTCGATCGTTTGTTATCCAAAAGATGAGTTTCTTCGATCCCCTGATCCAGACAAGAGAGTCTACAGTTTCAGACTACTTGTTGACTTTAATACCCAAGATATTGATATACAATGCAATGATAATGAGATGTACGATCCTATAACAAAAACATGTCGTGAAATCCTATGTTTCCCACCACGTGTCGCTAAATTGGGAAAATGTATTCTGGGAAACGGAAGTAATTCGGTTTGGAAAAATGAGAGTGCGATCGATGGGAACAGTAGTAATTGTACTATTGCAAAATTTACATTGGGGGAATATAACATGGTCAATGAAACAGCAGTGTTTATTCTCTCACTGAACAGAGTTTATACAATAGAAAATGTTAACAGATCTGGATCAGACGTGTTTATATGTTTAGAACGCAACCAGCTTTGTTTAAATGATTGCGGATCTACAGCTGGTATGTTTCAGTTTTCTGAGATAGAGAGCTACATGTCGCTGATTGGTCTGGTTATATCCATCGTGGCTTTAGCAGTAACATTTGCCGTGTACGTTTATTTTACACAATTGTTAAATACGCCGGGGAAAATTTTGTTATGTCTTGTGGTTGCGTTGTTCCTAGCACAGTTATTGTTTCTAATTTCATCGGAAGTTCAAGGCATCCATCAACTATGCCAGGCTATCGGCATATTAGTTCATTACTTTTTCTTGGCTGCATTCTGTTGGATGAATATAATAGCTCTAGATTTATGGTTGACCTTTTCGAAGCAGTTTATGCCTGCTAGTTCCAGTAGCAAATCTACAAAGAGATGGTATTTGTATAACATTTATGCGTGGATGGTTCCCTTTATAATTGTTACCACGTCGGTTATCTTGGACAACGTCAATATCGACGCCAACTATTCAAATTTCAAACCTGGTTACGGTAAAGGTGCGTGTTGGATAACATCCAGAGATGCGCTACTACTTTTCTTTGCTGGACCGTTAGCAATGTTTAAACTGTTTGACATTGTGGCTTTTATATTTACAGCCGTCCATATCTACAAAGCTAAACAGCAAGGTGCAATGGCGAGACAAAAGCAAAATACATGCTCATTTCTGTTGAATATAAAATTATCTCTGGTCATGGGGCTGACGTGGGTATTTGCGTTCGTTGCCAATATCGCCAATTTATCGGCACTGTGGTATCTTTTCATTGTATTCAATTCTCTCCAAGGGTTGTCGATATGTTTGAGTTTCCTATGCACGAAGAAGGTAACGCGGTTAGTGAGAGAGAAATATGAAGATATGTCTAAAGTCAGTGCAACTTCTGACGGAACAAATTTGACCACATTGTCTCGTTCTGGTGATAAAAAGACATGATCCAAATCAAATCACGTTCATATAGGAGAGAAGTGTTTTATTTAATTATAAAATATATAGTTACACTGAGAAAGAAAAATAGTTTGGAATATTGGTGAACGTTTGGTTAAAATTATAAGCATGAAAATAAACTTCAATAAATCGCTAACTTATTGTTATAATCAAAGTTTACTTTTTTGTTTCGACATTTGTATATGCATAATAAACTCATAAGTGATAAATATCTTCATTTGTCAATACTTTAACATACATATAGCTACTTTATATGTACATTGTTGGCCGCTCACGCCAGAGGTAGCGGGTTCAATCCCAGCTCGACCCGATGCCTCTCATAAAACAACACTCAGTACTGGTTCTCCCAGGAAGCGGACTCAAGAGCAATTCATATAAGCTCTGAGCTTTCATCGCAACCGAGCTAAAATAAATGAGTATAAACTAATCTGTGCATAATTGTTGTTTCCAACTTTTAAATTCAAACCTAAATTTATCAATGTATTTTAGTCTGAGATTTAGACACGGACTCAAGTTGTTAAAAATTTAAGATTCAAATAACATCTATTAATTAAGCAAATAACCATATTTATTTGCATAAACAAGCAGTTTTAATCATTATTAAACAGAAAATGTACATGTTCACATTTATTACCAATATTTGTATGTTTACAGAGTTCTATGAAAATACAATAATGTATTAAATTTCTGTATAAATCGTGAATCGCTGTTTTCAATCCCACTCAAAATATTACATGTTATACCTTGTACAACCAGAACCGGATCATTTGTAAGAAAACTGTTAAACCCATGACATTTTTTCTCGTTCTACATATATACAATCAAAGCACTTAAACTTCTGAAATCTGGGCAAACAATGATCAAGGGGAAATGAAATAATCAAATAACCCAAAACATTTGTAAGGTAACTGGTTGGAAATCTTTCAGTAGAGGTCACCATGTTCTTTGTTGAAGGGAAAATATATAAGACTTAGTGATACTTTACTTAAACTGACTTTTATTCAGAATGATTAACTGTAAAATTATAATTTGCAATGCGTGCGTGCGTGCGTGCGTGTTTCAAAGAAATTTTACTTTCAAAGTTAAACGTTATATTTGATAGATAGTTCCAAGATGATATTTGTACGTATATGGATATTTAAAGGGAAACACATCAGGAAAAAAAACTATAACTATCTGAAAATAAAATTATTTCAAACATTTTTACTTCCTGTGTAACGGATCAAATTGAAATCAAAATGAAACCACGTAACGCATTTAATACGTCACAAAATAAGTTTCAATTTTAAACGGGGAATCTATTTTAGTCCAAGTTAGGAGACCCATTTTCAGTATAATCATTTGGCATATATATGTATATATATATATATATATATATATATATATATATATATATATATATTGTCAATATGGGTTCAATTACTGACAATTAGTATATATAGGCATGATATATTGGGAAAAAAATGTTAATAGCGAATTCTAAACTTTTGAAAAAATCCTGATAAATTCCCGTTTATGAGATCCTGATTTTATTTCACAATAAATATTTCACGAAATTTTAACAAAACTCACTTGGTTTTAAGTCACTGTTGCATATGTATACTTTTAAGCGGTTAAAACAAACTTATCTGTTTCGAGGCACTCAGTGGTAGATTCCGTGGGCGGCCTTCGGTTTGTGTGTTTATATTTATAGAATCAGCATCATATGAAGCTTTGAAATTCGACTACAAAAACATGGACAAATTTCATTTTTTTTACAGTTTGGCTGTTTCCACACACGTACTAATATTTTAACTTTAAAAATGTATCCCTTTCTGTGTATACACGCTGTTTCCATCCACAGACTTTCAACTTGTGCCAATACACGTATAATTCTTAATTTAATATAGAAATATAAACATTTCTCTGTATATACTAGTTATTTCAATCCCCATATGTTAAACAACCAACATTCAAATTTAGAATATATGTACATATGTTTTTTCTGTTTACTTAAAACCTAAACAAAATAAATTAATATATATGTTTAGCTTGTCTGTTTAGAACAGTTAATGCCTACATGTTCTATAAGTTGGCCCAATTCTACAGCTGTGAATAATCCACGTTTCAACCTGAAAAAAAAATATTTGAAATTAAAAACACATTGCATTGAAAGGCTAATTCGAATCGATATTCAAATCCTTAGTCTATACTTTAATATTTGATAATTAACATATAGTGTGTGTATAGCACCGAAGCTAAAAACCTTCGGGTCTAAACGTGTGAACTCTTTCTCCGCCGCCACAGACGATGCTGTCGTTATGATTAAACATCACGTTTTTCGTCCATAACACTCAATCTGTTAACAATTGACTGTCTGCTTTTTAATATATTTTTCACAAAATAATCATTGGGATGCTGAAAGAACTTTAAATGATCTAACCTGGATTGCTTTTCTATCAATCAGAACCTTTGTAAGCTTACTGACGATGTGTGCGTTTTTACTGTAGTAATGACATGAATCAGATTGTTTTAATATTATTTTATTACAAACCTCATTTCAACATAAATTGGAAACATTTAAATTCTCATAAACCCATCATTAAGTAAGGTCGCCGGGCCCGATAAGTTCAGCCGGTAGAGCGTGTGACTATCAATCCAGTGGTCGTGAGTTCGAATCCCCGCCCGGCAACATTCTTCGTGATGATTGATACGCGATATTGTGTCTCATTATCGTTCGTCTTTCACCGCTGTTTCAAGTGGGGAAGTTACCATTTACATACAGAGAAGGGATATGCTCAAGTACTGGTTAACCTTTCAGCATCCCAGGAAACAGTGGTTAAGTTTAAACTGATCGTCATTTAGCCCTCGATGGCATAAAAATGACGCTAAATATTCAAACAATAAATCAATCAATCAAGTGTGAAAGTAAGCAGTTACTTGCGGAGATGGGGTGTGCTAGAGTACTGGTTAACCTTTCAGGATCCCAGGAAACAGTGGTTAAGTTTATTGATCATCTGTTCGCCTCCGATTGCATAAAACGACGCTAAATATTCAATCAATTACTTATAACTAGGATACACTTTGACACCAAAACTCTGTTATTGTAATTCTCCGTTAGATGATATCTGTCCTCAATATCTTTATAATTCACAGTTTTTCGTATCAAATACAATGGGTTATATAAATAAATTGACATTTTGTTACGATAGTTAGCAAATATTTACCTTAACTGTATACTACACATGCTCATTAGTAACGTAACCGATTTTAGTTCCATTCCAATCTTCATGAGAAATCACCTCCTAAAAGCCTATAACAAAAAGCAATTGTTTAAAACGTGTGAGTTATTACTGATTTGTGTGTCCGAAATAATTACTAGTATGTAACATTACTAATTTGTTTTCAATTTTCATTTTAAAATCATTGATTTCAAATAATACTGTAACGAGTTACTGGGGTTAATCAATAAATACGATTAGATTGTATAACCTATCATGTGTTGGAAATGGTGTTAAACTCCATTAAAATGTTTCCAACATTAATGAAACATTAAGCTGTACGCCTACACGTGGGTCAGCTGTTTTTCAGTGTATGATGGGTACACAAAACAGACTACGGGGATATATTCCGGAAGTGGAAAATAAACTTCTTTTAAACGAGACTACTTTAAAAATGTGAACTTTGTAATAACTATCAAATATCAATTGTTTGTTTAATTTTATTACCAATATAACATTACTTATTGAACGTCACTCGTAATTCAAATACTAGAAGTTTTATAAACTTGGGACAATGATATCACGAGTTCCCTGTGTAAGTCGTGCATGTGCTACCATACTAAAAGCATCCAAAACACCGTAGGTTCAATCTAAAAATAGAATGACATAGTTTAACGTGGTCCAGCGGTAGAGCACCGAACTCATGATCGGAATGTCGTGGGTTTGATCCTCCGCCACAGGGCTATGTGTGGTGTCCTTGAGCAAGACACCTTTTCCGCATGCGCTAAGAACTGGTTCACGTGGAAAGACTTCGAGCGTGATTTGTCTAAATTGTAAGAACTTGTTTCACAATCGAAGTAAAATAAACAAGTTTAAACTAAACAATTAATATCAGATTCTAGGAGATAAAAAAATCTAAGGAATTTCGGTAATAAGCGATGTGCGTTCGGAAACTGTCAGGAATAGATTTCACTACACTCAATCACGAATACAATTATTTATAGACAACCTTTATAACCACTTATATCTAGAAAGTGTTGTTGTAGAAAATCGCATCAATTTTTTTAAGTTACAGGTGTTTCTTTCTGACAATGCATTGTTGGATCATTTCTTGAACATAAAACGTATTGGTGAGGCCTCTTTATAAAAAAAAATAAATTTTTTTTAATAAGAATAAACATCATTTATATTCACCATCCCGCGACTGTCCCACTGAAGCATTTCCTGTTGCAAATGGTGGTACTATGCCTGTACATAGATATGGGTAAACTAAGTATAACATTTTTTTTCTTTGTTGTTTTATTTGTATCTGTTTTTTCAGGTTATCGATATATTTCATTTCATTTTCTCTGAGTCATAATTTCCTCCTGACCCTTTTCTTCAAGATCAGACAATGTTGCTTTTCCCTTACGAATAACTTTTTTGTTATAAATGCAGCTGACATCATTATCTAGACTCTTTTATTCAGTTTAAACTCATTTGTTTTACATCGATTCCCAAACATTTTGCTCAACTTCGACAAGTCATACTTGAAATCTTCCTGGGTGTAACCATTACTAAGCATATGCGAGGGGAAAGGGTCTTGCTGAAGGAAACCACACATAACCGTGGCAGAGGATCGAACCCGTGACACTCCGATCATAGTTCGGTGCTCTATTACTAGACTACGCGCTCCATTCTGTTATGACAATTCCATGCATTGTCACTGTCTGGGACGGATGTATTACACTCAAGGAAAAACAAACGGATATTCTAAAATGCACCTACATATTAGTTCATGATCCTTTTACTTTAATCTTTTACAATAAGGTTGATTGATTGAATATTTAGCGTATTTTTTATGCCATCGAGGGCGAACAGACGATCAGTTAACCTAACCACTGTTTCCTGGGATTAAACTAGTACTCCAACACACCCCATCTCCGTAAGTAACTGATAACTTTTCCACTTGAAACAGTGGTGAGAGACGAATGATAATGAGACACAATGTCGTATATCAATCATCACGGACACGTTGCCGGGCATTTATAATGTTATAGAATTTATTGTTGATATTGGGCTACTAATATTTCATTTAGTTGAATACAACTCTACATGAATGGGAATGGGAAAATGTGTACTTCTTATAGGGGAAATGTTACGAGTATTTTCTTAGAAATGAAAGTCGCAATGTTTTTATTTATATCTCGTGTCCTGTAAGCCAGAGACAATGGTCACAAACTATTTATATATTACCTTATTAAGTTAAGGTATATAACGCGTGTGGATAAGGTACGTTATGGAATACTGTGTCAAAAACATAAACAACTAAGATAACCGTACAGGCAATTCCTAACATGTCACAATACGTAACAGATGCTATCTGAAACTGGTCTGACTGTTGTTTGTTTTCATGTGGGTGGACAGTTTATAGATCACATTGCTTATTAAAAATTTCGTGAGCGGATAAGATCGTTTTGTCCCAGCTAATGCAATATTTACGGTGATATCAACAGAACAGAACAGAACAGAACAGAACAGAACAAAACAGAACATATATTTTATTAAACTTGAGCAATACAGCTCATCGTCATACATATATACAAAATCAATGCATACGTTGAAATAAGGTGGTATGTGAATTTTGTTTCATTTAGTTGATATTTTTATGAGAGTGTTATCTTGGTATTTAGAAATATTTATTTAAAGCATAAGCTCAATACAAATTCGAATTACCATACCACGTTTTCTCCATTAAACTGTTAAACGAGTATCTCTTAGTTTGAAACCTTTAATATAATCAGTTGCAAGTTTGTTTAAAATTTATTTTTTGTCAATATTAAGGTTAATAAATTTAAACATGCTTGGATGAGTTGAATTATATTTATATATATAATTTTTTCAGATCATTAAAAAAAACGGCAAATAAGTATGAAATGGTATTTGTCTTAAACGTCATTTAAGTAACAACATATATATTTTCTTTGATCAGTTGCAATTCTTTTATGTCGTCCTATAGCTAGTTTATGTAATATCGACTGATTCAGGAACATCCATACGTTTGCATATCCTGCGTTATGTAAAATCGATCGGACTTTAAAGGCCCAATTTTAAGAATTGAGAGTTTCGTCGATTTTTCTTCTTTGACTATGTACTGTTAACCGTAGAATACAATTATCTTGCTTAACCCCATCTAATTTAATGATGTATTTAACAATTCTCGGAAATCTTCCTATATATAGTTGAAATCGACCTAATTTGGAATATAGAGATAAAGCATTTGTAGATTATTTTACATTAAGGACCAATGTGTAAAACTTTCTATGATCACGTTCAATGTTGTCTGCTTTTGCGAAACCCCATACTTCACAACTATAATTTAAAACTGATAAAACATATGCATCAAATTGATTAAACATGTTTGTTTTTTTTATATTAAAAAGCTAACAAATAGCTCTAAGTGCTTTACATGATAGCACATTTTTTGCATGAACAATAGACCCAACACTTGACATTCCTAAGTAGTTAAAAGTACTAACAATTTCTATCTCTTTTCCATCGTACAACCACTTATTATCAGCACTTAATACCCAACTTTTACGGAACACTACCATTTTTGTTTTGTTTACATTAACCTTTAAGTTCCTTGTTTTACAATAGGAATATAAATTATTTATAGATTCCTGGAGTCCTTCTCTTGTCTCCGACATAATTACGGCATCATCCGCAAACAACAACAGAAAGATTGATAACTGTTCAACAGAAATACCAACATTAATATTCTGTTGGAGGTGCATTTCAATATCATTCAGAAAAATAAAAAATAAAACCGGAGAAGTGATATCTCCTTGAAATAATCCAATGTTACACTCGAAAACATCTGATAGACTGTTCAGGTGTTTTACACACACTTTGATCTTGTTACGCATAAACCGAAGGTTAAATATTAGCTGCACCTTCACACTGTTTACAATATTTCTACAATCGCTAAGAGCGCGACGATAGTGCAGTGTTGGCCGCTCACTCGTTAGGTCTCAGATTCGATCCTCAGCTTGATCCGATGACATCTCAAAACTACACAATTGGTTCTAACCTGGAAACGAACTCCAGAGCGGTTCATATAATATATGTACTTACTCTTCAATCGACTTTATTACATTAATATAAACGAATGAAACGTGTAGATTTTATTTAGTGAGCAAATGTGGGGCTGATTAATGACAATTAAGTTAAAACAAAAAAATCGTTACGTGTGTTTCGCATCAGATTATCTATTCCAATTATTTAAACATTATATGAAACGTACCGTATTTGCCCTCGACCACAATGAATTCGATAAATCCGAGTCATTCTGTTATTTTCTTTTCTTTATTGCGTTCTGTGGTCACACGAGATATTTAGTAGATATAGGTAAAAGTGTTCATTAAGTAAAAAATTACCAATTAACAAATATTGCATATCTTTTATTTTTCAAAATTCCAATGTGCTATAAAGCCCGTGAAGATACAAATATATATATATACATGGTGACAGTGAAGAACAGTATAATATTGAACAAAATTCTAATACAGAACACACACATATGAGAGATGTTCATCACGACATTCATACACAAGTCTAAGTTTTGAGTATTAATAAACATTCAAGATATTATTGTTTATTCGTGATGGTGCTGTTAAGCTTCAATTATACAGATATTATGACATTTAAATGAGAATATATATGTGTATAGAAATACAATTTGAAACAATACATATTTTATCCAATATACTAGTACTGTATTAATCACTATTTTTTAATTATTATTATCAATTTATTGCTTCCAATAAAAAATAAAGCATTTGTTCTAGAATGAACAGTGTGTGTCGTTTCATTAAAATTTATACATATTCAAATAACAATGCAATAGTTTTCAATATTATGAACGATAAATGACATTAAACGAAAATCACAGATATTCACATTTTCACCTGAAACACATTTGTTCGGTTCATTATATTAATATAGAATATATTATATATTATTTACATGAATTATATGTACACATGTTGAAACTTTGGACAGGTACACTAGACTCTCCTTAAACTCGAAATCAAAGAAGAGAAACTACTGTCAAATGGGCAGTTTTATAACCTAATCTAAATAATTAACATTTCAAAGTAGATTAGCCTTAGTATTGCTATATACGGTGTAAATTCTTTGGTAATGTAGTTGCAAAATGAATTAAAATATTTTCAACATATAATTGAATATTTTATGTCGTTGTTGTTGTTGTTGTTGTATGGTGTTTAGCGTCGCTTTAAACAATTTTTCAGTCATATCGCGACGGTGTGTACTTTAAACAGTATTCTGAGCGCTGTCACACTGGAGTATCATGCCGCAGACACATGGTATGATACACCACCCAGTCACATTATACTGACACCAGGCAGATCAGACCTAGAACCTTCCTCTAAATACTGAGCGCCAAGCGAGGAAGCTTCTTGTACCATTTTTGAAGTCTTTGGTATGACCCTGCCGGGGATCGAACCCACGACCTTCCGCATGCGAGCCGGACGCTCTACCACTTTCGATGTACATGTATAGACAAAGACCCGACATCATATAAATCTACTATGAGAACCAGATTACTTAGCTTGAACTACATTGACTGCGCAACTCCGGTAGCCGGAATATAATTAACAACAAGAGGCCCGAGAGGGCCTAATGACGCTCTACTGATTCATAGTTGTCATAGCACTTTTTGAAATTCCACAATATTTACCCTCTTTAAGGGTCGCCTTAACAATTTATCTAATGGATAACACTCCCACCACACCCGTACTGAACAAAAACTTATTTGCTATGAAAAGTAAATACTTTAAATTTTCATACCATTCACCTGTAAAAAAATATAGTTATTGTACAAAACCCTTATACAACCTAGCCCCTTAATTTGTCAGAACTTCAATCACCCACTCTTAGCGAATTTGGTATGAGCAGAAATGATTCAAATTTTAAAAAGAAGTTTATTTTGTACACATGGATGCAAAATGAAAGAAATCAGTTTTCCTTATTCTATTCCTATGTAAAAGTCACATTACAGGGCCCCAATATATCCCAGTCCTTTGATATGCAGAATCTTCAATCCTTGCTGTAAGAATAATTTATATCATAGGGATAATTTATATGAAATATGAACAAATTTGACTGACCGGCTGTTGAAAATAAGATTTATGACAATGTTCTAGTTTAATCATTTTGTGACTCCACCTGGCACTTTTAAGAAAGTTAATTCTTCGTATCGAACAAAATCATATTTGTTATGACTAGACGTTGGTTCAATACTCAAACTGAAAAAAATAAGAAAATATCAGTGAAACCGATGGGTGCTCCCCCAAGTGAGTGTTTGCCTTTGTACCGGCTACTTGGTTGAAAAATAACAAACTGCTTAGCAGGAACATTATGTGGCTCTGCACTTGACGGAACTCATTCGCAAATCATTGAACCGGAACAAAATGACAATATGCACATATCAAAGCTAGCTTTACAAAATTAAAACCAGAGGTTGTAGCAAAATAGCGTCATGAAGACAATATTCACATTTTCACTCGGTAATGATGCATCCTAGCAAGTTTCATAAAATTCCAACCAGAGGTTGTAGAGAAATAGAGCGGAGAAGAATTTGGTCATAGACATAATGAAAGGGCCATAATTCCGTGAAAAATCATCGAACCGGAACACAAACATAACAATTTTCATAAAATTCCAACCTGAGGTTGTAGAGAAATAGCGCAGACAATAATATGGTCACAGACTCAATGAAAGGGTCATAACTCCGTGAAAATCATAGGATCGGAACACATAGAGAATATGCGCATTTGCACTTGGTAATGATGCATCCTAGCAAGTTCCATAAAATTCCAAAATGGGGTTTTAGAGAAATAGCGCGGACAAGAATTTTGTCACAGACAAAATCAAACGGCCAATACTCCATATAAAATCATCGAACTGGAACACAAACATAGCAAGTTTATAAAATTCCAACATGAGGTTGTAGAGAAATATCAAGTTTCATAAAATTCCAACATGGGGTTGTAGAGTAAAAACCCGGACAAGAATTTGGTCACAGACAGAATCAAAGGGCCATAACTCCGTGAAAAATCATCGAACCGGAACACAAACATAGCAAGTTTCATAAAATTCCAACCACAGGTTGTAGAGAAATAGAGCGGAGAAGAATTTGGTCACAGACAAAATGAAAGGGCCATAACTCCGTTAAAAATCATGGAACTGGAACACAAACAAAGCAAATTTCATAAAATTCAAACTTTAGGTTGTAGAGAAATAGCGCGGACAATAATTTGGTCACAGACTCAATGAAAGGGATATAACTCCGTGAAAAATCATCGAACCGAAGCACATAGAAAATATGCGCATCTGCACTCGGTAATGATGCATCCTAGCAAGTTTCATAAAATTCCAACATGGGGTTGAATAGAAATAGCGCGGACAAGAATTTGGACACAGACAGAATCAAAGGGCCATAACTCCATGGAATATCATCGAACAGGAATACAAAGACAATATGCGCATCTGCACTTAGTAATAATGCATCCTAGCAAGTTTCATAAAATTCCAACATGGGGTTGTAGAGAGATAGCGCGGACAATAATTTTGTCACAAACTCAATGAAAGGGTCATAACTCCGTGAAAAAACCGGAACAAATAGAAGCTATGCCCATCTGCACTTGGTAATGATGCATCCTGATAGATACAATCCAGATAGATACAATCCACGTGATCAAAATGGCGATGTAGTGTTTTTCCATCTCGGAGCTTGAAAGTGTTAAATTTGCATCGGAAAGTGATATTATTGAAGTTGTATGTGCAATAAGAAGCTGGAACAATAAATCGGAACATATGTGTTTTATAATCACGTTGGAATTTTAGTGTTTGGAAGTTTTAAACGTGAGTAACTCGAAGTAAACTTTTGAATTGCTTTGTTGATATAGTACTGTACCGCCATTTTGACCTCATTTTGACCCCAGCGGCTATTCAGACTTATCGAAAAACGGGTCACGCTTGAAAATTTAATAAGTATACTGCCCGGCAAAAGTACCGCAATGTCATACGCAGAGAAACTCGTCTCGTCAACTCCTGTGAGGGGAGATGAGACATCCAAAAAACGTGAATTGTCATCGTCTTCGCTGAACGAATCTCAGATTAACCCAGAAAAGAAGAATAAACGATCCAACTTATCTGATATATCGGACATCGCTGTTTCTGCACCCGTGCATTTAGCCGAATCAGACTTCAAGAGGATTTCAATACTGATAAAAGACATGATACTATCTCACGTTGAACCATTTGTGAAATCCATCGTCACGGAAGTTACAACTTCTCTGCAGCGTAAGATTGAGTCCCTTGAGCAAGACAAAGATGACCTACTGAAGCAAGTTAACGTTCTAGCAGACAGGGTTCAGAAGTTAGAACTTGCAAGTGACACTGCAGAACGATATAGTAGACGAAATTGCCTCCGTATAGTTGGAATCAAGGGCAACGACATGGAGCAAACTAATGACGTCGTCATGGATATCGCTTCCGAAATAAAAGCGGATATATGCAACGCCGATATCGATCGGTCCCACAGAGCAGGTCAACCTTCGGCATGGAAATCCCCAAAAGCCATAATTGTAAAATTTGCCACCTACCGTGCCAGAGATAATTTTTATCAATGCAGAGCAGCACTAAAAGGCAACAAGAAGTACGCACATGTATACGTCAATGAAGATCTGACGTCTGTGCGCAGCAACATATTTAGAATGGCCAGGCAATTATACAAGGACAAGTGTATAAACAAATGTTAGACCTACGACGGTAGAATATTCATTAAAGACAAGAGGGATATCAAATCCGTAGTTACCAGACTTTCTGACCTTGACAAGTATACATAGGTCTTGACAACAATAAACATCTGTTAGTTTCTGTGCAACGATAACTTCCGCGATAAGTTACTATATGCAACTGCAGTAGGTGAGACGTGGACTTTTCAAGTGCAGTTACTTTCCTAAATATAGTATATGTAGTGTTAAATTTGTATAATATTTTCTGTGTGTTGATTTCTAATTACATGTACATTAATTTGCTACAGAGTGGTGCATAAAATACACTGTATTATACTACGTGAATAGTGAACAATGAATCAATGTAAGAGTGTCATACAATCAATGTATCTGACCGCTCTATTGTGTTTTAACTTGACGTTATGACGTGTTACAGGTATTGTCATTATCACATAATGGAAAGTGGGTAATTGTCAGGACCCAGTTTACGCCAGACATCTCAACTTGAGATTTTGAATAACATTAACGTTTGCAATGCTAAAACTTGATATACATTGACAGGTTTATATGTTATCCTTTACCAAAGAGTTAAAATTGCCCAGACTTCAATACAGATTGAGTAATAATTTAGAGAAATCATTATTATTATATATATAATTATATTTTTAGTTGGGGAATGTCTCGGATTGATATATTTAGTAAAGTCGGGCCCAGGTACTTTATTACGAATTTGTGACGGCGAAAGTTATAATAAACATTATTTTTTTGTATAAAATAGACCCATATGAAACATTTATTAAACAGATTTTGGATAATTACATAAATATCAGCCACATGGCAACACTGTTTAAAAGTGTAGTTACCTTGTATATACAACAGTATGTGTACAGATGCGTCTGTGTAGGTGTTTTACCATTCACGTGTGAGTGTGTACATCCAAAGACGGGATATGTGTATGCATGTGTGCGAATGTATGTGTAGGCGTGCGTGCGTGCATGTACATGCGCGCGCGAACATTTGTTTATGTATTCTTGCCTAAATGTTTGCCTTATTGTAAATATGTTTATACACGTTGTTTACAAGCACCCATGTGGTGCTTGCGTGTATGTATGTGTGATTGTGCGTGAGTGTACGTGAGGCTTTGTGTGTGTATATATAAGTTAACTTTTCTTCGGTGAATGTTCACTATAAATTCCTTGTGTAAATTTGTTTCAGTTTATTTTGATGTTATAATGCTTACGTAATATTCGCTTCATTTGAAAACGGAAATCGCTCTGACTCATATATGATACTACTATTCTCACATTTTATATACTTGTGCTATTTATTTGTTTTTTATTACTTTCTTTCCTTTCCTACCTTTTTCTATTCTCAAGTTATTGGTTAAGAAATAATTGTTAAAAAATGTCATTTTGATATTTAATGTAAACATTAAAATGTAGGGGACGGGCCGAACCTAATGTTGAAAGAACTTGTGGCCCAACCCCATTTCATGTTGAAATAAAATATGTTTAAACGGATACATCCTAGCAAGTTTAATAATATTCCAACATGGGGTTGTAGAAAAATAGCGCGGAAAAGAATTTGGCAAAAGACAGAATCAATCATCGAACCGGAACACATAGACAATATGCGCATCTGCACTTGGTAATGATGCATCCTAGCAAGTTTTATAAAATATCAACATTGGGTTATAAAGAAATAGCGCGGACAAGAATACGTTCACAGACAGAAACAAGAGCCACAAGTCCGTGAAAAATCATCGAACAGGAACACAAATATAATATGCGCATCTGTACTTGGTAATGATGCATCCTCGCAATTTTCATAAAATTCCAACCAGAGGTTGTAGAGAAATAGAGCGAAGAAGAATTTGGTCACAGACAAAATGAAAGGTCGATAACTCCGTGAAAAATCATCGAACAAGAACACATACATAGCAAGTTTCATAATATTCCAACCTGACGTTGTAGAGAAATAACAACTTTCATAAAATTCTACCATGGGGTTGTAGAGAAATAGCGCAGACAAGAATTTGGTCACAGACAGAATCAAAGGGACATAACTCCGTGAAAAATCATCGAACATAAACACAAAGACAAAACGCACATATGCACTTGGTAATGATGCATCCTATCATCCTAGCAAGTTTCATAAAATTCAAACCACAGTTTGAGGAGAAATAGAGTGGAGAAGAATTTGGTCATAGACAAAATGAAATGGCCATAACTCCGTGGAAAATCATCGAACTGGAACACAAACATGGCAAGTTTCATAAAATTCAAACCTGAAGTTGTAGAGAAATAGCGCGGACAATTATTTGGTCACAGACTCAATGAAAGGGCCATAATTCCGTGAAAAATCATCGAAACCGAAACACATAGAAGATATACGCATCTGCACTTTGTAATGATGCATCCAAGCAAGTTTCATAAAATTCCAACATGGGGTTGTAGAGAAATAGCGCGGCCAATCATTTGGTCACAGACTAAATGAAAGTGCCATAACTCCGTGAAAAATCACCAAACCAGAAAAAATAGAAGCTATGCGCATCTGCACTTGGTAATGATGTATCCTGGCAAGTTTAATAAAATTCCAACATGGGGTTGTAGAGAAATAGCGCGGAAAAGAATTTAGTCTAAGGCAGAATCAATCATCGAACCGAAACACATAGACAATATGCGCATTTGCACTTGGTTATGATGCATCATAGCAAGTTTTATAAAATTCCAACATGGGGTTATAAAGAAATAGCGCGGCACAACAACAAGAATTTGGTCACAGACAGAATCAAAGGGCCATTACTCCATGAAAAATCGTTGAACCTGCACGCAAAGACAATATGCGCATCTGCACTTGGTAGTGATGCATCCTAGCAAGTTTCATAAAATTCCAACATTTGGTTGTAAAGAAATAGCGCGGACAATAATTTTGGTTACAAACAAAATCAAAGGGCCATAACTCCGTTAAAAATCCCCGAACCGGAACACAAAGACAATATGCGCATCTGCACTTGGTAATGATGCATCCTAGCAAGTTTAATAAAATTCCAACATGGGGTTGTAGAGAAATAGCGCGGACAAGAACTTGGGGACGCACGGACGGACGGAAGCACGAAGCGGCGACTATTTACAAATTTGACTGACCGGTTGCTGAGAAGAAAATTTTCTATTTTAACTCTTTTTTTACCCACCCTGGCCCCTTATGAAAAGTCAATTTTCCTTATCTTATTGAGCTAAATCTAATTTCCTAACACTAGATGATACTTCAGAACTTCAAATGAATAATAATTTTGCCTAAATAGATGAAAGAAAAAAAGAATTTTTGTTTTCCATTAGTATTCCGATGAAAAATTCTAAGTCCCCTTACAGGGCGCCTATTAATTTTAGCCCCTAAATTCTTATCTGCAATCAAACCCATACACATAGGGATAATTTATGCCAAATATTTTATAAGGACATATTTCCCCTAATTGAACCCTCTGGGCGGGGTCAATTTTAATTGAACAAATCTCACAAAACTATATTTGGTTATCATTACTAAATAATCATTTTGAAAATCTGTTGAGCCGTTCATGAGAAGACTTTTAAGTTTTGGACTATTTTTAGTTACAGCGGCCATCTTGAATTTCAGATCGAAAAATATCTTCTGTATAGTTCGTATGCAATAGAAACATCCAAATGAAAGCCTTGTGGTTTCAGAATAGATGAAAAAAAGAGAACTTACCGTTTCCCCATAGTATCCCTATGTACAATTCTAAGCCCCTTCGTGGCAGATGTCATTTTTAAATCTAGGGACACCATTTAAACAAAACTATAGTTAGTTATCATTACTACATAAACATTTTGAAAATATGTTGGGCCATTCATGAAAAGAAGATTGTTTAAGTTTTGGACTATGTTTAGTTACAGCGGCCATCTTGAATTTCAGATCGAAAAATATCTTCTGTATAGTTCGTATGCAATAGAAACATCCAAATGAAAGCCTTGTGGTTTCAGAATAGATGAAAAAAGGAGAACTTACCGTTTTCCCATAGTATCCCTATGTACAATTCTAAGCCCCCTCGTGGCAGATGTCATTTTTAAATCTAGGGACACCATTTAAATAAAATTATAGTTAGTTATCATTACTACATAAACATTTTGAAAAATATTTTGGGCCGTTCATGAAAAGAAGATTGTTTAAGTTTTGGACTATGTTAAGTAATGGCGGCCATCTTGACTTTTAAATCGAAAACAAATCTTCTTTCATAGTCTCCTATGCAAATGAAACATCTGTGTAAAGTTTCAGTTTAATTAGTCTAATGGTTTCAGAGAAAGTGCTGCTAACAGACGACAGACGACGGATAACGCGCAATCGCTTAAGCACTTCTGAACTTTGGCCAGTAGAGCTAACAATGGTATAATGGAATTTGGTATTTAAGGACACACAATTAGATGGTTGCGATACAAGCGAAAGTGATGACATATCATAACACCTATGCAGTTTTCATTATTTTACAATAACATTTACACTATATTATAAATGGTATGAACTGTGACAAATGATAAACGGTATTGCATGTGTTACCAGTACAACTAATAAATCTATAAAGTATAACGCTTTGTTATGTTATTAAAGATCTATTGTTTTGATACTTAACTATTATATAATATTGTAATCGCACTTCAAACGCTGTTTGTATATAAACACTATGTTTACGAAAAAAAACATTATAAATTCCTACATGCTTGGTATTGTGCTATATTTTAGTATGTATTGTTTCCTTAAATTTATATATTGTTTGCACTCTAATACAAAATGAAACACAAAGGGAGCGACCGTCTTTTGACTGACAGTTTATGTAACTCTGGGCTGAGTTACGATAAAAGTTGAGATGACTGACGTTTGAAAGTCCATCTGTTGCTAAGGCCGATTATAAGCATAGATCACGCGGCTTTGTAGTTCGTACACGACTCGTTCAGAATTGAATCAAGGACGGAGTCTGTGTAATTTCATTCGCGCATGCGTAGTGATGAAGAAATTGAAGGGAGTATATCAGGAAAAAATGCTATAGAATGTCTTTAAAATGTCATATAATTTATATTTAATCAATAAAATCCGAATGGTCGGGTATATCAAATCCACCAAAACGTGACAAAATCGATATTAAATTCGAGTGGCAATTAAATACTGCTTGACAAAATTTGAAATGTCATTCGGACTCTTTCTAAAATGAAACAAATTTTACTACGTTGTATAACGGATCAAATTGAAAACAAAATGAAATCACGTGACTAATAGTATACGTCACAATTCTAAAAAGGAAATCTAGTTTATTGTAACCTTTTCAAGCAAATTCCTTTTCAATATATTTTACTTTGGCATATTTAAATAAATATCCTTTCGGCAATACGGGTCAGTGAGTATATATAGGTACGGTATATCTGGATAAAAATGTTTTTTTTGCCAATTTTAAAAACCCTTTAACAATTAAATTGTTTTG
Source organism: Panopea generosa (assembly GCA_029582155.1). Lineage (NCBI taxonomy): Eukaryota > Metazoa > Mollusca > Bivalvia > Adapedonta > Hiatellidae > Panopea > Panopea generosa. The sequence continues at coordinate 32,697,469 of CM055898.1, read as the reverse complement.
TAGGGTGTTTTTAATAATAAGAGCGACACAATTTTGAAAACTGAAGCCATTGTATTGGTTGTCAAATAAGGTTTAATTCTAATTAACTGTTAGAAGCACCAGAGTCAAAGCACTTGTAAAAAATTAAGTGAGTTTTTTCGTTTGAATATTTTTTCTTGGGATCCTTGATTTATACAAGTTTTCACTGCAATCGAGCTAAAATAATTTTGTATGAACTAAGAACAAATAATTCAAATAACAGAAATCTAAATATTAACTGTGTTCGTCAGGCTTAACTGTTTTCACATTGAGCAAATCTATACCGTAACATATATAATTGTTAACCGCAGACAATATATTCATTTCCGTTACAGAGGCCTGTGACGACATAGTTTCGGTCTGAGTAGCATGTTTATCATGTTGATGGTCCATCCAGTAAATTCCTAATAATTCCATTGTTATTCAACATAAAGGTTTATTTTATCCACACCATGTGATAGATTAATGTTTCATCGATTTATACCAACAGTTATTTTATAGTGTCGAGTCGTGTAACAACGGTAATGACATACACAGCGAAGTGTCGTCTGTATTTTTTCCAGTACATACATTGGCCTGGAGCAATCATGAAGGCGTAATGGGCAGCAGATCGGATATCCAAATACTGAAAAAGCTGTCCGTCCAAGCCGTATTAATAAAGCTAATAGAAACTCCAAGGGTGCCTGTGGTGCTACTGGAGGAGAAGTAAAGAGGACAGTTGATACGGGTATTAAGACATCGGAAGTGAATATCCCCCATGGGAAAGATTTCTAAAAACAGATAATAAACTTAAATATCTCTGTGTAGATACAGAAGAGTATGAAGAATCAAACAGGAAATTAGAATTACGCCAAGCAGATGCCACTGTTATCCACGAAACAGTATATTGATGTACGGCGTGGCTAGGGCAATGTTATTATTAAATAAAAAAAAACATGCATGGGCAGTAACAGTATTACACTGACAAAGGATTACGGTCTTATTAAACAGTAGCGCCTTCTTTACCACGGTAACATGATTCTTGCATTGAAAAAATCATGTGAAATTTAATTTGAAAAACTTTCAAAATTATTCATAAGGGGACTGTGAATTCCATGTTGTTAACGTGTAATTAAGTTACTGGTTCTGATGTTGCAAATAGATTCAATTACAAGTAAACATAAGTTATATTTCGCCGTTTTGTTTACATTTTCCAAACACCATGACTCTGTAATTGGTGTAGTATTTATAACATAAACCACATCTCAAGAATTGCTATACCTGAGTAAAGTATAATGATATACTTAAAAGCAAAATATCGCCAATGCGACCAGATTTTAAAACAAGAGCGTGCTCGACTATTTCTAAAACAATAGCTGTTTCAGGAAATAAGTACCAAATGGAAGACAATTACAACTCAGGGGTCATAAAATTGTCTTTCAAACTTTAAACATGCTTCATTAATTTATTTGATGACAAGTAACCCCAATAGGTGTGCCAATACTTAACTTAAGCCACATGTATGTATAACAAACATAAATACTTCAATTGCATGACTAAAATAATAGAAGTTGGTCAAGCAAAATATACAATTTAAACCTTACAAGAAATAATTCCAGCAAGAATTTAAAATATAGTGCAAGATAAAGATGAGATGATCTTCTGTTTCAAGATTAGTTTATCAATGTTTTACATATGCGATACAATTACGCAATACCTTAAAACCATATGGTTATACAGTCAAACCTGTGTAAGCGGCCACCTCCATAAAGCAGCCATCTGTCTAAAGCAGCAACATTTTCTATTTCCCATTTCTATGCTTTCAGAGCAAATTAACCTGTATTAAGCAACAACCTGTCTTTAAAAGTCACTTTGGCTCCATCTTTCGAATGGCTGCTTAAGACAGGTTTGACTGTATATCAGTTTTTGTCAATGGGTCTATAGTATTGTACCAACACATACAGTTTATCAATGCTGGATATCCTTCTACATTCTCAGTTGTTCAGTTTTATGCATATATATACTATATAGGCCACTGACTTCACATCGGAGGGCAATACTTCGGTTCCTGTTCATGAATGGATATATAGTTGAAATAAAAGTGTACCTTCATGTACAGTTCATTACAGCTGGATACCATTTCATGAAAATGAAGAAAAAATATTTACAGAAAATTAAACTTTGATGAAAATGAAAAAAATAATTTCTCAAACATCTAGTAAGCTCAACGCCATGTACTACAAACTTTAACCGGCTAAAACAAAATTTCTAAGTTCGAAAGGGCCATAACTCTGTAAAAATGCAAAACATCAATTACAAATTAAACACATTTAAGCTACTAACATCATTACATCATCCTATATATGCTAAAACATTAAAATCACAACAGCATATACAACAACTGAAACACATTCAAGCTAGTAGTACTAACATCATAATATCATCCTAAATACACTAAAATATTAAAATCAATACACCAAAAAGAACAACTTAAAACATTAAAGCTACTAACATCATAATATCATCCTAAATACACTAAAACATTCAAATCACTACTTCAAAAACAACAACTTAAACACATTAAATCTACTAACATTATAACATCATCATTAATACACTAATATAAAAATTATTTAAATCTCAACATCAAAAACAACAATTTAAACACATTAAGGCTACTAACATCATTATATCATTTTAAATACACTAAAACATTAAAATGACTACTTCAAAAACAACAACTTAAACACATTAAACCTACTTACATCATAACATCATACTAAATACACTTAAATATTGAAATCACTACATCATCAACAACAACTTAAACACATTAAGGCTATTAACATCAGAACATCATCCTAAATACACCAAAACATTAAAATCACAGCATCAAAAACAACAACGAAAACACATTAAGGCCACTAACATCATCCTAAATACACTAACATTAAAATCATAACATCATCATAATCAACTTAAACACATCAAGGCTACTAACATCACAATATCATCCTTAATAAACTAAGATATTAAAATCAGAACATCATCAACAACAACTGAAACACATTTAAGTAACTAACATCAACATCAATAAAACTAGAGTTGTCAGAAGACAACAAAGCTGGCCCTGGGTGTCTAAGTCCAAAAAGGGCCATAAATGTGCCAAAATGCAATCCAGAGTTATGGTTCTTGTCTGTGTGTGCTCCATTGATGATAGTAAACACACATGCAGTTTCATTCACATCCAATGAGTTGTTGCATAGATATGTTAAACTTAAACGCAAAAGTTTAACCTGGATGTTTACAGACACCGGGATCATGGCAATAGCTCTCCTTGGACTTGGTTCCGGTGAGCTAAAACACAATAAAATCACAAGATCGAAAACAACAACTTCAACACATTAAAGCTATTAACATCATAATATCATCCTAAATATACTAAAACATTAAAATCACAACATCATCAACAACAAATGAAACACATATAAGCAACTAACATCATAATATCATCCTAAATACACAAAAATATTAAAATCAATACACCAAAAAGAACAACTTAAAATTTAAAGCTACTAACATCATAATATCATCCTAAATACACTAAAACATAAAAATCACTACACCATCAACAAAAACTTCAAAACATTAAGGCTAATAACATCATGATGTCATCCTAAATACACTAAAACATTAAAATCACTACACCATCAACAACAACTTAAACACATTAAAGCTACTAACATAATGATATCATCCTAATTACACTACAACAATAAAATCACTACATCATCAACAACAATTTAAACACATTAAGGCTACAAACATCAGAACATCATCCTATATACACTAAAACATTAAAATCACAACATCATAAACAACAACTTAAACACATTGAAGCTACTAACATCATAACATCAACATAAATAAACAAACACATTAAAATCACAAGATCAAAAACAACTTAAACACATAAAAGCCAGGACATCATAACATCATCCTATGTACACTAAAACATTAAAATCACAACATCATCAAAAACAAATGAAACAAATTTAAGCAATTCACATCATAATATCATACTAAATACACTAAAATATTAAAATCAATACACCAAAAACAACACCTTAAACACATTAAAGCCACTAACATCATAACATCATCCTAAATACACTAAAACATTAAAATCGAAACATCATCAACAACAACATCAACTCATTAAGGCTACTTACATCATAATCATCCTAAATTTAGTAAAGAATTAAAATCACAACATCATCAAAAACGACTTAAACACATTAAGGTTACTTAAATCATAACATCATACTAAATACACTAAAACATTAAAATCACTTCATTATTAACAACAAGTTAAACACATTAAAGCTACTAACCTTATAACATCAACATAAATACATTAAATCATTAAAATCACTACATCATCAACAACAACTTAAACACATTAAAGCTACTTACATCATAATATCATCCTAAATACACTAAAACATTAAAATCACTACACCATCAACAACAACATAATACATTAAGGCTACTAACATTATAACATCATCCTTAATACACTTAAACATTAAAATCACTACACCATCAACAACAACTTAAACACATTAAGGCTACTAACATAATGATATCATCCTAATTACACTACAACAATAAAATCACTACATCATCAACAACAATTTAAACACATTAAGGCTACAAACATCAGAACATCATCCTATATACACTAAAACATTAAAATCACAACATCATCAACAACAACTTCAACACATTTAAGCTACTAACATCATAACATCAACATAAATAAACAAACACATTGAAATCACAACATCAAAAACAACTTAAACACCTAAAAGCCACGGACATCATAACATCATCCTATATACACTAAAACATTAAAATCACAACATCATCAAAAACAAATGAAACACATTTAAGCAATTCACATCATAATATCATACTAAATACACTAAAATATTAAAATCAATACACCAAAAACAACACCTTAAACACATTAAAACTACTAACATCATAACATCATCCTAAATACACTAAAACATTAAAATCACAACATCATCAACAACAAGTTAAACACATTAAGGCTACTTACATCATAATCATCCTAAATTTAGTAAAGAATTAAAATCACAACATCATCAACAACAACTTAAACATATTAAGGCTACTAACATCATTACATCATCTTTAATACACTAAACCATTAAAGTCACTACATCATAAACAACAATAAAAACACATTAATGCTCCTAACATCATAACATCATACTAAATACACTAAAACATTAAAATCACTTCATTATTAACAACAAGTTAAAAACATTAAAGCTACTAACCTTATAACATCAAAATAAATACACTTAAACATTAAATTCACAACATCATCAACAACAACGTCAACACATTAAGGCTACTAACATCATAACATTATCTTTAATACATTAAATCATTAAAATCACTACATCATAAACAACAACTTAAACACATTAAAGCTACTTACATCATAATATCATAATAAATAAACTAAAACATTAAAATCACTACATCAAAAACAACAACATAATACATTAAGGCTACTAACATTATAACATCATCTTTAATACACTTAAACATTAAAATCACTACATTAAAAACAACAACTTAAACACATTAAAGCTACTAATATCATAACATCATCTTTAATACACTAAACCATTAAAGTCACTTCATCACCAACAAGAACTTAAACACATTCAAGCAACTAACATCAGAACATCATCCTAAATACATTAAAACATTAAAATCACTACATCAAAAACAACAACTTAAACACATTAAAGCTACTAAAATCATTACATCATCTTTAATACACTAAACCATTAAAGTCACGACATCATAAACAACAACAAAAACACATTAATGCTCCTAACATCATAACATCATCCTAAATACACTAAAACATTAAAATCACTACATCAAAAACAACAACTTAAACACATTAAAGCTACTAACATCATTACATCATCTTTAATACACTAAAACATTTAAATCACAATATCATTAATAACAACTTAAACACGTTAATGCTACTTACATCATAACATCATCCTAAATACACTAAAACATTAAAGTCACAACATCATCAACAACAACTTAAACACATTAAAGCTACTAATATCATAACATCGTCTTTAATACACTAAACCATTAAAGTCACAACATCATCAACATCAACTTAAAAACATTAAGGCTTATAACATCATAACATCATCTTTAATACACTAATACATTAAAGTCACTACAACCAGATAAAATAGCAAGACACACAATTAAAAAAGACTATAAAGATGGGGGATTAAAAATGATAGATTTGAATGCATATCTATACTCAATAAAAGCAAGTTGGATCAAAAGAATTTTTAACGATGAAAATACCGGAATCTGGAAAGATAATTATATAAATGAAATTAACAAATTTGGTGGAAAATTATTATTACAATCAAACATAACATAAAAAATTATAAAGATATAACCTATAAATTCAAAAATATTTTCTTAAGGGATGTTTTACAAAGTTGGGCAAAGGTAAACTTTAATTCGGAAATAACAAACATCACAGATGAAATCATATGGAATAACTCATTTATACAAAATAACAATAAAACAATATTTTATAGAGTATGGCTGGATAAAGGAATAAAATATATTAAACAACTTTATGATTACAGAAATAAGAACTTTTATAATTTTAATACGATCAAACAACTTTACAATCTAGACAATTCAGATTTCTTAAAATACCACTCAATAATTGCTTCCATACCGAACTCTTGGAAAGAAAAACTTAAACATGAAACATACAACAACAACGACAGAACTTTTTTCATTGGCAGGATTTTAAAGGTACTGAAACCAAATAAAATTATATATGAGACATATATATCGAAAACAACTACCAATGTTACAAATAAAGCTCAACAAAAATGGAATGACTCCTATGACAATCTGAACTGGAAAAAAATCTTTTTATCACCGATTACATGTACTATTTATTCGAGATTGAGGTTATTTCAATATAAATATTTATATAGAATTATACCCACAAATAAATTCTTACACAAATGCCATTTCGTAAATTCAAGTTTATGTCAATTCTGCAATATGCATGTAGAAACAGTACAACATTTATTTTGGGACTGTGCTCATGTACAACATTTCTGGACAAAAACAAATGATTTCTTATCACAAAACGGTATTAATGTAGCTTTTAATTTTAAAAATATATCATTGGGCATCCATGACGACAACACAAAACAAAGAACAATAATAAATTTTGTTATTTTTTTAGCAAAATATTTCATTTTTAAATGTAAAATGCAAACCGATATACCATGCTTTGACAACTATTTTAGATATTTAAAAGAATGTAAAAATATAGAACAAATCTTAGCCCAAGCGAGATCCAAACTGGAAACGCATAATAGAAAATGGCACTCAATAAAATTTGAATAATCTAATATAGCAACCTTATATAATTAACATCAATATGTCTTGATCTTAAAATGAACATGATTAATCATCATCATCATCTCTCTCTCTCTCTCTCTCTCTCTCTCTCTCTCTCTCACACATTTTCACAACACTGCTTATAGTACTCATGTTTATAAATGTGTATTGTTATATAATAACTTGATAATGTGAAAATGAAAAAATAAACGGGCTACCATTTGGTAACTCAAAAAAAAAAAAAAAAAAAAAAAAAACATCATCAACAACAACAACTTAAAAACGTTAAAGCTACTAACATGATAACATCATCATTAATACATTAAACATTAAAATCACAACAACAACTTAAACACATTAAGGCTACAAACATCATAACATTATCCTTTATACACTAAAACAATGAAATAACTACATCTTCAACAACAACTTAAACACATTAAAGATACTAATACCATCAGATTATCCTTAATACACTTAAACATAAAAATCACAACAACAACTTAAACGCACTAAGGCTATAAACATCAGAACATCATCCTTAATACACTAAAACATTAAAATCACAACAACAACAACAACTAAAAAACATTAAGGCTACTAACATCAAAATATCATATTTAATACAAAAAACATTAAAATCACTACATCATCAACAACAACTTAAAGACATTAAACCTATTTACATCATAACATCATCTTTAATACACTAAACCATTAAAATCACATCATCAAAAACAACAACTTAAACACATTAAAGCTACTAACATCATAATATCATCATAAATAAACTAAAACATTAAAATCACTACATCATCAACAACAATTTAAACACATTAAAGTTACTAACATCATAATATCATCATAAATACACTAAAACAATAAAACCACAACATCAAAAACAACAACGTAAACACATTAAGGCTACTAACATCATAATATTATCCTAAATATACTAAAACATTAAACACAACTTCAACACATTAAGGCTACAAACATCATAACATTATCCTTTATACACTAAAACATTAAAATAACTACATCTTCAACAACAACTTAAACACATTAAAGATATTAATACCATCAGATTATCCTTAATACACTTAAACATAAAAATCACAACAACAACAACTTAGATGCACTAAGGCTACAAACATCAGAACATCATCCTTAATACACTAAAACATTAAAATCACAACAACAACAACTTAAAAACATTAAGGCTACTAACATCAAAATATCATATTTAATACACAAAACATTAAAATCACTACATCATCAACAACAACCTAAAGACATTAAAGCTACTTACATCATAACATTATCTTAAATACACTAAACCATTAAAATCACATCATCAAAAACAACAACTTAAACACATTAAAGCTACTAACATCATAATATCATCATAAATAAACTAAAACATTAAAATCACTACATCATTAACAACAACTTAAACACATTAAAGCTACTAACATCATAATATCATCATAAATACACTAAAACAATCAAACCACAACATCAAAAACAACAACTTAAACACATTAAGGCTACTAACATCATAACATCATCATAAATAAACTAAAACATTAAAATCACTACATCATTAACAACAACTTAAACACGGTAATGCTACTAACATCATAACATCATCCTAAATACACTAAACCATTAAAATCACAACATCATTAACAACAACTTAAACACATTAATGCAACTAACATCATAATATTATCCTAAATATACTAAAACATTAAAATCACAACATCAAAAACAACAACTTAAACATGTTAATGCTACTAACATCAAAACATCATCCTAAATACACTAAACCATTAAAATCACAACATCATTAACAACAACTTAAACACATTAATGCTACTAAAATCATAATATTATTCTAAATATACTAAAACATTAAAATCACAACATCAAAAACAACAACTTACACACATTAAGGCTACTAACATCATAATATCATCCTTAAAACACCAAAACATTAAAATCAAAACATCATCAACAACAACTTAAACACATTAAAGCTACTAACATCATAACATCATCTTTTATACAGTAAAACATTAAATCAACTTACATCATAACATTATCTTAAATAAACTAAAACATTAAAAACACTACTTAAAAAACAACAACTTAAAACACATTAAAGCTACTAACATCGTAACATCATGTTTTATACAGTAAAACATAAAAGCAACTTATATCATAACATTATCCTAAATAAACTAAAACAATAAAATCACTACATCAAAAACAACAACTTAAACACATTAAAGCTACTCATATCATCACATCAACTTAATACACTAAAACATTAAAACCACAACATCATCAACAACAACTTCAACACATTAAAGCTACTACCATCATAATATCAACCTTAATACACTATAACATTAAAATCACAACATCATTAATAACAATATAAACACGTTAATGCTACTAACATCATAACATCATCCTAAATACACTAAACCATTAAAGTCACAACATCATCAACAACAACATAAACACATTAAGTCTCCGAACATCATAACATCATCCTAAACAAACTAAAACATTAAAGTAACAACATCAAAAAAACAAACTTAAACACATTAAGGCTAATAACATCATAATATCATCCTTAATACACTAAAACATTAAAATCACTACATCATCAACAACAAGTTAAACACATTAAAGTTACTAACATCATAACATCATCCTTAATACACTCAAACATTAAAATCAGAACATCATCAACATCAAAATAAACATGTTAATACTACTAACATCATATCATCATCCTAAATACACTTAAACATTAAAATCACAACATCATTAACAACAACTTAAACACATTAAGGCTACAAACATCATAATATCATCCTTAATACACGAAAACATTAAAATCACAACATCATCAAAAACAACAACTTAAACACGTTAAAGCTACTAACATCATAACATTATCCTAAATACACTAAAATATTAAAATCACAACATCATCAATAGCAAAAACTTAAACACATTAAAACGACTAACATCATTACATCATCCTTAATACACTAAAACATTAAAACCACAACTTCATCAAAAACAACAACTTTAACACGTTAAAACTACTAACATCATAACATTATCCTAAATACACTAAAACATTAAAATCACAACATCAAAAACAACAACTTAAACACAAAGCTACTAACATCATCTTTAATACACTAAACCATTAAAGTCGTAACATCATCAACAACAACTTAAACACATTAAGGCTCCTAACATCATAACATCATCTTTAATACAACAAAACATTAAAATCAAACGATCATCAATAACAATTCAAACACATTAAGGCTACTAACATCATAACATCATCCTGAATAAACTAAAACATTAAAATCACTACATCAAAAGCAACAACTTAAACACATTAACGTTACTAATATCATTATATCAACATAAATACACTAAAACATTCAAATCACATCAAAAACAACAACTTAAACACATTTAAGCTACTTACAGCATAACATCATCTTTAATAGACTAAACAATTACAGTCACAACAACTTAAAGACATTAAAGCAACTAACATTAGAACATCATCCTAAATACACTAAAACATTAAAATCACAACATCAAAAACAAAAACTTAAACACATTAAAGCAACTAACATCAAAATTTCATCCTAAATACACTAAAACATTAAAATCACAACATCAAAAACAACAACTTAAACACATTCAGGCTACTGACCTCATAATATCATCCATAATACACTAAAACATTAAAATCACAAAATCATCAACAACAAATTAAACACATTAAAGCAACTAACAACATAACATCATCCTTAACCCTTTACTTCATATAGACGCCTTTGGACACCTCTAATATTGAAAGCATTAATTCACCACGTATCAGCAATGGGTGAATTATGTTTATATTAACTGACAGAGTGGAAAACAGTGCAGGAAGTGTTCAGATTGCTCGTTACGAGCAGTCTGAACTCTTCCTGCACTGTTTTCAAAGGCCTTTTGTGATTGGTGTGGTAAAACGCGTATCTATGGAGTAAAGGGTTAATACACTAAAACATTAAAATCACAACATCAAAAACAAAAACTTAAACACATTAAAGCTACTAACATCAAAATTTCATCCTAAATACACTTAAACATTAAAATCACAACATCAAAACAACAACTTAAACACATTCAGGCTACTGACCTCATAATATCATCCATAATACACTAAAACATTAAAATCACAACATCATCAACAACAAATTAAACACATTAAGGCTACTAACATCATCCTTAGTACACTAAAAAATTAAAATCACAACATCAAAAACAAAAACTTAAACACATTCAGGCTACTAACATTATAACATCATCCTTAATACACTTCAACATTAAAATCACTACATCATATTCAACAACTTAAACACATTAAGGCTCCTAACATCATAACATCATCCTGAATACACTTAAACATTAAAATCATTACATCATCAACAACAACTTCAACACATTAAAGCTATTAACCTCATAACATCATCCTAAATACACTTCAATATTAAAATCACTATATCAAAAACAACTTAAACACATTAAAGCGACTAACATCATAACATCACCTTAAACTAAATCATTAAAGTCACATCATCATAAACAACAACTTATACACATTAAGGCTCCTAACATCATAACATTATCCTAAATACACTAAATCATTAAAGTCACAACATCATAAACAAAACTTAAACTATTTAAGTCTCAACATCATCAACAACAACTTAAACACATTACAGAAACTATCATCAGAACATCATCTTAAATACACTTAAACATTAAAATCACTCAATCAAAAACAACAACTAAAACACGTTAAAGCTACTAACATCGTAATATAATCATAAATATACTAAAATATTAAAACCACAACATCAACAAAAACAACAACTTAAACACGTTAAAGCTACTAACATCATAAAATAATCCTTAATACACTAAAACATTAAAATCACAACATCATCAAAAACAACATAAATATGTTAAAGCAACTAACATCATAACATTATCCTAAATACATTAATACATTAGAATCACTACATCATCAACAACAACTTAAACACATTAAGGCTACTAACATCATAACATCATCCTTCATACACTAAAACATTAAAACCACATCATCATCAAAAACAACAACTTAAACATTTTAAAGCTACTTACATCATAGCATCATCTTTAATACATTAAAACATTAAAGTCGTAACATCATCAACAACAACTTCAACACATTAAGGCTCCAAACATCATAACATCATACTAGATACACTAAACATTAAAATCACTACATCAAAAACAACAATGTAAACACATTAAGGCTACTATCATTTTAACATCATCCTTAATACACTAAAACATTAAAATCACTACATCATATTCAACAACTTAAACACATTAAAGCTCCTTACATCATAACATCATACTAAATACACTAAAACATTAAAATGACTTCATCAAAAACAACGACTTTAAAACATTAAAGATACTAACATCATTACATCATCCATAATACACTAAAACATTAAAATCACAACATCATCAACAACAAATTAAACACATTAAGGCTACTAACATCATCCTTAATACACTAAAACATTAGAGTCACTACATCATCAACAACAACTTAAACACATTAAAGCTATTAACATCATAATATCATCATAAATACACTAAAACATTAAAATCACAACATCAAAAACAACAACATGAACACATAAAGGCTACTAACATTATAACATCATTCTTAATACACTTAAACATTAAAATAACTACATCATATTCAACAACTTAAACACATTAAAGCTACTAACATCATAGCATCATCTTTAATACATTAAACCATTAAAGTTGTAACATCATCAACAACAACTTCAACACATTAAGGCTCCTAACACCATAACATCATACTAAATACACTAAAACATTAAAATCACTACATCAAAAACAACAATGTAAACACATTAAGGCTACTATCATTTTAACATCATCCTTAATACACTAAAACATTAAAATCACTACATCATATTCAACAACTTAAACACATTAAAGCTCCTTACATCATAACATCATACTAAATACACTAAAACATTAAAATGACTTCATCAAAAACAACGACTTTAAAACATTAAAGATACTAACATCATTACATCATCCATAATACACTAAAACATTAAAATCACAACATCATCAACAACAAATTAAACACATTAAGGCTACTAACATCATCCTTAATACACTAAAACATTAGAGTCACTACATCATCAACAACAACTTAAACACATTAAAGCTATTAACATCATAATATCATCATAAATACACTAAAACATTAAAATCACAACATCAAAAACAACAACGTGAACACATAAAGGCTACTAACATTATAACATAATCCTTAATACACTTAAACATTAAAATCACTACATCATATTCAACAACTTAAACACACTAAGGCTCCTAACATCATAACATCATCCAAAATACACTTAAACATTAAAATCAAAACATCATCAAAAACAACTTAAACACATTAAAGCTACTAACATAATAACATTATCCTAAATACACTAAAACATTAAAATCACAACATCAAAAACAACAACTTAAACGTTTTAAAGCTACTTACATCATAGCATCATCTTTAATACATTAAAACATTAAAGTCGTAATATCATCAACAACAACTTCAACACATTAAGGCTCCAAACATCATAACATCATACTAGATACACTAAACATTAAAATCACTACATCAAAAACAACAATGTAAACACATTAAGGCTACTATCATTTTAACATCATCCTTAATACACTAAAACATTAAAATCACTACATCATATTCAACAACTTAAACACATTAAAGCTCCTTACATCATAACATCATACTAAATACACTAAAACATTAAAATGACTTCATCAAAAACAACAACTTAAACACATTAAAGATACTAACATCATTACATCATCCATAATACACTAAAACATTAAAATCACAACATCATCAACAACAAATTAAACACATTAAGGCTACTAACATCATCCTTAATACACTAAAACATTAGAGTCACTACATCATCAACAACAACTTAAACACATTAAAGCTATTAACATCATAATATCATCATAAATACACTAAAACATTAAAATCACAACATCAAAAACAACAACGTGAACACATAAAGGCTACTAACATAATAACATAATCCTTAATACACTTAAACATTAAAACCACTACATCATATTCAACAACTTAAACACATTAAGGCTCCTAACATCATAACATCATCCAAAATACACTTAAACATTAAAATCATTACATCATCAACAACAACTTCAACACATTAAAGCTACTAACCTCATAACATCATCCTAAATACACTTCAATATTAAAATCACTATATCAAAAACAACTTAAACACATTAAAGCGACTAACATCATAACATCATCCTAAATACACTAAAACATTAAAATCACTACATCAAAAACAACAATTTAAACACATTAAAGCCACTAACATCATCACATCATCTTTAATAAACCATTAAAGTCACAACATCATCAACAACAACTAAAACACATTATGGCTCCTAACATCATAAAATCGTCCTAAATACACAAAAACATTAAAATCACTACATCAAAAACAACATCTTAAACACATTAAAGCTACTAACATCATAACATCATCTTAAATAAACTAAATCATTAAAGTCACATCATCCTTAACAACAACTTATAAACATTAAGGCTCCTAACATCATAAAATCATCCTAAATACAGTAAATCATTAAAGTCACAACATCATCAACAACAACTTAAACTATTAAAGTCACAAAATCATCAACAACAACTTAAACACATTTAAGAAACTAACATCAGAACATCATCCTAAATACACTAAAACATTAAAATCACTCCATCAAAAACAACAACTAAAACACATTAAAGCTACTAACATCGTAATATGATCATAAATAAACTAAAACATTAAAACCACAACATCAACAAAAACAACAACTTAAACACGTTAAAGCTACTTACACCATAAAAAAAATCCTTAATACACTAAAACATTAAAATCACAACATCATTAAAAACAACAACATAAACATGTTAAAGCAACTAACATCATAACATTATCCTGAATACACTAAAACATTAGAATCACTACAATATCAACAACAACTTAAACACATTAAAGTGACTAACATCATAATATCATCATAAATTCACTAAAGCATTAAAATCACAACATCATCAAAAACAACAACTTAAACACGTTAAAGCTACTAACATCATAAAATAATCCTTAATACACTAAAACATTAAAATCATAACAACATCAATTATAACAATTTAAACACGTTAAAGCTACTAACATCATAAAATCATCCTTAATACACTAAAACATTAAAATCACAACATCATCAAAAACAACAACTTAAACACGTTCAAGTTACTAGCATCATAACATTATCTTAAATACATTAAAATATTAAAATCACAACATCATCAATAGCAACAACTTAAACACGTTAAAGCTACTAACATCATAACATTATCCTAAATACACTAAAACATTAAAATCACAACATCAAAAACAACAACTTCAACACATTAAAGCTACTAACATCATAGCATCATCTTTAATACACTAAACCATAAAAGTCGTAACATCATCAACAACAACTTAAATACATTAAGGCTCCTAACATCATAACATCATCCTAAATACACTTAAACATTAAAATCACTACATCAAAAACAACAACTTAAACACATTAAAGCTACTAACATCATAATATCATCATCAATACACTAAAACAATAAAACCACAACATCATCAATAGCAAGAACTTAAACACGTTAAAGTTACTTACATCATAGCATTATCCTAAATACACTAAAACATTAAAATAACACCATCAAAAACAACAACAACAACAACTTAAACACATTAAACCTACTAACATCATAACATCACCCTAAATACACTAAACCATTTAAGTCACAACACCATAAACAACAACTTAAACACATTAAGGCTATTAACATCATAACATCATCCTTAATACACTAAAACATTAAAGTCACAACATCATAAACAACAACTTAAACACATTAAAGCAACTAACACCAGAATATCTTACTAAATACACTAAAACAATAAAATCACTACATCAAAAACAATAACTTAAACACATTAAAGCTACTTACATCATAACATCATCCTAAATATACTAAACCATTAAACTCACAACATCATCAACAAAAACTTAAACACATTAAGGCTACTAACATCAAAACATCATTTTTTATACAGTAAAACCTTAAAGTCACTACATCAAAAACAACAACTTAAACACATTAAAGCAACTTACATCATAACATCATCCTTAATACACTAAAACATCACAACATCATCAACAACAATTTAAACACATTAAGGCTACTAACATCAAAACATCATCTTTTATACAGTAAAACATTAAAGTCACTACATCAAAAACAACAACTTAAACACATTAAAGCAACTTACATCATAACATCATCCTTAATACACTAAAACTTTAAAACCAAAACATCATCAAAAACAACAACTTAAACACATTAAAGCTACTAACATAATAGCATCATCTTTAATACACTAAACCATTAAAGTTGTAACATCATCAACAACAACTTCAACACATTAAGTCTCTTAACATCATAACATCATACTAAATACACTAAAACATTAAAATCACTACATCAAAAACAACAACATAAACACATTAAGGCTACTTTCATTTTAACATCATCCTTAATACACTAAAACATTAAAATCACTTCATAAAAAACAACAACTTAAACACATTAAAGCTACTAACATCATAACTTTATCTTTGATACACTAAACCATTAAAGTCACAACATCATCAACAACAACTTATACACATTAAAGCAACTAACATCAGAACATCATCCTATATACACTAAAACATTTAAATAGCAACAACAACAACAACAACAACTTAAACACATTAAGGCTACCAATATCATCACATCATCTTTAATACACTAAAACATTAAAATCACAACATCATCAACAACAATTTAAACACATTAAGGCTACTAACATCATCCTTAATACACTAAAACATCACAACATCATCAACAACAATTTCAACACATTAAGGCTACTTACATCATAGCATCATCATTAATACACTAAAACATTAAAATCACAACAACAACAACAACTAAAACACATTCAGGCTACAAACATCAAAACATCATCCTTTATACACTAAAACATTAAAATCACAACAACAACAACAACAACAACTTAAAAATATTAAGGCTACTAATACCAAAATATTATATTTAATACACTAAAACATTAAAATCACAACAACAACAACAACAACTTAAATACAATAAGGCTACCAACATCATAAAATCATCCTTAATACACTAAAACATTAAAATAACTACATCTTCAACAACAACTTAAACACATTAAAGATACTTATATCGTCACATCATAATAAATACACAAACACATTAAAATCACAACATCATTAACAACAACTTAAACACATTAATGCTACAAACATCATAATATCATCCTGAATACATTAAAACATTAAAATCACATCATCATCAACAAAAACTAAAACACATTCAAGCGATTAACATCATAATATCATCCTTAATACACTATAACATTAAAATAACTACATCTTCAACAACAACTTAAACACATTAAAGATACCTATACCATCACATCATCCTTAATACACTAAAACACTAAAATCACAACAACAACAATCTAAATACTAATCTAAATATTCCTTAATACACTAAAGCATTATAATCAGAACATCATCAGAAAATCACAACAACAACAATCTAAATACTAATCTAAATATTCCTTAATACACTAAAGCATTATAATCAGAACATCATCAACATCAACTTAAACACATTAAAGCTGCTAACATCATAACATTATCCTAAATACACTAAAACATTAAAATCACAACATCGTCAACAACAACTTAAACACATTAAAGATACTAACATCATAATATCATCTTCAATACACTAAAAGATTAAAATCACTACATCATATTCAACAGCTTAAACACATTAAGGCTACTAACATCATAACATCATCCTTAATACAGTAAAACATTAAAATAACTACATCTTCAACAACAATTTAAACACATTAAAGATACTAATACCATCACATCATCGTTAATACACTAAAACATAAAAATCACAACATCATCAACAATTATTTAAACACATTAAGGCTACTAACATCATAACATCATCCTCAATACACTAAAACAATAAAATCACAACAACAACAACAACTTAAACACATAAGAGCTACAAACATCATAACATCATCCTAAATACACTAAAACATTAAAATCGCAACAACAACAACAACTTAAACATTTTAAAGCTACTGATATCATCACATCATCCTTAATACACTAAAACATTAAAATCACAACATTACCAACAACAATTTAAACGTATTAAGGCTATTAACATCATAACATCATCCTTAACACACTAAAACATTAAAATAACAACATCATCAACAACAATTAAAACACATTATTGATACTTATATCATCATATCAAAATATATACACAAACACATTAAAATCACAACATCAAAAACAAAAACTTAAACACATTAAAGCAATTAACATCATAACATCATCTTTAATACACAAAAACATTACAATCACTACAACATCAACAAAAAATTCAACACATTGAAGATACTACCCTCATAACATCAACATAAATACACTAAAACATTAAAATCACTACATCATCAACAATAACTTAAACACACTAAAGCTACTAACATTATAATATCATTCAAAATACACTAAAATATTAAATCACAACATCATCAACAACAACTTAAACACATTAAAGATACTAATATCATCACATCAAAATAAATACACAAACACATTAAAAACACAACATCAAAAACAACAAGTTAAACACATTAATGCTACAAACATCATAATACCATCCTAAATATATTAAAACATTAAAATCACTACATCATATTCAATAACTTAAACACATTAAGGCTCCTAACATCATAACATCATCCTTAATACACTAAACCATTAAAGTCACATCATCATCAACAACAACTTAAACACATTAAAGATACTAACAACATAATATCATCTTCAATACACTAAAACATTACAATTACAACATCACCAACAACAACTGAAACTCATTAAGGATACAAAGGTCAGAATATCATCCTAAATACACTAAAACATTAAAATCACAACATTCAAAAACAACAACTTAACTTAAACACATTAAGGCTACAAATCATCATAATATCATCCTTTAATACACTAAAACAATAAAATCACTACATCATAAAAAACAACTTAAACACATTAAAGCTACTAATCTCATAATATCATCCTAAATACACTAAACATTAAAATCACTACATCAAAAAACAACAACTTAAAAACATTAAAACTACTAACATCATCTACATCATCTTTAATACACTAAAACATTAAAGTCACAACATCATAAACAACTGAAACACATTAAGGCTCCTAACAATCATAACATCATCCTAAATACACTAAAACTTTAAAATCACTACATCAAAATCAATATTTAAACACATTAAAGCTAACTAACATCATAACATATCATCCTTAATACACTAAAACATTCAAATCACAAAATCGAAAAACAACAACTTAAACACATTAAGGCTAGCTAACATCATAATATCATCGTAAATACACTTTAAACATTGAAATCACTACATCAAAAACAACAACTTAAACACATTAAGGCTACTAACATCATAACATCATCCTTAATACACTAAAACATCTCAAATCACAAAATCGAAAACAACAACTTAAACACATTAGAGGCTACTACATCATAATATCATCGTAAATACACTTAAACATTGAAATCACAACATCAAAACAACAACTTAAACACATTAAGGCTACTAACATCATAACATCCTTAATACACTAAAACATTAAAATCACTACATCATATTCAACAACTTAAACACATTAATGCTACTACCATCATAACATCATCCTAAATACACTTAAACATTAAAATCACTACATCAAAAACATCAACTTAAACACATTCAGGCTCCAACATTATAACATCATCCTTAATACACTTAAACATTAAAATCACTACATCAAAAAACAACAACTTCAACAAATTAAAGCAACTAACATCATAACATCATCGTTAATACACTAAAACATTAAAATCACACCACCATCAATAGCAACAACTTAAACACGTTAAACTACTAACATCATAACATTATCCTAAATACACTAAAACATTAAAATCACAACATCAAAAACAACAACTTACACACATTAAAGCTACTAACATCATAACATCATCTTTAATACACTAAACCATTAAAGTCACAACATCATAAACAACAACTTAAACACATTAAAGTAACTAACAAAAGAAAATCATCCTAAATAGACTAAAACATTAAAATCACTACTTCAAAAACAACAACTTAAAAACATTAAAGCTACTAACATCATTACATCATCTTTAATACAATAAACATTAAAGTCACAACATCATAAACAACTGAAACACATTAAGGCTCCTAACATCATAACATCATCCTAAATACACTAAAACTTTAAAATCACTACATCAAAATCAATAATTTAAACACATTAAAGCTAATAACATCATAACATCATCCTAATAACCATTAATGTCAAACATCATCAATAACAACTTAAATCATTCAACTCACATCATCATCAACAACAACTTAAACACATTAAAGCAACTAACATCATAACATCATCCTTAATACACTAAAACATTCAAATCACAACATCAAAAACAACAACTTAAACACATTATGGCTACTAACATCATAACATCATCCTAAATACACTAAATCATTAAAGTCACATCATCATAAACAACAACTTAAACACATTAAAGCAACAAACATCATAACATCATCCTTAATACACTAAAACATTAAAATCACAACATCATGAACAACAACTTTAACACATTAAAGCGACTAACCTCATAATATCATCCTAAATACACTAAAACATTAAAATCACAACATCAAAAACAACAACTTCAACACATTAAGGCTATTAACATCATAATATCATCATTAGTACACTAAAACATTCAAATCACTACATCATAAACAACAAGTTCAACACATTAAAGCTACTAAACTCAAAACATCAACATAAATACACTAAAACATTAAAATCAAACATAAAAAAACAACTTCAACATATTAAGGCTACTAACATCATAATATCATCCTAAACACAATAAACCATTATAGTCACATCATCATAAACAACAACTTAAACATATTAAGGATCCTAAAATCATAACATCATCCTAAAGACACTAAAACATTAAAATCACTCAATCAAAAACAACAACTTAAACACATTAAAGATCCTAACATCAAACATCATCCAAAATACACTAAAACATTAAAATCACTACATCAAAAACAACAACTTAAACACATTAAGGCTACTAACATCATAATATCATCATTAGTACATTAAAACATTAAAATCACTACATCATCAACAAGTTCAACACAGTAAAGCTACTAACCTTATAACATCAACATAAATACACTAAAACATTAAAATCACAACAGCATCAACAACAACTTAAAGACATTAAGGCTACTAACATCATAACATCATACTAAATACACTAAAACATTAAAAGCACTACATCATATTCAACAACTTAAACACATTAAAGCTACTAACATCATAACATCATCTTAAATACACTAAACCATTAAAGTCACATCATCATAAACAACAACTTAAACACATTAAGGCTCCTAACATCATAACAACATCCTATATACACTAAACCATTAAAGTCACAACATCATAAACAACAACTTAAACCATTAAAGTCAACATCATTAACAACAACTAAACACATTTAGGCTCCTAACTTCATAGCTTCATCCTAAATACACTTAACCATTAATGTCACAACATTATAAATAACAACTTTAACCATTAAAGTCACACTTCATCAACAACAACTTAAACACATTAAAGCAACTAACATCAGAACATCATCCTAAATACACTAAAACATTTCAATTACTACATCAAAAACAACAACTTAAACACATTAAAGCTACTAACATCATTACACTATCTTTAATACACTAAACCATTAAAGTCACATCATCATAAAGAACAACTTATACACATTAAGGCTCCTAACATCATAGAATCATCCTAAATACACTAAACCATTAATGTCACAACATCATAAATAACAACTTAAACCATTAAAGTCACAACATCATCAACAACAACTTAAACACAATTTAAAGCAACTAACATCAAAACATCATCCTAAATACACTAAAACATTAAAATCACTACATCAAAAAACAACAACTTAAACACATTGAAGCTACTACATCATTACATCACCTTTAATACACTATAACATAACAGTCACAACATCATCAACAACAACAAAAACATATTAAGGCTCCTAATATAATTACATCATCCTAAATACATAAAAAAATTAAAATCACTACATCAAAAACAACAACTTAAACACATTAAAGCTACTAACATCATAACATCATCTTAAATACACTAAACCATTAAAGTCATCATCATCAACAACAACATGAAAACATTAAGGCTCCTAACCTTATGACATCATCCTAAATACACTAAACCATTAAAATCACAACATTAAAACCAACAACTTAAACACATTAAAGCTACTAACATCATAACATCATATTAAATAAACTAAACCATTAAAGTCACATCATCATAAACAACAACTTAAACACAATCAGGCTATTAACATCATGACATCATCTTTAATACTCTAAAACACTAAAGTAACTACATCAAAAACAACAACTTAAACACATTAAAGCAACTAACATCAGAACATCATCCTAAATACAATAAAATATTAAAATCACTCTATCATTACCAACAACTTAAACACATTAAGGCTATTAACATCATAATATCATCATAAATACACTAAAGCATTAAAATCACATCATCAACAACAACTTAAACACATTAAGGCTACTTACATCATAACATCATCCTTAATACACTAAAACATTAAAATCAAAACATCATCAACAACAACTTAAACAAGTTAATGCCACTAACATTATCCTAAATACACTAAAACATTAAAATCACGATATCATCAACAACAACTTAAACACATTAAGGCTACTAACATCATAATATCATCATTAGTACACTAAAACATTAAAATCACAACATCATAAACAACAAGTTCAACACATTAAAGTTATTAAATTCATAACATCAACATAAATACACTAAAACATTAAAATCACAACATCAAAAAAAAACAACAACACATTAAGGCTACTAACATCATAATATCATCGTTAATACACTAAAACATTAAAATCACTACATCATAAACAACAAGTTAAATACATTAAGGCTACTAACATCATAATATCATCATTAGTACACTAAAACATTAAAATCACAACATCATAAACAACAAGTTCAACACATTAAAGCTATTAAACTCATAACATCAACATAAATACACTAAAACATTAAAATCACAACATCAAAAAAAAAAAAAACACATTAAGGCTACTTACATCATAATATCATCGTTAATACACTAAAACATTAAAATCACTACATCATAAACAACAAGTTAAATACATTAAAGCTACTAACCTTATAACATCAACATAAATACACTTAAACATTAAAATCACAACATCATCAACAACAATTTAAACACATTAAGGCTACTAACATCATAACATCATCCTTAATACACTAAAACATTAAAATCACTACATCATATTCAACAACTAAAACACATTAAAGCTACTAACATCATAACATCATCCATAATACAATAAACCATTAAAGTCACATTATCATAAACAACAACTTCAACCTATTAAGGCTCCTAACATCATAACAACATCCTATATACACGAAACCATTAACGTCACATCATTAACAACAACTTAAACACATTAAAGCTACTAACATCATAACATAATCTTTAATACACTAAACCATTAAATTCACAATATCATCAACAACAACTTCAATTCATCAAAACAACTAACATCAGAACATCCCTAAATACACTAAAACATTACAAACACTACATCAAAACAAAAACTTAAACACATTAAAGCTACTAACATCATAACATCATCTTTAATACACTAAACCATTAACGTCACAACATCATAAACAACAAGTTAAACACATTAAGGCTCCTAACATCATAACATCATCCTAAATACACTAAAACATTAAAATCACTACATCAAAAACAACAACTTAAACACATTAAGGCTACTAACATCATAATATCATCATTAGTACATTAAAACATTAAAATCACTACATCATCAACAAGTTCAACACATTAAAGCTACTAACCTTATAATATCAACATAAATACACTAAAACATTAAAATCACAACATCATCAACAACAACTTAAACACATTAAGGCTACTAACATCATAACATCCTAAATACACTAAAACATTAAACTCACTATATCATATTCAACAACTTAAACACATTAAAGCTACTAACATCATAACATCATCTTAAATACACTAAACCATTAAAGTAACATCATCATAAACAACAACTTAAACACATTAAGGCTCCTAACGTCATAACAACATCCTATATACATTAAACCATTAAAGTCACAACATCATAAACAACAACTTAAACCATTAAAGTCACAACATCATTAACAACAACTAAACACATTTAGGCTCGTAACATCAAAGCTTCATCCTAAATACACTTAACCATTAATGTCACAACATCATCAATAACAACTTTAACCATTAAAGTCACACATCATCAACAACAACTTCAAAACATTAAGGCTCCTAACATCATGACATCATCCTAAATACACTAAACCATTAAAGTCACAACATCATCAACATCAACTTAAACACATTAAGGCTAATAACATCATTACATCATATTTAATACACTAAAACATTAAAGTCACAACATCAAAAACAACAATTAAAACACATTAAGGCTACTAACATCATAACATCATCCTAAATACACTAAACAATTAAAATCACAACATCAAAACCAACAACTTAAACACATTAAAGCTACTAACATCAAAACATCATCTTAAATACACTAAACCATTTAAGTCACATCATCATAAACAACAACTTAAACACAATAAGGCTAATAACATCATAACATCATCTTTACTACTCTAAAACATTAAAGTCACTACATCAAAAACAACAACTTAAACACATTAAAGCTACTAACATCATACCATCATATTAAATACACTAAACCATTTAAGTCACATCATCATCAACAACAACTTAAACACAATAAGGCTAATAACATCATGACATCATCTTTAATACTCTAAAATATTAAAGTCACTACATCAAAAACAACAACTTAAACACATTAAAGCTACTAACATCAGAACATCATCCTAAATACACTAAAACATTAAAATCACTAGGTCATCACCAACAACTTAAACACATTAAAGCAACTAACATCATAACATCATCCTAAATACACTAAAACATTAAAATCACAACATCATAAACAACAAATTAAAAAGGTTAAAATGACTAACCTCATAATATCATCCTAAATACACTAAAACATTAAAATCACAACATCAAAAACAACAACTTAAACACATTAAAGCAACTAACATCATAACATCATCCTAAATACACTAAAACATTAAAATCACAACATCATAAACAACAACTTAAACACGTTAAAATGAATAACATCATAACATCATCCTAAATACACTAAAACATTAAAATCACGACATTATCAACAACAACTTTAACACATTAAGGCTATTAACATCAACATCATCCTTAATACACTAAAACATTAAAATCACAACATCATAAACAACAACTTAAACATATTAAAGCGACTAACCTCATAATATCATCCTAAATACTCTAAAACATTAAAGTCACTACATCAAAAACAACAACTTAAACACATTAAAGCAACTAACATCAGAACATCATCCTATAATACAGTAAAATATTAAAATCACAACATCATAAACAACAACTTAAACATATTAAAGCGACTAACCTCATAATATCATCCTAAATACTCTAAAACATTAAAGTCACTACATCAAAAACAACAACTTAAACACATTAAAGCAACTAACATCAGAACATCATCCTAAATACACTAAAACATTAAAATCACGACATCATGAACAACAACTTAAACACATTAAGGCTATTAACATCATAACATCATCCTTAATACATTAAAACATTAAAATCTCAACATCATAAACAACAACTTAAACATATTAAAGCGACTAACCTCATAATATCATCCTAAATACTCTAAAACATTAAAGTCACTACATCAAAAACAACAACTTAAACACATTAAAGCAACTAACATCAGAACATCATCCTAAATACAGTAAAATATTAAAATCACAACATGATCAACAACAACTTAAACAGGTTAATGCCACTAACATCATAACATCATCCTTAATACACCAAAACATTAAAATCACTACATCATCAACAACAACTAACACATTAAGGCTACTAACATCATAATATCATCCTTAATACACCAAAACATTAAAATCACTACATCATCAACATCAACTTAAACACATTTAAGCTACTAACATCAGAACATCATCCTAAATACACTAAAACATTAAAATCACGACATCATGAACAACAACTTAAACACATTAAGGCTATTAACATCATAACATCATCCTTAAAACACCAAAACATTAAAATCAAAACATCATCAACAACAACTTAAACACATTAAGGCTACTAACATCATAACATCATCCTTAATACACTAAAACATTAAAATCATTACGTCATCACCAACAACTTAAACACATTAAAGCAACTAACATCATAACATCATCCTAAATACACTAAATCATTAAAATCACAACATCATAACCAACAACTTAAACACATTAAAGCGACTAACCTCATAATATCAACCTAAATACACTAAAACATTAAAATCACAACATCAAAAACAACAACTTAAACACATTAAGGCTACTAACATCATAATATCATCATTAGTACACTAAAACATTAAAATCACAACATCATAAACTACAACTTAAACACATTAATGCTACTAACATCATAACATCATCTTTAATACACTAAAACATTAAAATCACTACATCATAAACAACAACTTAAACACATTAAAGCTACTAACATCAGAACATCATCCTAAATACACTAAAATATTAAAATCACTACATCATCAACAACAACATTAAGGCCATAACATCATAACATCAACTTAAATATACTAAAACATTAAAATCACAACAACAAAAACAACAACTTAAAAACACATGAAACCTACTAACATCATAACATCATCCTAACTACAGTAAAACATTAAAATCACAACATCAAAAACAACAACTTAAACTCATTATTGCAACACAACACAAACACAATTACACTAACCTATTCAAATCATAACATCAACAGTAACAACTTAAACACATTAAATCTACTAAATCATAACATTAACATAGAAACACTAAAACATTAAAATCACAACAACAAAAGCAACAACTTAAACACATTAAATTTACATTGAAACATCATCAACAATTACCAAAACACATTACACTATAAAAATCAAAAACCAACCTAACACATTAAAGCTACATTAATTATAATACCAACCATAATACATTAAAACATTAAAATCACACCAACAACAACAGAAACACATTTAACAACAAAAATCATAATAGCAACCTAAACAAGTTAAACAGCAAAAATCAAAACAATACTCTAAACATATTAAAGCTACATTAATGATAACACCAATCATAATATACCAAAGTACCATGAATCAAAACAACAGCAACAACGACCATAACAACAACAGAAACACATTTAACAACAAAAATCATAATAACAACCTTAACAAGTTAAACTGTTACAGCAAAAATCAAAACAATAACCTAAACATATTAAAGCTACATTTATCATAATACAAATCATAATACACCAAAGCACTGTGAATCAAAACAACAGCAACAACAACCATAACAACAAGCTAAACACATTAAACAACAAAAATCGCATTAACGCTCTGAAAACAATAAACCATAATACACTAAAGCAAATAAAAATCACAACAACAGCAACCTTACAACAACACAGGATGGGAAAAACACAGGATAGGAACCCTGCAGGACAGAAATGGAACCACACAGGATGGGAACAACACAGAGGATAAGAGCCCTGCAGGACAGGAAGGGAACCACACAGGATGGAAACAACACAGGATAGGAAACCTGCAGGACAGGAAGGGAACCACACAGTATGGTAACAACACAGGATAGGAACCCTGCAGGACAGGAAGGGAACCACACAGAATGGGAACAACACAGGATAGGAACCCTGTAGGACAGGAAGGTAACCACACAGGATGGGAACCAGACTGGGTAAGCCATCTCCAACAACAAATAATGACAAGTTTCTGATAATGTTCCAGACTCGCTTTCTCTGGTCAGTAGAGATAAAATGGGTTACAACACAAATGGTCTTTACCAAAAAATAAAGGAAACTACACAGATAAGACAAGACTGACAACATGAGATGTAAGTAAATGTGCCAAGAGACAAAGAACATTACACAGGCAACTGGTATTGATTATTCACCTGATGGATAGAAACCTTTTTCAACACAGGACTGTTTAAGTGTACATATACATGGAATATCTATTTATATTGATGGAATACCTCAGAATGAATCTGAGTTGAACCTTCGTCCTTCTGCAAACAACTGGCAAATAAATGTTTCAATTTAGCTGGGTTCGAACCCATGACTTTAGCAATATGGAGTAAGTCGTCATTAGACAACAGGACATTTAACCACTCAGCCTAGTAGGACCCAGGGGAAAAACAACAAAAGTTATACCAAACAAAATTGGCATAATCGTAGTTTTGTTTTAGTCTGTTAATAGCAGGGTCTGGTTAGCTCAGTTGGTAGTGTGTCTGACTATCAATCCAGGGGTTGTGAGTTCAAATCCCCACCCATCCACAAATTCAGGGTTGACTGATATATGACGTACCTGATTGCCATTCGTCTCTCATCACTGACTCAAATTTACAGTTATTTCTGGAGGTGAGTTTGCTCTAGTACTGGTTAACCTTCCAGGATCCAAGGAAAGAGTAATTTGGTCAACAGTTTCTGTTTGTGTTAGCCCTTGGGGAACATAAAAAATGATGCTTAATATGCAAACAATTTTGTTATATTAGAAAATAATTATTGTCATCATTATTGATATTAGCTTTTTGTCCTTACTTTCGCTATTTCATTAATGGGAGTACAGAGTAACTGACTAAGAGTCAGACAATGTAGACCCTGATCAGATGAGATATCTGTTGATGCCACAAATCATTATCTTGACCAGCAAGCCAAATGCTGATATATATATGAAATCTAGTATGCTCTTCTGTCAATGCCAGATGGAGAGACAGCTAAAATAATGAAATATAGTATGCTCTTTTGTCAATGCTAGATGGAGAGACAGCTTAAATAATGAATCCAGTATGCTCTTCTGTCAATGTTAGATGGGGAAACAGCTTAAAGAATGAAATATAGTATGCTCTTATGTCAATGCTAAATGGAGAGACAGCTTAAATAATGAAATCTAGTATGCTCTTCTGTCAATGCTAAATGAAAAGACATCATGGATGATAAAACCTAGTATGCTCTTTTGTCACAGCTGGATGGAGAGACATTAAACAATAAAATCTAGCAGGGTATAGTGCATTCCTGCCAGACCTTGCAGGTGCAATCCCAAGCTTGATCTAATTCCTCTCAAAATATAACATTCAGTACTGTTACTACCAAGGAAGTGGACTCAAGAACAGTTCAGTAAAGCTTTGAGCTTTCTTCGCAATCATCTAAAATTAGTATAAACTAAACCAAGTATGCTTTTCACTCAATTCTAGATGAAGATACACATTAAATAATGAAACAAAGTATGCTCTTTTGTCGATGCTAGATTAAGAGACAGCTTTGATAATGAAACCTAGTTTGATCTTCTATCAATGTCAGATGGAGGAATGACTTAAACAATGAAACCAAGTATGCTCTTTTCTCAATGCCACATGGAGAGACGTACAGCTTTGATAATGAAACATAGTATGCACTTCAGTTAAAGCTAGATATAAAGACACCTTAAATAAGGAAATAATGAAATCAAGTATGCCATTCTGTCAATCATAGATGGAAAGATACCTTAAATAATTAAATTTGGTTTGCTATTCTATCAATACTAGAAGGACAGACACCTTAAATAATGAACCTAGTATGCTATTCTGTCAATACAAGATGGAGAGAAATTTGGTATGCTCTTCTGTCAATGCTAGATTGAGAGACAGCTTAAATAATGAAATCTAGTATGCTCGTCTGTCAATGCTAGATGCAGAAACAGCTTAAACAATGAAATTTAGCATGCTCTTCTGTCAATGCTAGATTGAGAGACAGCTTAAATAATGAAATCTAGTATGCGTGTCTGTCAATGCTAGATGGAGAGACAGCTTAAACAATGAAACTTAGTATGCTCTTCTGTCAATGCTAGATGGAGAGACAGCTTAAATAATGAAATCTAGTATGCTCGTCTGTCAATGCTAGATGGAGAGACAGCTTAAACAATGAAACTAAGTATGCTCTTCTGTCAATACTAGATGGAGA
This sequence comes from Panopea generosa, assembly GCA_029582155.1. Classification (NCBI taxonomy): domain Eukaryota; kingdom Metazoa; phylum Mollusca; class Bivalvia; order Adapedonta; family Hiatellidae; genus Panopea; species Panopea generosa. The sequence continues at coordinate 32,665,944 of CM055898.1, read as the reverse complement.
CAACATATACAATGAAATCTAGTATGCTCGTCTGTCAATACTAGATGGAGAGACAGCTTAAACAATGAAATCTAGTATGCTCGTCTGTCGATACTAGATGGAGAGACAGCTTAAACAATGAAATCTAGCATGCTCTTCTGCCAATGCTAGATTAAGAGACAGCTTTGATAATGAAACCTAGTTTGATCTTCTATCAATGTCAGATGGAGGAATGACTTAAACAATGAAACCAAGTATGCTCTTTTCTCAATGCCACATGGAGAGACGTACAGCTTTGATAATGAAACATAGTATGCACTTCAGTTAAAGCTAGATATAAAGACACCTTAAATAAGGAAATAATGAAATCAAGTATGCCATTCTGTCAATCATAGATGGAAAGATACCTTAAATAATTAAATTTGGTTTGCTATTCTATCAATACTAGAAGGACAGACACCTTAAATAATGAACCTAGTATGCTATTCTGTCAATACAAGATGGAGAGAAATTTGGTATGCTCTTCTGTCAATGCTAGATTGAGAGACAGCTTAAATAATGAAATCTAGTATGCTCGTCTGTCAATGCTAGATGCAGAAACAGCCTAAACAATGAAATTTAGCATGCTCTTCTGTCAATGCTAGATTGAGAGACAGCTTAAATAATGAAATTTAGTATGCGTGTCTGTCAATGCTAGATGGAGAGACAGCTTAAACAATGAAACTTAGTATGCTCTTCTGTCAATGCTAGATGGAGAGACAGCTTAAATAATGAAATCTAGTATGCTCGTCTGTCAATGCTAGATGGAGAGACAGCTTAAACAATGAAACTAAGTATGCTCTTCTGTCAATACTAGATGGAGACAACATATACAATGAAATCTAGTATGCTCGTCTGTCAATACTAGATGGAGAGACAGCTTAAACAATGAAATCTAGTATGCTCGTCTGTCGATACTAGATGGAGAGACAGCTTAAACAATGAAATCTAGCATGCTCTTCTGCCAATGCTAGATGGAGAGACAGCTTAAACAATGAAATCTAGTATGCTCATCTGTCAATACTAGATGTAGAGACAGCTTAAACAATGAAATCTTGCATGCTCTTCTGCCAATGCTAGATGGAGACAGCTTAAACAATGAAACCTAGCATGCTCTTCTGTCAATACTAGATGGAGAGACAACATATACAATGAAATCTAGTATGCTCGTTTGTCAATACTAAATGGAAAGACAGCTTAAACAATGAAATCTAGCATGCTCTTCTGTCAATACTAGATGGAAAGACAACATATACAATGAAATCTAGTATGCTCGTCTGTCAATACTAGATGGAAAGACAACTTAAACAATGAAATCTAGTATGCTCATCTGTCAATACAAGATGTATGCTCTTTTGCCAATGCTAGATGGAGAGACAGCTTAAACAATGAAACCTAGTATGCTCTTCTGTCAATACTAGATGGAGAGACAACATATACAATGAAATGTAGTATGCTCGTCTGTCAATAATAGATGGAGAGACAACATATACAATGAAATCTAGTATGCTCGTCTGTCAATACTAGATGGAAAGACAGCTTAAACAATGAAATCTAGCATGCTTGTCTGTCAATACTAGATGGAAAGACAGCTTAAAAAATGAAATCTAGCATGCTCTTCTGTCAATACTAAATGGAGAGACAGCTTCAACAATGAAAGCTAGTATGCTCTTCTGTCAATGCTAGATGGAAAGACAGCTTAAACAATGAAAGCTAGTATGCTCGTCTGTCAATACTAGAAGGAAAGACAGCTTAAACAATGAAATCTAGTATGCTCGTTTTTCAATACTAGATGGAAAGACAGCTTAAACAATGAAATCTAGCATGCTCTTCTGTCAATACTAGATGGAAAGACAACATATACAATGAAATCTATTATGCTCGTCTGTCAATACTAGATTGAAAGACAACTTTAACAATGAAATCTAGTATGCTCGTCTGTCAATACTAGATGGAGAGACAGCTTAAACAATGAAATCTAGCATGCTCTTGTCAATACTAGATGGAGAGACAACATATACAATGAAATCTAGTATGCTCGTCTGTCAATACTAGATGAAAAGACAGCTTAAACAATGAAATCTAGTATGCTCATCTGTCAATACTAGATGGAAAGACAGCTTAAACAAAGAAATCTAGTATGCTCTTTTGCCAATGCTAGATGGAGAGACAGCTTAAACAATGAAACCTAGTATGCTCTTCTGTCAATACTAGATGGAAACACAGCTTAAAAAATGAAATCTAGCATGCTCGTCTGTCAATACTAAATGGAGAGACAGCTTCAACAATGAAACCTAGTATGCTCTTCTGTCAATGCTAGATGGAAAGACAGCTTAAACAATGAAAGCTAGTATGCTCGTCTGTCAATACTAGAAGGAAAGACAGCTTAAACAATGAAATCTAGTATGCTCGTCTGTCAATACTAGATGGAAAGACAGCTTAAACAATGAAATCTAGTATGCTTGTCTGTCAATTCTAGATGGAGAGACAGCTTAAACAATGAAATCTAGCATGCTCTTCTGCCAATGCTAGATGGAGACAGCTTAAACAATGAAACCTAGCATTCTCTTCTGTCAAAACTAGATGGAGAGACAACATATACAATGAAATCTAGTATGCTCATCTGTCAATACTAGATGGAAAGACAGCTTAAACAATGAAATCTAGCATGCTTGTCTGTCAATACTAGATGGAAAGACAGCTTAAACAATGAAATCTAGCATGTTCTTCTGTCAATACTAGATGGAAAGACAGCTTAAACAATGAAATCTAGTATGCTGTTTTGTCAATACTAGATGGAGAGACAGCTCAAACAATGAAATCTAGTATGCTCATCTGTCAATACTAGATGGAGAGACAACATATACAATGAAATCTAGTATGCTCATCTGTCAATACTAGATGGAAAGACAGCTTAAACAATGAAATCTAGCAAGCTTGTCTGTCAATACTAGATGGAAAGACAACTTAAACAATGAAATCTAGTATGCTCTTCTGTCAATACTAGATGGAGAGACAACATATACAATGAAATCTAGTATGCTCATCTGTCAATACTAGATGGAAAGACAGCTTAAACAATGAAATCTAGCAAGCTTGTCTGTCAATACTAGATGGAAAGACAACTTAAACAATGAAATCTAGCATGCTCATCTGTCAATATTAGATGGAAAGACAGCTTAAACAATGAAATCGAGCATGATTGTCTGTCAATACTAGATGGAAAGACAGCTTAAACAATGAAATCTAGCATGCTCTTCTGTCAATACTAGATGGAAAGACAGCTTAAACAATGAAATCTAGTATGCTCTTCTGTCAATACTAGATGGAGAGACAGCTTAAACAATGAAACCTAGCATGCTCTTCTGTCAATACTAGATGGAGAGACAACATATACAATGAAATCTAGTATGCTCGTCTGTCAATACTAGATGGAAAGACAGTTTAAACAATGAAATCTAGTATGCTCTTCTGTCAATACTAGATGGAAAGACAGCTTAAACAATGAAATCTAGTATGCTCTTCTGTCAATACAGCTAAAACAATGAAATTTAGCATGCTCTTCTGTCAATACTAGATGGAGAGACAGCTTAAACAATTAAACCTAGCATGCTTGTCTGTCAATACTAGATGGAGAGACAACATATACAATGAAATCTAGTATGCTCTTCCGTCAATACTAGATGGAAAGACAGCTTAAACAATGAAATCTAGTATGCTATTCTGCCAATGCTAGATGGAGAGACAACATATACAATGAAATCAAGTATGCTCTTCTGTCAATACTAGAAGGAAAGACAGCTTTAACAATGAAATCTAGCATGCTCTTCTGTCAATACTAGATGGAGAGACAGCTTAAACAATAACCTAGCATGCTCTTCTGTCAATACTAGATGGAGAGACAACATATACAATGAAATCTAGTATGCTCATCTGTCAATACTAGATGGAAAGACAGCTTAAACAATGAAATCTAGTATGCTCTTCTGCCAATGCTAAATGGAAAGACAGCTTAAACAATGAAACCTAGTATGCTCTTCTACCAATGTTAGATGGAAAGACAGCTTAAACAATGAAATCTAGCATGCTCTTCTACCAATGCTAGATGGAGACAGCTTAAACAATAACCTAGCATGCTCTTCTGTCAATACTAGATGGAGAGACAACATATACAATGAAACTAGTATGCTCTTCTACCAATGCTAGATGAAAAGACAGCTTAAACAATGAAACCTAGTATGCTCTTCTACCAATGCTAGATGGAGAGACAGCTCAAACAATGAAACCTAGTATGCTCATCTACCAATGCTAGATGAAAAGACACCTTTAGTAATGAAATCTAGTATGCTTTCAACTTAATACTTCAGTTAAACCTGTGCAAGCAGTTCCCTCTATTAAGTAGCAATTTGTCTTAAGCAGTCACATTTGCTATTTCCGGTTTCTATGTTTTCAGAGCAAATTCACCTGTATTACGCAACAACCAGTCTTAAATGGCCACTTTTGCTCCTTTCCTTCACTGGCTGTTTAATACAGGTTTGACTGTAAATAGAATCACCTTAAATTAAGAAACATAATATCCTTTGTTCTCATTACTAGATAGAAAGACACCTTTAACTAGACCTATCACTGTAGTGATGAATACCCCCGAACGCCGCCATGACAGAAAATGGTTTTATTAAATTATATCCAATAATTTTAAAGTTATGCTCCAGACAAAAAAAATTCTTAATTAAAGAGAATGTTATGGATTGAGTTGTTTGTATTGTTAATTTTTTTATGGTTTTGTTAAAATTAAAAACGGTCTTTTTAATTATTGTGCAGTGTACAAGCTTTCATGGCAATCAATAAATGTTATACTTTTTCGAGTTATGTTGAGGGACAACAATTTTATGGATAAGAAACAAACAAGAGCACTAGGAATACAATATCGAACCTGCTTTGCTCGAACTCCATGTATTCATCAACTTGGTTCTTTCATGAACTTTATTAAACTGTTATCACTGATGGCTTTAAAAGTACTTTAAAAGTACTGCACCAGACAAGGGAAATATATCAAAGGGCAATAACTCTGTAATTAGCAAGAATAGAGTTATGTTTCTTGTACACTGCACTTCCTGTCATTATATTCTACCATTGTATGAAGTTTGATGAAATTCCATCCAGTACTTTAAAAGTAATGCTCCAGACAAGGGAAATATATCAAAGGGCAATAACTCTGTAATTAGCAAGAATAGAGTTATGTTTTCTGTACACTGCACTTCCTCTCATTATATTCTACCATTGTATGAAGCTTGATGAAATTCCATCAGGTACTTTTCAAGTTATGCTCCGGACAAGAAAAAATATCAAAGGGCAATAACTCTGTAATTAGCAATAATAAGGTTATGTTTCTTATACACTGCACTTCCTCTCATTATATTCTACAATTGTATGAAGTTTGATGAAATTCCATCCAGTACTTTAAAAGTAATGCTCCAGACAAGGGAAATATATCAAAGGGCAATAACTCTGTAATTAGCAAAAATAGAGTTATGTTTCTTGTACACTGCACTTCCTGTTATTATATTCTACCATTGTATGAAGTTTGATGAAATTCCATCCAGTACTTTAAAAGAAATGCTCCGGACAAGGGAAATATATCAAAGGGCAATAACTCTGTAATAAGCAAGAATAGAGTTATGTTTCCTGTACACTGCACTTCCTCTCATTATATTCTACCATTGTATGAAGCTTGATGAAATTCCATCCGGTACTTTTCAAGTTATGCTCCGGACAAGAAAAAATATCAACGGGAAATATATCAAAGGGCAATAACTCTGTAATTAGCAAGAATAGAGTTATGTTTTCTGTACACTGCACTTCCTCTCATTATATTCTACCATTGTATGAAGCTTGATGAAATTCCATCGGGACTTTTCAAGTTATGCTCCGGACAAGAAAAAATATCAACGGGCAATAACTCTGTAATTAGCAAGAATAGAGTTATGTTTCTTGTACACTGCACTTCCTCTCATTATATTCTACCATTGTATGACGTTTGATGAAATTCCATCCAGTACTTTTCAAGTGATGCTCCGGACAAGGAAAATTGCAACGGACAGACCGACAGACCGACAGACCGACCTCAGGGTGACTTCAATATACCCCCTAAAAACTTCGTTGGTCGGGGGTATAATAACAGAACCTAGTATGCTCTTCTGCCAGTGCTAGATGGAGACACCATAAATACAGAACCTAGTATGATCTTCTGCTAGTGCTAGATGGAGACACCATAAATACAGAACCTAGTATGCTCTTCTGCCAGTGATAGATGGAGACACCTTAAATACAGAACCTAGTATGCTCTTCTGCCATTTAATAATGATAACCAGTATGCTCTTCTCTCAATGTTAGGTGGAGAAAACCTTTAATAATGATAACCAGTATGCTCTTCTCTCAATGTTAGGTGGAGACACCTTTAATAATGATAACCAGTATGCTCTTCTCTCAATGTTAGGTGGAGACACCTTTAATAATGATATCTAGTATGTTCTTCTCTCAATGTTAGGTGGAGACACCTTTAACAATGATAACCAGTATGCTATTCTCTCAATGATAGGTGGAGACACCTTTAATAATGATATCTAGTATGCTCTTATCTCAATGTTAGATGAAGACACCTTTAATAATGATATCTAGTATGCTCTTCTCTCAATGTTAGATGGAGACACCTTTAATAATGATATCTAGTATGCTCTTCTCTCAATGATAGGTGGAGACACCTTTAATAATGATATCTAGTATGCTCTTCTCTCAATACTAGATGGAGACACCTTTAATAATGATATCTAGTATGCTCTTCTCTCAATGATAGGTGGAGACACCTTTAATAATGATATCTAGTATGCTCTTCTCTCAATACTAGATGGAGACACCTTTAATAATGATAACTAGTATGCTCTTCTCTCAATGTTAGATGAAGACACCTTTAATAATGATATCTAGTATGCTCTTCTCTCAATGTTAGATGGAGACACCTTTAATAATGATACCTAGTATGCTCTTATCTTAATATTAGATGGAGACACCTTTAATAATGATGTCTGGTTTGCTCTTCTCTCATTGTTAGATGGAGACACACCTTTAATAATGATATCTAATATGCTCTTATCTCAATTTTAGATGGAGACACCTTTAAGAATGACATCTAGTATGAACTTCTCTCAATGTTAGATGGAGACACCTTTAATAATGAAACCTAGTATGCTCTTCTAAAGGCTAAAGGCTACAATGTCAAGCCCACCAATACAATACAATACAATGACCAAATGTTGTCTCTTAATGGTGAACATTTATGGCATGTACAAAATGGAGCGGACACCACATTTTGAACTTATGTCTGACCTAGAACTTCTGAATGTGATCTTGAGTTTTGAACTATGACCTTGGTTTCAGCGTGACACATCTTCTGACTGTAATGTTCATTTCTGCTGTGTAATTTAAAAACTGTCAAGTGGTTTGCAAGATATGGAGACGTCATGAAATTTTGTACATAATTCTGACCTCTAAGTGTGAGCTTGGTCATTGCACGCAACACATTGTCTGATTATAGTGAATTTTTAGTACATGTACAATCATGTACATTCTAAGTCTTGTTTGATTTTTTCTGAATAAGAATAAAACTATCTTCAAAATAGTTTCAAGGGAAATGTATCAAGGAAGTTTCAAGAGAAATGTATCAAGATAGCATCAAGGGAAATACACTGAGGTAGCTTTAAGCGAAATGTATCAAGGTAGCATCAAGGTAAATGTATCAAGGTAAAATCAGGGTAAATGTATCAGAGTAGTTTCAATGAAAATGTATCAAGGTAGCTTCAAAGGAAATGTATCAAGGTAGCTTCAAGGGAAATGTAACAAGGGAGCTTTTAGGGAAATGTATCAAGTTCGCTTCAATAGAAATATATCAAGGTAGCTTCAAGGAAAATGTATCAAGGTAGCTTTAATGGAAATGTATCAAGGTAGCATCAAGAGAAATGTATCAAGGTAGCCTTAATGGAAATGTATCAAGGTAGTTTCAAGGGAAATGTACCAAGGTAGCATCAAGGTAAATGTATCAAGGTAAAATCAGGGTAAATGTATCAGAGTAGTTTCAATGGAAATGTATCAAGGTAGCTTCAAGGGAAATGTATCAAGGTAGCTTCAAGGGAAATGTAACAAGGGAGCTTTTAGGGAAATGTATCAAGTTCGCTTCAATAGAAATATATCAAGGTAGCTTCAAGGAAAATGTATCAAGGTAGCTTTAATGGAAATGTATCAAGGTAGCATCAAGAGAAATGTATCAAGGTAGCCTTAATGGAAATGTATCAAGGTAGTTTCAAGGGAAATGTACCAAGGTAGCATCAAGGTAAATGTATCAAGGTAAAATCAGGGTAAATGTATCAGAGTAGTTTCAATGGAAATGTATCAAGGTAGCTTCAAGGGAAATGTATCAAGGTAGCTTCAAGGGAAATGTATCAAGGGAGCTTTTAGGGAAATGTATCAAGTTCGCTTCAATAGAAATATATCAAGGTAGCTTCAAGGAAAATGTATCAAGGTAGCTTTAATGGAAATGTATCAAGGTAGCAGCAAGAGAAATGTGTCATGGTAGCCTTAATGGAAATGTATCAAGGTAGTTTCAAGGGAAATGTACCAAGGTAGCATCAAGGGAAATATATCAAGGTAGCATCAAGGGAAATGTATCAAGGGAGCTTCAAGTGAAATGTATCAAGGTAGCATCAAAGGAAATGTATCAAGGGAGCTTTTAGGGAAATGTATCAAGGTAGCTTCAACAGAAATATATCAAGGTAGCTTAAAGGGAAATATATCAAGGTAGCTTCAAGGGAAATGTATCAAGTAGCTTAAATGGAAATGTATCAAGGTAGCATCAAGAGAAATGTATCAAGGTAGCTTCAACAGGAATGTATATGGTAGCCTTAAAGGAAATGTATCAAGGTAGCTTCAAGGGAAATGTATAAAGGTTGCATCAAGAGAAATATTATCAAGGTAGCATCAAGGGAAATGTATCAAGGTAGCTTAAAGGGAAATATATCAAGGTAGTTTAACGGGAAATATATCAAAGTAGCTTAAAGGGAAATATATCAAGGTTGCTTCGTTGGAAATGTATCAAGGTAGCTTAAAGGGAAATAAATCAAGGTAGTTTAACGGGAAATATATCAAAGTAGCTTAAAGGGAAATATATCAAGGTTGCTTCGTTGGAAATGTATCAAGGAAGCTTAAAGGGAAATATATCAAGGTAGCTTCAATGGAAATGTATCAAGGTAGCATCAAGGGAAATATATCAAGGTAGCTTCAATGGAAACATATCAAGGTAGCTTAAAGAGAAATATATCAAGGTAGCTTAAAGGAAAGGTAGCTTCAATGGAAATGTATCAAGGTAGCTTAGAGGGAAATATATCAAGGTAGCTTAAATGGAAATATATCAAGGTAGCTTAAAGTGAAATATATCAAGGTAGCTTAAAGGGAAATGAATCAAGGTAGCTTAAAGGGAAATATAGTTTCAAGGGAGCTTCAATTTTATTATATATTTTTTGAATGGGGTGTACAGTTTTACTGCTGGAGGAAGACCTCAGACTGAGTCAGACTGAGTAGAACCACCATTCTTCCGCAAGTAACTGGAAACTTTCTCACATAAAGTTTTTGGAGCGAGCGGGACTCGAACCTACGACATTAGACTGCGCCTCAGACCACCAGGGAGCTTCAAGAGAAATGTATCAAGGTAGCTTTATGGGAAATGTATCAAGAAGTCAGGATAGTCTGTACCAATCTATCTATAGGATTCCAAATAGAGGTAACAGTTGGAGACTAAAACATAAAAAGACACCATTAAAGACCGATGAAAAGTCTCTCTGAGTTCATCTGTACTTAATTTTAAAGAAGTTTTACTTGTTATAGTTATAATTGGTTTCATTTAATCCATCAATTTCTCAGCAAGAAAAAAAGTATTTCAAGAAATTCAAAATTTTGAAATTGGCAAAAAACATCCCCCTCTCCTGCAATATAATTATCATGCCTATACATACCCACTGACCTTGTATTGTCATAATGATATATATTTAAACATGCCAAAATAATAGATTAAAAATGGATTTTCATCTTAGAAAGAGTCTGAATGATGATGAGAAGGTCACCAAGCAGTATTTCAGTGCTGTCTATTTTTAGAATGGGGATTTTGTTTCAAGTTTACCACTCCAATTAAAATATTGCTTTTGTCACGTTTTTGTTGATTTGCCATACCTAACAATTTGAATATTAATTATTTATGATAATGCAATGCTTTTTATCCATTTTAAAAATAATTTTGTTTTTTATGTCATTTATAGCATTTTTCCCACTTCCTTTAATGAAAACATAATATTTAAAAAAACACAATTATAAATAATGAAACATTCATAAAACTAAAAAATGCAGATATTGTTATGGTAACAAAATACATGTATCCAAGTTATTGTCCTCTTCATAAAATATATAGATGCAAAAAAACAGGATATTACAAGTGTAACTTGTAACCATCTGATTACCATAGCGATACAATAATTGTTTGTTTATTGGCTACAAACTTTGAATTTCTTAAACTGGAATGAAAATAACTGATTATGTAATGTTTTATGGACCTTCATAGGTAATTAACTTTATACCACCCTAATTACCTCATAATCAAAAACTTTACATATCAACAAAAAAGAAACTTCATTTTACTCCAGAGAATAGCAGAGAATACAAACTTTAATCAATTTTACTAGAATAACCTAGTATCCAAAAATACATAATTTGATTGGGTAAAACAGGTTATTACTTTAAAAAGAATATATATAAATATTTATAGAGAGAGATTTATAATGAAATATATTTGAAAATAATTTAGGTTTTGGGAATTGCAGTTGAAGAGTTATTTTATCAATAATTCGAGGGTCGTCCCAGAACTTCATAGACCATTTTTATACAATAACATACATTTAACAAGAAGCCCAGTAAGGCCATTAGTACCACATATGATTTTTTGTGCTCTGTTAATTTCTTTTTTTCTTTTTTTTCTTTCTTTTTTCTTTCTTTTTCTTTTTTATGCTCTTTCAATTGTTTTTTAGAGCTTTATGTTTTCTTTTTTATGCTCTTTCAATTATTTTTTAGAGCATTATTGTTTTTTATGCTCTTTCAATCATTTTTAAGAGCTTTTTTTTTTTTTTTTTTTAGAGCTTTTTTTTTTTTAAATACATGTTATCAGAACAATAACTATAAGAACAGTAATTTTTATTTGTATGTTTGTGTGTTTGTTTGTTTGTATGTTTGTGTATGTTTGTGTGTATGTGTGTTTGTGTTTGTACTTGTGTGTATGTATGTGTATGTGTGTGTGTGTGTGTATGTGTTTTTGTGTATATGTTTGTGTGTATGTATGTGTTTATGTATGTTTTTATGTGTTCGTTCACAGAGCTCTTGCAGTGTCCATATTCAGTTTTTAACCAAATTAACATTTTTTACTTATCTTTCACATTTTCAATGTAAATCTCATATAATGTTGTGCTCATACAATGCTTTTTATATAAAATTGAATGTTGTTGTTGTTTATGTTGATCTCATACAATGATGTTGTTGTTTATGTTGATCTCATACATTGATGTTGTTGTAAATGTTGATCTCATACAATAATGTTGTTGTTTATGTTGATCCCATACAATGCTGTTGTTGTTTATGTTGATCTCATACAATGATGTTGTTGTTTATGTTGATCCCATACAATGCTGTTGTTGTTTATGTTGATCTCATACAATGCTTTTGTTGTTTATGTTGATCTCATACATTAATGTTGTTGTTTATGTTGATCTTATACAATGATGTTGTTGTTTATGTTGATCCCATACAATGCTGTTGTTGTTTATGTTGATCTCATACAATGATGTTGTTGTTTATGTTGATCCCATACAATGCTGTTGTTGTTTATGTTGATCTCATACAATGCTTTTGTTGTTTATGTTGATCTCATACAATGATGTTGTTTATGTTGATCTCATACAATGCTGTTGTTGTTTATGTTGATCTCATACAACAGTTTGATCTCATACAATGCTGATCTCATACAATATTGATCTCATACAATATTGATCACATACAATGTAGATCTCATACAATATTGTTGTTGTATAATGTTGATCTTATACACCATTGTGGTCATATAATGTTGATCTCATACAATGCTCATCTCATACAATGCTGATCCTTCCAATGGTGACCTCATAAATTTTAATGTTGATCTCATTCAATGATGATCTATTACAATGCTGTGTTGATATATTGTTGATCTCATACAATGCTGATCTCATACAATTTTTATCCTTCCAATGGTGATCTCATATATTGTTGATCTCATACAATGTTGATATTGTCGCGTATTTTGTCTCCTGGAGACTGACATTTCGCACTAACTGACCCT
>CM055898.1:32368244-32652966 GCA_029582155.1 Panopea generosa | reverse complement strand
AGACTTATTTGTTTTACTTCGGTTGTTAAACAAGCTATTGCAACTTATACAAATAAAGTTCGAAGTATTCCTGGGTAGAACCGGTAATAAGCATTTGTGGAAAAGCGTTTTGCTCAGGGACACCACACATAGCCGTAGCAGAGGATCGAACGTAATACCCTCCGATCATGGGTTCGATGCTCTGCCGCTGGATCACACGTCGTCTTAATCAAGAATGGCGGTACATTTATATTTAACCAAAACATAGGTCTCTGACTCCCATACGCTATATGCAGACAGGTCACTGTTTATTTCTTAATTTTTATAGAAAAAAAATGTTTGATTGAATAGTTAACGTCATTTTTATACCATCGAGGGCTAACAGACGATCAGTTAACTTTTTTAATGGGATTTAACGCAATTATGTACACATTTCAATGTTTTCTATGGCATATCCAGTCTTATCGGTAGATGGATACTTCAGGATGAATTTAAGTATAACCACCGAACCTTCCACAAGTAACGGCGAACTTTCTCACAAAGTCTTTGGAACGAGCGGTACTCGAACCTACTACCTTAGCGGTGAGAGGTAAGTGATCTTGAGTGAAAAGGCTTAGACCACTCGGCCACAGGGGCGATAACCACTTTTTCCTGGATTCCTGGACCGAGCACACACCCATATCCACAAATAACTGAAAACTTTCCCACTTGAATAATCAGCAATGAGAGTTGTTGAGACGCAATGTCGGGTATCAATCATTACCAACTCAAACTCACGATTCCTTAGTTGATAGTCAGAGGTGCTACGGATTGACCTAATCGGGCCTGTCTATTTAAGAATGGGACATAACCATGTCTTAAAACAGTGTTGTTTCTCTTTCCATAAAAATATTATACTATTTAGCGTCATTCTATACCACCAAGGGCCACAAGACGATCAGTTAACCTTAATACTCTTTTCCGGGATCCTGGAAGGTTAACCAGTACTCGAGCACACCAATCTCCGTAAGTAACTGATAACACTTTCCCACTTGAATCAGAGAGACGAATGATATTGAGACACAATGTCGTATATCAATCATCATGGATACTGTTGCTGGGCGGAAATTCAAACTCACGATCCCTTGATTGATAGTCAAATAATATTTGTACAGGTTTTGGCCTAAACTGAAATAATATTTTATGTATAAGACGATGCTATGTTGTAATTTACATGAATAGCGTATATATCAGTTATGGGTTCGATTCTCTACCGCCACGCGCCAATTTATTCAGGAACGACGGTGCATGTACGGTATGTTGAAAATAACTTTAAATGTCATTCAGCCTTATGACAATTGACCTCTCACCGCTGAGGTCGTAGATTCGAGCCAAGTTCGGTCCAAAAATAGGTGACAACTTTTTCCAGTTACTTGCTGAAGGACGATGTGTCTACTCAGATTCATTCTGAGGTCTTCCTCCGCCAATGTTAATGGGTATGCCATATACAACATAGCATGTGTTTGAAATGGCGTTAAACCCAATTCCAAAATATATACCAGTATGTATATGATCGTATTCTCTTGCACACGCAATCGGAGCTGTATATAGTCTTGAACAATGAGCAGCATATCCTTATATATATGCGACGTATAACTATACGTATTAGTCGTGATTTAATTTGTATACTGAATTGAATAGTCGCTATACTGATTAAACGAATTATTTATGAATATTTAAAAAAAAGTATATTAATTTATTATAAATAAAAAAGGAAAATTGAATTTAAGTGGATTTAGTATGAATTAAATTTTATTCATGGCGGTTGTCTGGCTAGTTTTGATATATTGGATAGCTTTATATGTCGGTAAGTACATCGGCGCTTTTTCATATGTCATTGTACTAATTATACATGTATATAGTTGGTAGGACGTGTCCATGTAATTAACTGTTTCGCGGTACACTAGATTTTTTACATATACGTAATACATGTATGTTCAAACACAATTTTGAGGTATCAAAATCCCATAATTTTGATTTGTTCACTATAATAGATTTTTTGCCCTAGTGTTCTTCATTGTTTTCATGTACAGAATGTCGGTTTGCGCTTATATTTCGGCTTGATTTAAAGCATAAAGACAATATAGATTTAAATATACGCGTGTAGTCGCAGATTGCTACGCTAAAGTCAAATCGACTGCTGGTTAAAACTGATGGCACATGCGCTGTTTTTACATCGGCGATTAAAACTATTTTAAGAATCTTAACTAAAGGTTTTACCGTTTCTTTCGGAGTCTTCCGGAGTCTCTACTGAAGCCCCCAACACGACAGCAATAGCGAGGGTTCGGATCTCATTATCACAATTGTATACCCATGGCTGGTGTTTTTTTTCTTCATGCATACCAGTATTTGCTGTTTTAAAAAGGACATACTGTCATCTTAGAATAGCGTGACATCATACTATCACGTGCATTTTGGTTCGACCATGGGGCACGGGGTTTGGCAGACATGTTTCAAGACCGTAGCGGTAATCCCATAATAAAGCGTCCGTCACGCATGCGGAAGGTCGTAGGTTCGATCCCGGCCGTGTTATATCAAATACTTGAACAATGGTACTAGAAGCTTCCTCGTTTCTAGTTCTAGGTCTAGTTGGCCCAGTGTCAGTGTGATGTGACTGGGTGGGGTATTAAATCATGTTTCTGTGGCATGATACTCCAGTGTTGCAGCGCTTAGAATACTGTCTCAAGTACACACCGCGGCGATATGACTAACAGTTGTTGAAACCGTCGCTACCCACCATACAACAACAACAACAACAACAATAACAACAACAACAACAGTACGTATATCCCAACTCCGGTGAAATTGCAAATACCCGTTATATTTATACTGTAGTCGAGAACATTATTTGCATGTTTGTTACTCACTGTTTATATTGTTTATAAAAACCGTTCCTTGTACACTATCTGAAATCAAATATCGGATTGCGTGTAGAAATTGCGCCCATTGTTTTGTGTTTCATTTTTTCCTTATAAATTGCACTAATACAGCCGAACATATACACATCGAGAAAACAGTCATAATTCGAGAAAATTACTTTTTTATAAATTATAATTCATAGATAGATGACTATAATAATTTATATCGGCAACATTTTAAAGTAGGCGGTTTCATCAAGCTGATATGCCATATAATAAAAGCGATTATGGATACTTGCGACAAGTGTACGTTGTTTTTATATTTAGTCTACCCCATAAATTGTTATTGTTAAAGGATAAACAACGTACATGTATATAATCTAGCACTCAATGTGAGATTTTTGATAATGATTAAAGTAAAGTGACGTTCCAATTAAGTCGTGTCATATAACATATTGTTTAAATATAGAATGTAATGTTATTGGGGTAGCAATGGTATTGTATGGAATATGAAATCATAATGAAGTTGTGTGCGATATTTAATATTGCATGTATGCCCAAAGTCAATAACTAATCAATTGTGATATAATGTAAACTATTATTGTGATGTATATTAAAATATTTACTGACAATATGGCATGCCACCAATATTCAAGAACCACAATGGAAATAAGAGAAAAACCCTTTTATATTTTTTGTGTTATCCTTGGTAATGGCCTATATATGTAGATATCGCATGTGGGACTATTTCAGACATTTCACTGACTTATCGAGAGAAGTTACCCCCCCCCCCCCCCCCCCCTTGATATCTACCGTTTTTATCACTTACCTGGCTAAACCGTGATATTTGGTTTACATAGAAACATATAGGAGAAATTTAATTTTATCGTTTTAACTGTTTCAATATTAAATTGCCAACCTATTACAACTTCTAGTCATTTAGTTAAAAATATAACCTTTATTATGATAATATAAAAATTAAAATATGTTTACGTTTTCTTGATTCCTTTTTTAGTTTTATAACATCATATATGATCCTTATATGTTCTATATAAATATTACTCAAAACACGTTTTCGGTCATTTTTGTAATTATTTGCCAACCTATTACAACGTATACGTTTATTGCAAATAAAATTCTCTTTACGATGATATTTAGATATAAAAAATATGATAATTGCATCTTGCTTCCAATGAGATAAAATGTAAATATTAGCGGTTTTCAACAAATTTGTGTATATCTCAATTATGCGATTGCTTTATCAATTAAATGTGTTGGTAATAATTCTTTAAACAACTTTTTTTTTATTTAACGTCGTCCATGTATAATCACCTTTGAATTCGTAAGTTACTTATTCAAATGATTATGACAACATCCGTAAATGACTAACTGGCTCAAAATGCAAATCTCTACAATAACATAATTGACTTGTTTACAGGTAGAGACAACCATTACCACAACATTAACCGTGTACTTTACTGCAGTTAGGGAAGTATTAATATTGATATGAGTGACTTTGCACATTGTATTATTTAACATCTATTTTAAAACATATCGCGTATTTCAATAGAGGGTTCTAACCAGGAAAACTTCAAGCGTGATTTGCCTAAGTTGAAAGAACTTGTTTCACAATCGAAGTAAAATAAATATTTAAACTAAATTTATTAATAACAGTAACACAAAATAATCAATCTTTATCTGTTGATTGATAATAAAATAAACTTTAT
This sequence comes from Panopea generosa, assembly GCA_029582155.1. Classification (NCBI taxonomy): domain Eukaryota; kingdom Metazoa; phylum Mollusca; class Bivalvia; order Adapedonta; family Hiatellidae; genus Panopea; species Panopea generosa. Next base: position 32,648,363 of record CM055898.1, on the reverse strand, counting down.
CAAAGTATATTGAATTTAATCAAATGATTTTAGCGTTTAAGTAAAATTCATTAATTTCTTTTTCATACTACACATCAAAACCACCAAAACTTGCTTATTAAAACCAAGGACTTATATAAGTCTTTGTCAAAACGAATAGATATATCCCGAGGGCATAGAACACGTCACGCCTACTTGATCTTAGTGTCAGAGCGGAACGATACCTGTATGTTTTATCACGGTCTAAGGGAAGTAATTGGAGTCATCTCCAATATCATCGAAATGCGCAGGGGCAATTATCGGATAACTCTTGAGAAAAGTCTGAAATAGTCCAGTATAGCTATACCATTGTTGTTATATCGTTCATGTTTTCCCAAAATAAACCCATCTACCTATAACGTAGTTATTGAAGCGTTTCGGACTTAAAATCTAAAATAAAAAAAAAAACATACATATTAAAATATCCATCTAAACACATTTCGTAGTTTTGGCCGGTGGCCTTCTAAAATGAAAATCTACAAAAACCATACATTCGCTAAAAATGATTTGTTGTTATTTGAACACAGACGCTAAAATTGTTTTGCTGTAATATGACAAACGCAAAAAAAAAGATATTGCTGGAATTTGAATACAAACGCCAATATTGCAGTCATTTGATAACTACAAAAATAAGAACATATATATTTTTAATATTTAATATTCAGTGGACATGGCCACCACAATAAAAAAACAAAACAATACATACGTTAATCATGGCAAAGACAATACAAAAACAAAACAATACATACGTTAATCACGACCATCACAATACAGAAACAAAACAATACATACGTTAATCATGGCCACCTCAATACAAAAACAAAACAATACATACGTTACTTATGGCTACCACAATACAAAAACAAAACATACGTTAAACATGGCCATCACAATACAGAAAGAAAACAATACATACGTAAATCATGTCCACCACAATACAAAATCTAAACAATACATACGTTAATCAAGGCCACCACAATACAAAAACAAAACAAGAAATAAGTTAAATATGGTAATGCAATTCAAAAACAAAACAATACATACGTTACTCATGGCCACCACAATACAAAAACGAAACAATACATACGTTAATCATGGTCATCACAATACAGAAACAAAACAAAACATACGTTAATCATGGTTATGACAATAAAAAAAAAAAAACAATGCATACGTTACTCATGGCCACCACAATACAAAAACAAAACAATACATACGTAAATCATGGCAATGACAATACAAAAACAATACATACGTTAATCATGGTAATGACAATACAAACACAAAACAAAACATACGTTAATCAAGGCCATCACAATACAGAAACAAAACAATATAAACGTTAATCAAGGCCACAACAATACAAAAACAAAACAATACATACGTAAATCATGGCCACCACAATACACAAACAAAACAATACATACGTTACTCATGGTAATGACAATACAAAAACACAACAATATATACGTTAATCATGGCCACCACAATACAAAACCACACAATACATACTTTAATCATGACCACCACAATACAAAATCAAAACAATACATACGTTAATCATGGTAATGACAATACAAAAACAAAACAATACAAACGTTACTCATGGCCACCACAATACAAAAAAACAAAACAATACATACGTTACTCATGGCATTCACAATACAAAAACAAAACAATACAAACGTTACTCATGGCCACCACAATACAAAAAACAAAACAATAAATACGTTAATCATGGCCACCACAATACAAAAACAAAACAATACATACGTTAATCATGGCCACCACAATACAAAAACAAAACAATACATACGTTCGTTAATCATGGCAATGACAATACAAAAACAAAACATTACATACGTTAATCATGGCCACCACAATACAAAAACAAAACAATACATACGTTACTCATGGCCATCACAATATAAAAACAAAACAATACACACGTTAATCATGGCCACCACAATACAAAAACAAAACAATACATACGTTAATCATGGTAATGACAATACAAAAAAACAACAATACATACGTTAATCATGGCCATGACAAAACAACACATACGTTAATCATGGCAATGATAACACAAAAAACAAAACAATACATACGTTAATCATGGCCATCACAAAACAAAAACAAAACAATACATACGTTAATCATGGCCACCACAATACAAAAACAAAACAATACATACGTTAATCATTGTAATGAGAATACAAAAACAAAACAATAAATATGTTAATCATGGCCACCACAATACAAAAACAAAACAATATGTACGTTTATCATGGCAATGACAATACAAAAACAAAACAATACATACTTCAATCATGGCCATCACAATACAGAAACAAAACAGTACATATGTTAATCATGGCCACCACAATACAAAAAAAGCAATATATACGTTAATCATGGCCATCATAATTTAAAAAACAAAACAATGCATCCGTTGATCATGGCAATCACAAAACAGAAACAAAACAATACATACGTTATTCATGGCCACCACAATACAAAAACAAAACAATACATACGTTAATCATGGTAATGAGAATACAAAAACAAAACAATACATACGTTAATCATGGCCACCACAATACAAAAACAAAACAATACTTGGGTAAATCATGGCAATGACAATACAAAAACAAAACAATATATACGTTAATCATGGCCACCACAATACAAAAACAAAACAATACGTACGTTAATCATGGCAATGACAATACAAAAACAAAACAATACATACGTTAATCATGGCCACCACAATACAAAAACAAAACAATACGTACTTTAATCATGGCAATGACAACACAAAAACAAAACCATATATATATTAATCATGGCCACCACATTACAAAAACAAAACAATACAAACGTTAATCATGGTAATTACAATACAAAAACAAAAAAATACATACGGTAATCATGGCCACCACAACACAAAAACAAAACCATATATATGTTAATCATGGCCACCACAATACAACAACAAAACTATACATACGTTAATCATGGCCATCATAATACAAAAACAAAACAATACATACGTTAATCATGGCAATGACAATACAAAAACAAAACAATACATACGTTAATCATGGTAATGACAATACAAAAACAAAACAATTCATACGTTAATCATGGATATGACAATACAAAAACAAAACAATACATACGTTAATCATGGCCATGACAAAACAATAGATATGTTAACCACGGCCACCACAATACAAAAACAAAACAATATATACGTTAATCATGGTTAATCATGGTCACAATACAAAATCCAAACAATATATACGTTAATCATGGCAATGACAATACAAAAACAAAAAAATACATACGTTTATCATGGTAATGACAATACAAAATCAAAACAATACATACGTTAATCATGGCAATGGCAATACAAAAACAAAACAATACATACAGTTGATACTCACCAACTCGAACTCTGATATTTCGAATTTCCGGTTATCTCAAATTTGAAGTTCTGTCCCGTTTTTTCCCCTTCTATTTCTATATTAATTAACTCCTGATATATCAAATTCCAGTATTTCGAATTATTCACTATTTCGAATCTGTTTTTGGGTCCCTTCATCCTAAAATCTATTGATTTCTCACTCGTTATTTCGCATTTTTAACACCGCGTAAAGATGAAAGGCAAACCGTCGAAGGTGATAATTGCTGTAATTTATCGCTTCATGTGTCGGTACTGGCAGGTAAGTTAATTGTGTCATCAAATTGTTATGATATAAACACGAGCGATACACACGCTAATTATACAAACAACGCCGAAGTGTTAGAAGAAGTTTTTGACATGTGCTATTTTCGTCTTAGTTCTTATTTGTAAAATTGTTGTAACCATTGCTTGTATATAACCTGTGTTTATATTTCAGTTGCATATTCTATTTATTTGATATTCATGTAATTAAAAAGTATAAAAATTAAAAGTATATTTTGTTATCTATTATCTCACTCAAAAATATAAAATGTTCACGCACTGTGCAAATAGGCATTTAGCTTACACACGGATAACGACACACAACATACGTTTGCGTAGAAGGAAGTAACGCATGTAAACACTAGAATTTACCACGATTTAAGATAAATCCACAGTATACATCAATTTAAACAAAGTTTATAGCATGTGTAAATATAACCACAACGTGTTATAGTTAAAAAACAAACAAAAACAAATAGAGGTATTTATAGGTATAACATGTATATTTTTAACGATTTATGAAGTGGGTGGGGTAACGGTAAAAAGTTGAACAAACATAGACTCCTGATAAATCGAACATCGGATATTTCGAATTATTTTCAAGGTCCCACGGAATTCGAAATAACGAGTTTTGACTGTATGTTAATCATGGTAATGACAATACAAAAATTAAACAATACATACGTTAAAAATGGCATCACAATACAAAAACAAAATAATACATATGTTAATCATGGCCACCATAATACAAAAACAAAACAATAGATACGTTAATCATGGCCATGACAAAACAATACATACGTTAATCATGGCAATGACAATACAAAAACAAAACAATACATATGTTAATCATGGTAATGACAATACAATAACAAAACAATACATACGTTAATCATGGCAATGGCAATACAAAAACAAAACAATACATACGTTAATCATGGCCATGACAAAACAATCTATATTTTAATCATGGCAATGACAATACAACAACAAAACAATACATACGTTAATCATGGCAATGGCAATAAAAAAACAAAACAATACATACGTTAATCATGGCCATGACAAAACAATACATATGTTAATCATGGCAATGACATTACAAAAACAAAACAATACATACGTTAATCATGGTAATGACAATACAAAAACAAAACACCGCACAGAGTCCTCCTTGGCCAAATGGTCTAAGGCGCCGTCTCAAGATCACTTACCCCTCACCGCTAAGGTTGTAGGTACGAGTCCAGCTTCCTCGAAAAAGTTTATGTGAGAAAGTTTGCCAGTTATTTGCTGAAGGACGGACTTCCTCAACCAGTAAAACTTGATATGCCATATATAACCTGATATGTGTTGAAAATGACGTTAAACCCATTCAAAAAATAATAAATAAACACCGAACGATGAATTGAAGTAATATAACACTTGGTTAATTTAATAAAACCTGACAATGGTTTATTACACTCCTGGACTGCATTTCACAAAAAACTTACGACAAAAATCAACGTAAACGTAAACCATCAATTATTCATAAAATTTTTAATATTCATCGAAATGAACCCAAATTTGGCTCAAAACATGCAGAGAATGATATATGTTCTGGAAATACAATCAGTTTAAATGTCAATCAAAATTTAAACTTCCGTGGATGATTTGGCAAAGGGACCCTCAACGTTAGAATCATACGCACTGTAGCTTGAGGTTTTCGCTTATGGTAATAGAAAACTGATTGAATAGACCAATCTTTCGTACGCAGTGACTTGTCAGTGACATATTTCGGATTCATCCCCAATGCTTTGCTTTTGTTAAGGCCGATTTTTTTCTTAAAATGATACCTTTTTATATAAAATATTCTTAAAGCAGAATCGTTCTTTACTGTAATGTAGGTACACGTAGGCGCCTCCGATCGTGCATTTATCGCGGCTATGGAACAGCTAATTAAGATTAGTCTTGTTTCTGTTAGCTCGATAAGCTCACAGATTATATGAAGCACCACTGTCGAGCCGGATTCCTGGGTAGAAGTACTGCTGAGTGTTGTTTTTGAGAGGCCATGGAATCGAGCTGGGGATCGAAAGCGCATCCTTCAGCGTGAGCGGGTCACACTCTATCTACTGCACTACCGCCCGCTTGGTTGATTGTATTTAACGAATAACCATTGTTTAAGGTATACTTTTTCCATATTTTTCTTTTTAGCACAAGGTCAAAGTATTAAACAACTGACTGCCTGCTATGGTGACAATTCTAACAAACTAAATCGTATATATGCGAGTTGTGAAACTGGAGTGATATATCTCGATGACATATTAACTGGATCAAAATTTGTCAGTTTGGGTAAGTATATTATAGCACACAGTTGAATACATAAATTATATCAATGCTACACTGGCTGTGCAAAGGAGATCTCTCCATTTTGCTAAGTATTTCAGTAAACAGTCGGACACTTATTATTTTGATATGTACCCCATCTTTCTCTTAAAGGGACACACAGCATTGTTGAAATGCAGCTTTTGTATATTTGAGTATCAATACTCTTTAACGTGTACATTGTATGGAGGTAAAACGTGTACAGTGTATGGAGGTGAAACGTGTACAGTGTATGAATGTGAAACGTGTACAGTGTATGAAGGTAAAAGTGTACAGTGTATGAAGGTGAAACGTGTACAGTGTATGAAGGTAAAAGTGTACAGTGTATGAAGGTAAAACGTCTACAGTGTATTAAGGTGAAACGTGTACAGTGTATGAAGGTTAAACGTGTACAGTGTATGAAGGTAAAGTATGTATAGTGTATGAAGGTAAAACGTCTACAGTATATTAAGGTGAAACGTGTACAGTGTATGAAGGTTAAACGTGTACAGTGTATGAAGGTAAAGTATGTACAGTGTATGAAGGTAAAACGTGTACAGTGTATGAGGTAAAAAGTGTACAGTGTATGAAGGTAAAACGTGTACAGTGTATGAAATTTAAACGTGTACAGTGTATGAAGGTAAAGTATGTACAGTGTATGAAGGTAAAACGTGTACAGTGTATGAGGTAAAAAGTGTACAGTGTATGAAGGTAAAACGTGTACAGTGTATGAAGGTTAAACGTGTACAGTGTATGAAGGTAAAGTATGTACAGTGTATGAAGGTAAAACGTGTACAGTGTATGAGGTAAAAAGTGTACAGTGTATGAAGGTAAAACGTGTACAGTGTATGAAATTTAAACGTGTACAGTGTATGAAAGTAAAACGTGTACAGTGTATGAAGGTTAAACATGTACAGTGTATGAAGGTAAAACATGTACAGTGTATGAAGGTTTAACGTGTACAGTGTATGAATGTAAAGCGTGTAGGAAGGTAAAACATGTACAATGTATGAAGCTTAAACGTGTAAAGTATATAAAGGTTAACGTGTACATTGTATGAAGGTAAAACGTGTAAAGTGTATTTAAAGTAAAACTTGTACAGTGTATGACTGTAAAATCAAATTAATATATTCACGTATCATTATCGGAAACTTCCATACTTAAGATTGTTATACAATTTTTCACATTATTTGACTAAATTACTAGAGTTATGCCCCTTTTCGAAAATAAAAAACGGAACTAAAATTTGCATACATTCTCTTCAGTAATTGTGACATTATATTTGCATCACGGCGATGCAATAATATATAATTGTAAACAAAATGCGGAGTGTCACTTTAATGGGGGTTAGTTTCATAAACAAACGAATTGCGTAATTAATTAATGCTGCACAGACACGATAGTGAAAAACCTTAACTGAGTACAAGGATACATTCACAAAATATGACTTTGAAGAAACTGCTTTTTACAATTTGCATAATATATTCTTAGTAAACGAGTACTTTACATGAATATGCATTTTTTGTATTTCAACTGATATCGGTACAATAGTTCTCTGATTATCTGCTGGCTTGTATACTAGGTTGTCCTAGCGATGACTACAACCAGTCTTCCGCGAACCAGACAGTATGTTGCGTCCACGACAGTAACGATTGTATACAGTCATACACTGGAGACAGAACTGAATTCCTTAAGTGCAATGGACTGAGTTCGTGTAACAGACCCGTTGTAAGGATGCTTACAAATCAAACGTGTACGGGCGAATATCCTATGCTGACACACTATATGACGTTTCAATTTTTCTGTATCGCAGGTATAATATTTTATTAATTGTGGAATTCCCTGCCTACATTCTGATAATAGCAACTTTTAGGAATTGTTTTATTTGTTGAACGGTCATGAGATATGAACTCCCGTGTACCATGGACAAAGTGAATCCCCAAATGTGATCATTTAAAGTAATAAACATGAATGAGAATGGGACTGAGAACAGATCAGAGGTCGTATTCACCAACCAGTCTTGAGAATATTCTTATACTTAAGCTTGAAAATTCAAATTTCAACCTTCAATATCCAGTTTACCATGACAGATATAGTAATTGTGATAATTAATTTGACTATGTATAAGGTGTCTAAGTGTGCTTTTCGGAATTCATTCTTGAATTCAAGTCTAAGAATATTCTTAAGAATGGTTGGTGAATACCACTGCTGTTAATCATCTGAATCAAGAATATGAATGTCAATAAATAACAACAATTATGGTTGGTTTTAAATGTTTTATTTAATTTTAAACAAGCGTTTTACAAACTGTCTTGTCTCTCTTGCATAAACTTAAACAGAAAATACTTTGACAAATAAGTACCATGTTATATTTGGGAAAAATACATTCCCCGTTTTTAAAATACGTCCATTTTATTCCACTATGCGGCAAATCGAGTCACATAATTAAGATGGTATTTTACGGTGTTATTGTATAAAATCAATTATTTGCAGATGGCCACATCAACGGTGCTTGTAAGACAATTGACGACTGTTTAGATGCGAACGCAAACTGTCCGGATAGTGTTTGTCTATGTAACAACGGATACACAGTATTCGATAATATCTGCTGGGAAGGTAACGACACCATATATCTTGATACGTCCTCTTGCACATCATTTAAAAGATCGCGTTGTCTCTTAACAATGTCTATATCAAAGTTGTAGTATGATGATAATTAAAGAGATATTATGAGTATTGGTAAAATTGGCAATATACTTCATAGATACATGATATATGTTTATCACCGTACTGGCAACGAAAGGTATTAATATAATGTCATTGAATGTACTCTCAGATAGTCAAGTGTCATACTTATGTCTTATTTTGTGTTTGCAGGTTATTAAAAACAAAATGTACGACCATAAAAAATGCAAAGTACAGTTGTTACTATTTCTGGTCCATTGGAACCTTGGAACTTAAGTCGCCTAAGTCAGTGAAAGGGGGGGGGGGGGCGGGGGGGGGCGGGATTTGCATATTCAAAAACCCCTCCCTCCGAACAGACTCAATAAAATTGAGCGTGCTATTTCATCATCTTTGTTTCGTTCTGTGCTTCTAAAACATCATTTTATCTGATAATATTTATAGCGCCACCTACATCAGCGTTTTTATAGTCGACATCTTAAGAAGCATTACTTTTTATGATTTCACATATGTTTTCAGATAACGAGTTGAATGGATCATGTGTGGCCACTGCAGACTGCCACGGTGGTAACGCTGTGTGTACTGACGGCAGGTGTGTCTGCGATGACAGTTATACCAATGTTAACTCTGTTTGTAAAGAAGGTAAGCACGTTTGTAAAATTTTCCTTTGGTAAAGATTATGTAAAGGGAGATAAGGCAGTTTGATATGATATAATACTTTATTGTTTTGATTGTTTGGTAAAAACTATGCAAAGGGAGGTAAGGTAGTTTGCTATGGCATAATTATTTTTCTTTTGATTGTTCGGTAAAGACTTTGTAAAGAGAGGTAAGGCAGTTGACTGTGGTATAATTATCTATTGTTTAAATTGTTTGGTAAAAATTTTATAAAGGGAGGTAAGGCAGTTTACAATGGTATAATTATTTATTGTTTAGATTTTTTGGTAAAAATATGTAAAGGGAGCTAAGGCAGTTTGCTATGGCATAATTATCTATTGTTTAAATTGTTTGGTAAAAACTTTATAAAGGGAGGTAAGGCAGTTTACTATGGTATAATTATTCATTGTTTTGATTGTTTCGTAAAGACTATGTAAAGGGAGGTAAGGCAGTTTGCCATGGCATAATTATTTATTGTTTTGATTGTTTCGTAAAGACTATGTAAAGGGAGGTAAGGCAGTTTGCTATGGCATAATTATTCATTGTTTTGATTGTTTCGTAAAGACTATGTAAAGGGATGTAAGGCAGTTTGCTATGGCATAATTATCTATTGTTTTGATTTTTGGTAAAGACTATGTGAAGGAAGGTAAGGTAGTTTGCTATGGCATAATTATTTATTGTTTTGATTGTTTGGTAAAAACTATGTAAAGGGAGGTAAGGCAGTTTGATGTGGTATAATTATTTATTGATTTGATTGTTTGGTAAAGAATATGTACAGGAAGTTAAGGCAGTTTGCTGTGGCATAATTATTTATTGTTTTGATTGTTTGGTAAATACTATGTAAAGGGAGGTAAGACAGCTGTGTAAAGGGAGTTAAGGCAGTTTGCTATGGCATAATTATTCATTGTTTTGATTATTTGGTAAAGACTGTGTAAAGGGAGGTAAGGCAGTTTGCTGTTGCATAATTATTTATTGTTTTGATTGTTTAGTAAAGACTATGAAAAGGGAGGTAAGGCAGTTTGCTGTGGCATAATCATTTATTGTTTTGATTGTTTGGTAAAGACTATGTAAAGGGAGGTAAGGCAGTTGTTATGGTATAATTATTTATTGTTTTGAATGTTTGGTAAAGACTATGTAAAGGGAGGTAAGGCAGTTTGCAATGGCATATTTATTCATTGTTCTTATTGTTTGGTAAAGACTATGTTAAGCGAGGTAAGGCAGTTTGCTATGGTATAATTATTTATTGTTTTTATTGTGTGTGAAACTGAACACGTCCATTGGTCAGTTGACAGTCTCCTTGCCTTCTCTACTTAAACTACCCGCTGATTAAGTTCCATATTTAACAAAAAGTTTGTTGAATCGCATAAAGATTGACACCACTTTTAATTGGCAGATGGCTGTCAAGTATACGTAGTGTTTTATGGGACAATATGCTCAGATGGAAATTTTGTAAATCGTAATGTTATAGCAAGATGTGCGGAGTAACGTAATATAAATAAAAGCATGACATAAAATAACACAATCTCCATGAAGCCAAGCCAAATTAACACCACTTTTTCATAATTTAAGACCTTTCAAACCTTTTTCCCTTTATCTGAGTTATGTTTATGTATTATGCACATGTTTAGTGTATAATTGTGTTTTAATGATTTAATGGAATAAACTTAATGAAAGCAGAAACCAACATGGATGGATAGGGAAATAACATCTGCCACATATATGGACAGAAAAGACGTATACATTTTTATGAATGAATCATTACTTTTCATACACTTTGTAGAATACTGAGAGAAATAGTTTTTACTGCAAGTATAGCAACTATAATATTTCCTATATAACACAGCTGCGCCCCTTTTTGTCAAAGTAACATGGTTCTGGTGCTTAAAAGAAGTCCTGTGTAATTTGGTTTAAATATTTTCAAAAGGTTCATAGAGGTTGTCCTTTCATGCTACAGATGAGTAAAGTAAATGTTGGCATATCACATACTGCAATAAGACATCACTGGTGCTAAAAAGTGACTTTTATGGGAGATTAACAGATGTGTGTATTTATGAGCATTTGTGAACTTCTTTTTTTATAAATAGGGGTGTCACTGCACTTTCTTTACACACATAATGCTGGTCAACCTATCAGTTATTGTTCATTTGTATGTGCGGATACATTCCTGCTATGGATAGAAATATACTTTAAACAAATTCTATGTCGAATTGCGTTTTACCGTGGAAATTCTAGACCTTATTTATATATAACGAGAACGACCTTATGTGCCACTTGATTTATTCAGACGGTGGTAATGGAGGTGTCTGTAAGCCCGGTAACTCATGTACTGATGACAATGCCGTATGTAACACATCTAGCGGGTCACAGTGTGGTAACTCAGTCTGTGACCCGGGTGTATGTGAGTGTAAAGCCACATATTCTGTAGTCACGACAGGAGGCTCTTGTATTAAAGGTAAGTTGCTATTATTTATATTCAAATTAAATATAATTTTAATATGTTTATTTATTTATTTACACATATTTACTATTACAAGAATTATAGAGTTTAAGCTTTAACGAGGTTGCGTTACACATTGAAATAGGAACGTCTTCGCTCATGTGAACAGTAGATATATATTCAACAAGAGACGTAATATTCAAAGGTCTCATCTGCCAAAACACAAACATAATAAATATACATATGTGCAATCTATACACACATGTATAACCAGTACACACCACATGTGTAATCAATATACACATGTATAATCAATAAATACATGTAGAATAATTATTATTATTATACAACTCATACACAAAGAAGAAGATACAAAATAAACTTGGTGGTTAAATCAAAGTAAAACCCAATGATGTAAATTTTCTGTGTTAATATAACATTCATTTTACCTAGTTCTATAATATTATCTACGTTGCAGATGGCGATATTGGAGGGAAATGTTCTCAAACAAGCGAGTGTCACGATTCAAACGCCCTTTGCTCCAACGCGGTATGTGAGTGCGTAGATGGATATGGTGAACATAATGGAGAATGCTTTGAAGGTATGTACGATAATAACAAAGAGTTTGGTAACGCGTTGATTCGGGTTTTATACCATGTACACTCAAGAGATATGAAAACGCAACATATTAAGCTCGAACGTATATATATCCGTATCGTACAGTAATTATTGTCTGTTGATGATATTGGCTGTTTACTTGAGATATTACTGAATACTTTGTTACCTCTTGCACTTGTCACATTTTCATGCACCACATGATCATGAAAATTGACCATTTTTGTTTTTTTGGTTAAATATTGCATATTTCAAAGTATATAGATTTATCATACTGTTTTATTTAGTTAAATAATATTAAGCTGTATATTAATAATTCCTTTCAGATGGCCACATCAACGGCGCTTGTACCACAGATGGTGACTGCGTAGATGATAACGCCCAGTGTATTACAAACATATGTCAATGTAATACTGACTTTACGGTTTTCGATGATGTCTGTTGGAAAGGTAACAGTCATATATCTTTGGGATGGGGGTGTTTGGTATTAATATTTTACCTCTTGTATTAAGCATCTGATACTATGAACGGAATTAACTGTTAATGCTCTTATTTTTATGTTTGAAATAGAATCGGCATAAAAGACATTCAAACGTTAGTCGCTGATAAACAAGTGTTTAGATTCTGATTAGCATATTTTTTCAATTATTCCATTTAAGCCTCTGTAACTGTGACCTTCTTTGACATTCTTGTCAAAAGTATTCAAAACTGTAACAACAATCAGCTGTGAACTATGAAATGTTATACTCCCCATTCATGTGCATTGCATTATATATATGTAACGTTATAACAAAGGTATTGGTTTAGGTCCATTAAGCGAGTTTTTTAAAAAACAAAGACCTCTTTTTGGTAATTCCATTCATCCACAAGATCAATAATTTCAGACAAAGAGTTGAATGGAGCTTGCCCGGCTGCAACAGATTGTTCTCATGACAACGCAGTCTGTACTGACGGCAGGTGCGTCTGTGTCTCTGGATATACATATATCAGCAGTGTTTGTAAACTAGGTAAGACAATTATGTAGCCGCCATTGAAACTTTGAATTTTCACTTTGCTAGAAACGAAATAATAAATGTCTGTTCCAACGGTAATATGTATCAGAAGATTGTATCATGTAATAACGATACCAGTCTTACTATATTAACATACATAAATATGTAATTACATTTTCATACTTAATAACTGGTAGCAAATCATATTGCATGCGAATTATAATATAAGATAAACGATTGAGTAAACAGATATTTAGAAATGGTGTACATTGTTAAATGAGATTTAGCAATAGTTCCAACACATTGCGGGCTATACATGCCATCAATCTACCGACCTTGTTCAGAAATGAAATATAATTCAGTTAAAGCAACACATCCACGTTTAAACTTTTTTAAAAAGTTTTTCAATTGAGTTGTGAGCACATTTCCCATACATAAATATATGGTCAGTGAGCTGTATATGTGCTAACAAACACTATCCAGAACGCTTTAGAATTATAAAAATAGATGTCCAAATTATAAAGCGTGACAAACGCTTTATAAATTATTTTTAAATTGCCGAGGATTCCAACTTGGCTTCAAATGGAATTATGCGAGTCGTATTAAAAAACTTCACGTTTTAGTGCGTAGTGTACTTTACCTGCCTTGAAAGTCATTTTGACAATTTTTTTTGATTCGGGTAAGTTACACGCTTGTTTTATAAAGTGTAAGTCACGCATTATAATTTGGGCATCATTTTGTTCGGGATTGTGTTTATATGCTCATATACAGCTAATTGATCATATGTTTGTATGGGAAATGTGCTCATAACTCAATTAAATTTTTTTTTTAAAAGTTCAAACGTGGATGTGTTGCTTTAAATAAGTTTTTTTTAATATTTGATACTGGACTTTAAAACAAAACAAACTGGATCACAATGATAGCAATCGACTTAACACGTGGTCGAAAGGCTCAATTCGTCAACCTAAATTATTATACTATACTATGTATATATTTGTAGATGGAGATTTAGGCGGAAGATGTTCTCAAACTAGCGACTGCCACGAAACAAACGCCGTTTGCGACTCCAGTTTTGTATGTGTTTGCACAGATGGATATGGTGAACATAATAGTGCTTGCTTTCAAGGTATGTACGATAATTACAGTGGGCGTGGCTTGTTTTATAACATTGAATTTACCGTATTTCATTTCATGTGTTTGATTCAATGTTTAGTTGTTTCATATGTCACAAGAGAATAATTACAATATTTCCTATCGTTTTATAATTTCTACAGGAATTTCATATTGTGTTCTACTATATATATTTCAGTAAATTGTTATCAATGTTATTTTATGTACAGTCAAATCTGTGTATGTGGTCATCTCTATTAAGCAGCCACCTGTCTTAAACAGCCACATTTTCTACTTCCCATTTATATGATTTCAGAGAATATTAACCTGTATTAAGCAACAACCTGTCTTAAAAGGCCACTTTTGCTCATTCCATTGACTGGCTGCTTAAGACAGGGTTGACTGTATATGCTAATTTGTTCAAAACAATCCGTATCCAGTAGTAATAATAATGAGCATGTTGCAGTATTTATAAAATACTAGCCAGGCAAGGATAGTTTTATTTGCACAGTCTTATCTTGTGGTATGACTAACCTCACTCTTCCCCATGTCATAACAAATGATGAGACTGATAACCATTTACCAGGTTTAAACTCGCCAGTCAGTTGCGGTCATGCTACTGATCGTTCCAAGGCGGTGACACCTATTGTTACTTCTTATGTATGTATATACTGTACTTAGTATGATTATTCTTTGTATTCTTTTATTCATGTTGCTATGGTGTCTTTTAAATGCTACGACCCTTGTTAGTTATATATGTTCTTGCATTCAAGTAAATACTAGGTTAAGGTGTTTAACTTATTATTAGAATGGCCTTGTTATAATATGTGTGTACGCGATTTGATATCAAGATCTTTTTTGGCCAAAGATAAATGTTATGAAAAATTTTCGAATTTCATTTTTTTTTATTTTATTTTAATTATGTATGTTAAAACCGAAATTTAGATAATGATTAACTTTGCCACCAAGTTTTTCTTAATTTGAGTCCAAAATAAAACAGGATATACATGTATTTAAAAGTAATTTTCTTGAACAATGTTCATTTGAGTGTTTACAGTTTGAAGCATACTTATCATTTAACTTTTACTAACCTATGTCTGTCGTAAATGTATATATACTTTAAAGCAAACTGTATTTGGTGTAGTTTAGGCAAAAGGATAGGGTTATGGTCATCAAACTACGAAATTATTTTCTATACCCATAGACCACATGAAAATAAAAAATATATCTATAAAACATTGGAAACATATTATATATTTCACAACATAACTAACTGATAATCATTTAAATACATGTCAAACATTTTTCAGTAATCTTTGTTTTAAAAAATTTAAGCCACCTTTTTACCAGGTGTTTTAATTATTTTTAGACGGTCATATCAACGGTACTTGTACCACAGATGGTGATTGTGTAGATGGGAACGCCCAGTGTATAACAAACATATGTCAATGTAATACTGGCTATACGGCTTTTGATAATGTTTGTTTGAAAGGTAACGTATATATAGTATAGCGTTGTGATGTTTGTTGGAAAGGTAACTTATATATAGTATAGCGTTGTAATATTTGTTGGAAAGGTAACGTATATATAGTATAGCGTTGTGATGTTTGTTGTAAAGGTAACGTATATATAGTATATATATATAGAATCGTTTTGTGATGTTTGTTGGAAAGGTATCGTATATTTTACGTTTGTGATGGTTGATATTTAGTATCCGATATTAATTGACAGTTTGAAAAGTAATGTACAATTGCATTTGTGACAACAAATGTGTATTGTATTTGGTGATATCTGTTAATAAAGGTAACCAACAAATGTTTTTGTGATGGCGACTATCTGGTATGCGATATTGACAGTCGGGGAAACTAACGCTTGCTTATATTTGATATAATGGGTATATAATATACGGCATTCGATGATGTCCATTGAAATAGCATACACAAATATTCGTAATGATAGGTATTTGGAGTTCGATTTTGATATTGACAAATGCAAATGTTAGGTATGATTGCATTTGTGACAAAGGAAATATAGTATATGGTATGGACGATGTCTTTTTAAATAGTAGCATGCACATATCTTTGTAATGGTGTATATTTGGTATTCGATTTTGACAAATGAAAATATAAGGTATACTTGCATTTGTGATAAAGGAAGTATAGTATATGGTATTGACGATGTCTTTTCAAATAGTACCATGCACATATCTTTGTTATGGTGGAGTTTTGGTATTCGATTTTGACAAATGAAAATGTAAGGTTAATTGCATTTGTGATAAAGGAAATATAATATATGGCAATTGACGATGTCTATGTAAGAAGTAACCTGCCAAATCGTTGTGATGGTGGATATTTAGTATTTGTCTTTGACAGTCGTAACAAAAGTATACTTGCATTCATGATATTAATGTATATATAAAAGATGACTATATGGCATAGGGCTTTCAATGATTTTTGTAAAAAAACGGTAACGTACTTTTTAACTTTTTTGGGATGGTTGTGTATATATAACACTCGATGATACATATATCTGCTTGCAGAAGTAACGCACATATATTTTTATTATATTGGCATTCATTCATAAGAAAAAAAAAACATATTGAAATGTATATTAAATTTGAAATGAACCACGTAATTGCATAAACAATGAAAGATATTAGACTTGTTAAGGCTCAAACTGTTGTGAGTAGCATACCTTTATATTTTGCATATCCATTGAACAAGATAATCTACACTTCCAGATAGAGAATTGAATGGATCATGTGCGGACGCTACAGAGTGTCTCTATGACCACGCAGTTTGTACTGGCGACAGGTGTGTCTGTGTCTCTGGTTATACAATTATTGGCGGTGTTTGTAAAAAAGGTACGCCAGTTTTTTTAAAAAAACATGAACTATGCACTATCAATAATGTTTTGCCATCAATATATTGATCACTACACAACTCTTTGTTAACTAAACTATGTTACATTAGAAAACAATGAGCATTCTTTTGTTTGCTTAAGTTCTTAATATAAGCACGTAGTATATTTCAGAACTTAAAAATAAACAGGGTTCATTTGTTATAAATATAATACCATAAAAACGAAAAGTCATTTGAAGCAAACTTGATATACACCAAGATAAACACATAATCTTTATTTAGAACAGTAAGTCTTTAAGTGTTTTTGTAATTGTCATAATGTTATCATTATCTTAGATGGGAGCGTTGGAGCTGCGTGTTTAGAAAACGATGCATGTACAGACACGAACGCCGAGTGTAACGCGCAAGGTATATGCCAATGTCGCAGCGGACACTCTCTCGTCAACTCTGTATGCATGGAAGGTTTGTTTCCGTCTTTGATATGTAGATATATGAAAACATAGCAACACTTTTTTATAAGTGTGCCGGGAATGATGATAAATATGTATTAACCAATATCAAAACATAGCTTGAATGTCATTTGAATTCATAAAAACGCGATTGTTTTGATTAGTTTGTAAAGACTATGTGAAGGGAGGTAAGGTAGTTGCTATGGTATAACTATTTATTGTTTTGATTGTTTGGTAAAGACTTTGTAAAGAGAGGTAAGGCAGTTTGCTATGGCATAATTATTCATTGTTTTTATTGTTTGGTAAAGACTAGGTAAAGGGAGGTAAGGCAGTTTGCTATGGTATAATTATTTATTGTTTTGATTGTGTGTGAAACTGAACACGTCCATTGGTCAGTTGACAGTCTCCTTGCCTTCTCTACTAAATTACCCGCTGATTAAGTACCATGTTTAACCAGAGCTTTGATGAATCGCATAAAGATTGACACCACTTTAAATTGGCAGATGGCTGTCAAGTATACGTAGTGTAACTAATCTTAGAATATGATTTTTTTTTTGTTTTTTGGGACGATATGCTCAGATGGAAATTTTGTAAACCGTAATGTTATAGCAAGATGTGCGGAGTGACAAAATATAAATAAAAGCATGACATAAAACAACACAATCTCCATGAAGCCAAGCCAAATTAACACCACTTTTTCATAGTTTAAGTCCTTTCCAACCTTTCCCCCTTTATCTAAGTTATGTTTATGTATTATGCACATGTTTAGTGTATAATTGTGTTTTTAATGATTTAATGGAATAAACTTAATGAAAGCAGAAACCAACATTAATGGATAGGGAAATAACATCTGTCACACATGTGGACAGAAGAGACGGATACATTTTTATGAATGAATCATTACTATTCATATGCTTTGTAGAATACTGCGAGAAATATTTTTTACTGCAAGTATAGCAATTGTTATATTTCTTATTCCCTTATATGAGCCCACCGGCATCCAATAAGAACGTAGAAACCAAACTACTCCTATGATATTATGTAACATACTATGCACATTTCTGCTAGTTTATTGTTTTCTTGATTATTATATAGTTATTGTATTTCGTAGTGTGGTGTGCACTTCACAGCTGCGCCCCTTTTTTGTCAAAGTTACATGATGCTTGTGCTTAAAAGAAGTCCTATGTTAATTGATTTAAATATTTTCAAACTTGATGGTTCATAGGGTCTGTGTTTTCATTCTGCAAATACTGGCACAGCACATACTACAATAAGACATCACTGGTGTTAAAAATGACTGGTATAGGAGTTTAACAGATGCATGTATTGATGAGCATTTGAGGATTTCTTATTTTAAAACAAATAAGGGTGTCACTGCATTGTCTTTACACAAACCATGCTGGTCAACATATCAGTTATTGTTCATTTGTATGTGCCGATACATTCCTGCTAAGGATAGAAATATACTTTACATTAATTATATGTGGAATTTCTTTTAACCATTGAAAGTCTATACCTTATTTTATAAATAACATGAACAACATTGTGACCTTATGTGCCACTTGATTTATTCAGATGGTGGTAATGGAGGTGTCTGTAAACCGGGAAGCGTATGTACAGATGGTAATGCCGTATGTAACACATCCAGCGGATCACGGTGTGGTGGATTTGTCTGTGACCCGGGTGTATGTGAATGTAAAGCCACATATTCTGAAGTCACGGCAGGAGGCTCTTGCATAAAAGGTAAATAATAAGATTGATTATAATTTAGTATTTTATTCAAACATGTTTATAAATATTAGAAACTATTTGCTATTGAACCGACTAGTAACCTCTGACTGATTTGACGCCTTACTGTATGCTATTTCTACCAAACAACTAGACGGACGTGTATTTTAACGTTTTTATTTGTAATATAATATTCTTTCTTATTTAGTGTTACAGAGTGCTTCGACATCTATCTTAACATTGATATTGGAACGTCTCAATCGTGTGACTTATCATTTAAAACCTATCAAATTGATATGAACAATCAAGTACAAAAAAAAACATTCAACATTTAATTCAATGTAAAAAATCTTAAAAAGAAGAAAAACTTTGGATAAATATATTAACTTCATGAAAAAAACCCATACAAAGCAGGTCATTAGTGGCTTTGTAATTCTGTGAGCAATGTCAAATTTATTTCAGACGGGAGTGTCGGAGGGAAATGTTTGGATAACAATGCCTGTACGGATACGAACGCCGAATGTAACGGGCTCGGGATATGCGAATGTAACAGCGGACACTCACTCGTCAATTCTATATGCATTAAAGGTTTGTTGGTCATAAATAAAGACTCTTTGTTTGTCTTATATTAATGTGATAAAATGAAACAGACTGTTAGTATTTTTACTGTTTTTATATTAAACTTTCAACATAAATTATAACTTATATAAATGCAACACATATAAAGTAACCTAATTCATAATTGTAAAACAACATTTCAAATGTAGCAAATAAGATATAAAATATATTAAATGAAAACATGTAGCAATATTAAATTGATCTTCTTTAAAACTGGTGTTTTCGAAGTTTTCGCCATTATATTACTGAAGTACTGTTGCAAAAGGAGAACAACATTTATACACCAAACATTCTCTTAAGTCCGTTATTATTTCTTGATTTTATTTAATACAAAGTACCGTTATATTATTCTTATAACCGTACTCTACCTTGACTTATTCCGATGTTTAATTTTAATTATTCAGATGGCGGTAACGGAGGTGTGTGTGAACCTGGAAGTGTCTGTACTGATGACAATGCCGTATGTAACATAATTAGCGGGTCACAGTATGGTAACTCATTCTTTGACCTGGGTGTTTGTGAGTGTAAAGCCACATATTCTGTAGTCACGACAGGAGGCTCTTGTATTAAAGGTAAGTGGCTAATATTTATATTTAAATTAAATATAATTTTAACATGTTTATAAATACATATTTACTATTACAAGAATAGTGTTAAGAATAAGCAGACATGTTTTTCAATAGACAATACAGGTCTCTCGTTAACTAGTTGTGTTTATGCCATCTATTGCCACATAGCGTTTAAGCTTTAACGAGGATGCTTTACACATTAATATAGGAACGTCTTCGCTCATGTGATGAACAGAAGATATATATTCAACAAGAGACGTAATATTCAAAGGTCTCATCTACCAAAACACAAACATAATGAATATACAATCAATACACACATGTATAACCAGTACACACCAACTGTGTAATCAATATACACATGTATAATCAATAAATATATGTAGAATATTTATTTCTATACAAGTTATACACACAGAAGAAGAGACAAAATAAACTTGGTGGTTGAATCAAAGTAAAACCCAATGATGTCAATTTTCTGTGTTAATGTAGCATTCATTTTACTAAGTTCTATAATATTATCTATGTTGTAGATGGCGATATTGGAGGGAAATGTTCTCAAACAAGCGAGTGTCACGATCCAAACGCCCTTTGCTCCAACGCTGTATGTGAGTGCATAGATGGATATGGTGAACATAATGGAGAATGCTTTGAAGGTATGTACAATAATAATAAAGAGTTTGGTAACGCGTTGATTCAGGTTTTATACCATGTACACTCAAGAGATATGAAAACGCAACATACTAAGCTCGAAAGTATATATATCCGTATCGTACAGTAATTATTGTCTGTTGATGATATTGGCTGTTTACTTGAGATGTTACTGAATACTTTGGTACTTCTTGCACTTGTCACTTTTTCATGCACCATATGATCATGAAAATTGATAATGTTTGTTTTTTTTTGTAAAATATTGCATATTTCAAAGTATATAGATTTATCATACTGTTTTCATTTAGTTAAATAATACTAAGCTGTATATTAATAATTCCTTGCAGATGGCCACATCAACGGCGCTTGTACCACAGATGATGACTGCGTAGATGATAACGCCCAGTGTATTACAAACATATGTCAGTGTAATTCAGACTATACGGTTTTCGATGATGTCTGTTGGAAAGGTAACAGTCATATATCTTTGGGATGGGGGTGTTTGGTATTAATATTTTACCTCTTGTATTAAGCATCTGATATTATGAACTGAATTAACTGTTAATTTTCTTATTTTTATGTTTGAAATAGAATCGGCATGAAGGACATTCAAACGATAGTCGCTGATAAACAAGTGTTTAGATTCTGATTAGCATTTTTTTTCTCAATTATTTTATTTAAGCCTCTGTATTTGTGACCTTCTTCGACAATCTTGTCAACAGTATTCAAAATTACCAAAAATAAGCTGTGAACTATGAAATGCTATACTCCCCATTCATGTGCATTGCATTATATATATGTTATATCAAAGGTATTGGTTTAGGTTCATTAAACGAGTTTTTTTAAAAAACAAACAAATCTAATTTAATTGTGAAACTGTGACTTTTTTCAAGTGTTCTATAAGGTAAAATCTGTCGACAACATACCATCTCTTTTTGGTAATTCCATTCATCCACAAGATCAATAATTTCAGACAAAGAGTTGAATGGAGCTTGCTCGGCTGCAACAATGATGACAACGCAGTCTGTACTGACGGCAGCCCCCATTGAAACTTTGAATTTTCACTTTGCTCGAAACGAAATAGTAAATGTCTGTTCCAGTCTCATCTTGTGTTATGACCAACCTTACTCTTCCCCATGTCATAACACATGATGAGACTGTTAACCGTTTACCAGGTTTAAGCCCGCCAGTCAGTTGCAATCATACTACAGATCGTTCCAAGGCGGTGACACCTATTGTTACTTCTTATGTATATATGAACTGTACATAGTATGATTATTCTTTGTATTATTTTATTCATGTTGCTATGGTGACTGTGGCTTTAAAATGCTACGACTCCTGTTTGATATATATGTTTTTGCATTCAAGTAAATACTCGGTTAAGTTGTTTAACTTATTATTAGAATGGGTTTGTTATAATGTGTGTAAGCGATGTGATATCAAGATCTTTTTTTGGCGTAAGATAAATGTTATGAAAATTTTTTTGAATTTCATTTTTTTATTTTATTTTAATTATGTATGTTAAAACCCCAATTAAGATAATAATTAACCTAGCCACCAAGTTTTTCTCAATTTGAGTCCAAAATAAAACAGGATATACATGTATTTAAAAATAATTTTCTTGAACAATGCTCATTTGAGTGTTTAAAGTTTAAAACAAAATTATCATTTAACTTTTACTAACCTATGTCTGTCGTAAATAGTATATATACTTTAAAGCAAACTGTATCTAATTTAGGCAATGGGATAGGGTTATGGTCATCAAACTACGATATTATTTGCGGTACCCATAGACCACATGAAAATAAAAAATATATCTATAAAACATTCGAAACAAATTATATATTCCACAACATAACTAATTGATAATCAATAAAACACAGGTCAAACATTTTGCAGTAATCTTTGTTTAAAAAGATTTTAGCCACCTTTTTACTGGGTGTTTTTAATTATTTTTAGACGGCCATATCAACGGTACTTGTACCACAAATGGTGACTGTGTAGATGGGAACGCCCAGTGTATAACAAACATATGCCAATGTAATACTGGCTATAAAACTTTTGATGATGTTTGTTGGAAAGGTAACAAATATAAAATATAGCGTTGTGATGTTTGTTGGAAAGGTAACGTATATATAGTATAGCGTTGTGATGTTTGTTGGAAAAGTATAGCGTTGTGATGTTTGTTGGAAATGTAACGTATATATAGCATAGCGTTGTGATGTTTGTTAGAAATGTAACGTATATATAGTATAGCGTTGTGATGTTTGTTGGAAAGGTAACGTATATATAGTATAGCGTTGTGATGTTTGTTGGAAAGGTAACGTATATATAGTATAGTTTTGTGATGTTTGTTGGAAAGGTAACGTATATACTACGTTTGTGATGGTTGATAGTTAGTATCCGATATTAATTGACAGTTTGAAAGGTAATGTACAATTGCATTTGTGATGAACACGTTCTGATTCAAATTGACCCTTTTCTGAAAAGGTCAAAACTATTGATATTTGTAACTTCTGTTCTCGCGATGCTCATTGAGTATCATTTAAATGATCGGCATGGTCGTTTTATATAAATACAATAAGAAGATCAAGCCAGCATGCCTGTTTGTAGATTATATGGTTTCAATCTGGCTGAATTCAGTCATTTACATGTGGTTTTAGGTTTCACTTAATATTTTTTGCTGGATAATTAATTGAACTTGTATCATTTAAAAGTAAAATGGGCATTATCAAATATAAGTTAATCCTGATGAAGTGATTGGCTGAATTCAGTCGAACTTTAGATGAGTTAACACGAATAACAAATGCTGCATATAAAATCGATATTTGCCATTCCAGCTCTTCACTGGCTGAATTCAGCCAAACTTTATATTTAGAAGTCAGTTTGCAAACCTGCTTTTGAATGAAACCATTTTGCTTGCTGGCTAAATTCAGTCAGTATTAGGCATCTCACAATACAACATGAAAACTGCGGAAAGTTTTTTATACATTTCATATCGTTCTTCTGTAAAATGTACTTGGCTGAATTCAGTCAGTAGGATCAAATTTGGTTATCAGACAATTTTGTTAGCGTTCTTTAAGTTTTATGAACGTTTAATATATAAAATAAAAAATGAACAAATGATATACTAGAACAAAATTTTATAATCCATCTTTTTATTATTTGATAATGTATTTTAATAAGATCCTTAGCCTGTATTATGCTAATATACATTATACAAAAATTCAATGTCGCCAAATTTGGCTCTAATGAAATATAGCTGTTTGATTTAAATGAAGATAAAATAGTATCTAATAAATATAAGCTGTACTAATGGGAAGTGATCATTTAATCCAAATATGAAACAAGAATGTGAAATCTATAAAACAAACATCAGAATAGAAAAGGATTTTATGGTTAAATCTCTGCAGGCTTATGATACGTTCGAATCACTTAACAAGGTCAAATAATGATTTAAACAAACTATTAGGTGATCATGATTATGTTTATCCTTCATATTTATATACAAAAAATGCACACACTCGCACGCACACACACACACACACACACACACACACACACACACACACACACACATATGTATATACAGTATTATGGTTTACAACATCTCTAGTTTTAGAGATGCCTTTTACTTTTTAATGATTGACACTTAAAACCATATCAATATTATCGTGGGATCAGACTACACATCTATTATTCATGCTCGTTTAAGAAATAGTTACAGTATGATATATTTGTCTACAAATTAAAATTGTATTCAATATATATATATATATATATATATATAATATGAGCATTAAAAAGAGGACGCTGAACACTATTTCATGCATTGTCCTTAATTTTCGTGCTACATGCCACCTTCATTCTTTAGGTGTTATATGGGAGTGATAATAAAACATGTAAGCAGATGACCGATAATCAATCTTATTGCATTACTTTGAATTTGTATCGTTAGTGGAAGAGAAGAAGTTGTTTCCCTCTGTTGAAAATAACACATACAATACATATATAAAGAAAATAACCCTTGTTCCCTGGCTGCCATGTTTTTAAACGGATCAAGTTGATTTGGGTAGAGGGTCTCCTACTGATGTTCATTTGTACAAAATTATTTGAAATCTGACCACCGGTTAGTTATTACATGAAAAACTATATCATATTCATGAAACACATATGTGACTTTGAAAAAGTGCAACATTTGCGACATAAGTTGAAATATTTAAAATGAACCATTCAATTGCAATACAGTTTTAAATGTCAAACTGAGTTTGATAACACATTTGAGAACAACCTGAACTTCTATTTTCTGGTATTAATCATACATATTTATTTCGTTTCGTGTTTTTAGAGTTAAAACAATTTGCTTCAACAGAAGTCGATGTCGATATGATACTTTCTTTGCTTCCACATCTTTTTCCTGAATATACCTGAAGTAACAACAAAAATAAAATATTTTACGATTTTACTAATGCTGACCTATGCATAAATTTTACTTATATATCCTATTTATAATTATTTTATTTTCGATATATTTCTGCTTTTACATTAGATTAACATGTTAACTACAAGCAGTACTAAATAATAAAACACATCATGATATATTTCGAATCAAGCTTATTTTGCATATTATTATGTACATATTATAATATAATTTAGATTAAGAATAAAAGAGTCATACTTAACTAAATAAGATATTGTGCAGATTTGAAAAATGAAATTATCAAATGGACATACTTTTAGGACAAAGACAACATGATACCTTTTTAATTAAATAAAATACTGGCATAGTTGTAAAATTTAGCACAAATGGTGGCTATTTGGATGGATCATATCTAGTACAAAATACCATTGTTTACCTTAAAAACATGTTTTTAAACTTGCTATTATCCCAACATTTGAATTTGACCTGACCCGTTGAGTCACATAAATGATTTAGCATATAATGAACGCAATTATAGCCAACTCGTTCAAAATATTCCAGGCATCATCGAAAATCTATTCATACTACCGAACGCAGTGGTAATATCTATGGAGTATGTGATCCGGGTTCAAATCCCGTGACATACATTATGGTTTATTTTTGGTTGATTTTCCGAGCCACACTATTTTCCCAATAGAGATCCACAAATATTTTTAATTGTTATAATGTTAGTACTAAATGCTTTGAACATTTTTAAAAGCACTTTTTATTGAATGTGTCATTTATACAGACAGACTAGCCAATAGCAGTATTATTTTCGCTAAAATATATATGAATATATGTAAATTTGCGTACAACTCTGTCTCCTATCATAATATTATCAATTCATTTAAAAAAGCGTTTGCATCTAATGGAAAATATTTAAAATGGAATATAAAACTCATCGACGAAAAACACAAACAAACTGCACAATTTCATTGTATGTATTGAATGAAACAACACGTTTGCTGTCGTTTCTTTGATGACTGTGACGTCACCGTGCGTCGGCTAACATCAAAGAGATATTGTACGGGCGAAACGTACATGATTTCAAGTCTTTGAAAAAAGTGACATGTTTATGTCGTTTCTTTTTGAAAATTGAAGCATGTTTTTGGATTGCTAAGTTAGTAATATGGAGGAAATATATCAAATTAATGGATAAGATATATCAACGGTATGTACTCTGTGAACAACTATTTTTCCAAACGTTATGGCTAACGCAAATAATTCCAGTCCGACATCAAAATAAAATCGGTCCAGGTCACTTTCCTAATTAATGTCATTAATATCATAATTAAAGTCACTGTTAAAAAACTCAAACAAACAAGTAATACTGTGCATTTTTATTAAATATTTTAAAGACGCAAGCCATTTTCGGACGAAGTCTCAGCTTTGACCACTTTGAAAAAATAAACGTCACGAGCAAACAATTTAACACATTACGGCAAGCAAAACCGTTTTGATGAACCGATATGGGTTGCAAATCATACATCGAAGGCCTGTTATGCAGCGACTGAGCTTATCAGGCCCGGCTGGTTAATAAGATATGTATAACCAATTGTTTATTCTCAGTGGAATTGTTGGTAATATATATTATTATGAAAATGAAAGTATTAACCTTCTCAGTCTTTATATATTACAACATATATATGTCTCGTAATTTTATTGCTACAGTTTAAAATTATTATTGGCTGACATCATTATAAATTATGTTCCGGAATAACTACTACTACTAATAATAATATATATATCTGTCTCACCGACTCAAAATCAAAAATATCTAAATATCTTGATCTATTAAGTAATCGAATCAGTGGATGTTAAACAATGCGTTCCGAACTCTATACAAATGAATCTGCCGACAATATGTTTGATGGAGTTCTACTGGATGTTAGTCCCATTATTATATATATGTAATATGTGTGTCTAACTTTGAATGAGATATAGTCATGCTCTGAACACAACTTAGTCATACTTTTTTTGTTAATTCTGTATGATGACAACTGGTAAAAACATTTCTCTTGTTAAAATTCCTATGATTATTATATCAAATTGCAATAGTTTTTTTGTTTTATGTTAATGTTCCAAACAGAAAGTGATACCTTTTTGTCTTTTTCTGATGTCCATTCTCGGTCAAACACATGTACTCCATCCATATACATTTTCTTTGTTCTTTTGTATGTTTTTTCAGACACCTTCATGACACCTCCATGCTTTACTGTCATAAAACAAATTTAATAGTATTTAATATTCATCAAGTAGTCACTTTTTTGTCTATTATGTATCCATTTATACGTATAATCAATTTTTACATATTATAATTTTGTTGTATACATTGTAGTTTTGGTCGCATTGAATACAAGAGCTGTAAGTGAACAGCGTTAACTCGACTTTTCTAGTGTTGCCACAAAACAAAATTTAATATCAGAAGTATGTAACATATAAAAATATCAGCACTATAGTACTAACATGTATGTGAAATGGAGGTGAGGAAAATAACAGACGCAAAATTGAAACAGCGGAGTAAATCTAATTTAATAGAAAAACAAAATTGAAAAAAGAATTATGATGGGGTAGAAAATAGGGTATAAGGCTCAGAAAAGATTTAAACATAGCAAAGTATCTTAATATAATAAAATAGAGGGAGGCTCTTTGGTAGCTACCAAAATTACAATCAGGCAGAGTATTTCATATTTAATGCAAAACAAAATAAAAAATGGGTAGGAAAGGTATGGTTGGGGTCAGACGGCTCTTGGTAGGCAACACAAATGAAATTGGGCAGAGCATTTCTTTGATAAAAAGCAAAAGATAATCTATAAAAATTGGTATTGGAGGATATTTCATGTGATATTAAACAAAATTTGACCTATTGCTGTCGGAGGGACAGCGCGCTCAACTATTCGAATATTTGTCACAAAAGTACAAATTTGATTGAGACTAATGACAACTCCAAGCTTACACGATTTATCTAACTTACTAAATTATGTAGAGCTTATAACTGCAATACTGTGAATGAAATTTCAATCCATCCAATACATGGAAAGACTGTTGAGTTTCAATTAAATACATTGAATGTTTGTTGTGATATGGACTTGATGGTACTTGCACGCACAACTTTAACCATACTTTTTAAGGAAAATAAAGGCAATACTTTTGCATTATAACCTCCCAAGAGTTACCTTAACTTAGTTATTGGAGTAGGTTTGATGACTGGGAAGTCTTGTATAAAAGTTCAAGTCAATACATGCAATGGTTATTGAGATAGGCACTTGCATGCATAACTTTAACCAATGTGTGACGCCGATGCCCGAGTGAGTAAAAAAGCTCTCTTTATTCTCCGAATAGTCAAAAAACGGCTATTCAAATTATATTGTGACAAAGTACAAACTCAGATACTGATGGCTAATCCAGATAAAAAGAGTTATTTATGGAATTACATAGCTTAAAACTTGTATGAAGTTTCAGTCAAATACATGCAGTGGCTTCTGAGAGATATATTTTAACCAAATATTCTAAGTACAAAAAGGGCCATAATTTAGAAATATAATAGCAAGAGTTACCCCTGTTAATTAATGTAGTTTGATTTAGACTGCAAACTCTTTTTTTAAAGTTACATCAAATACATGGAGTGTTTTATGAGATATGAAATTAATTGTATTTGCACGCAACACTTTAACCAGAATTTCTACATTACAAGGGCGGTAATTTGCATTATATAATGCAAAAGCTTGATTACTGTGAAGTCTTGTGTGAAGATTAAGCGAATACATGCGATGGTAACTGATATAGTTACTTGCATTGTCTCAGAATATAAGCACGCACAATCATGTCAAGTTTCATCCATATAACTTCACACTTATGTACAATTATGAGACAATAAATGTGACATTTTTGCACTCAAATACGACATTGACCTTGAATTTTGTAGCCTGATATGTTACATACTAGGGTCATCCATGGCCGAGTGGTCTAAGGCACCGTCTAAAGATCACCTCCCTCTCACCGTCAGAAGATTAGGTTCAGGCACTTATTGTACTAGGATTGAGTGCGAATCTGGGTAAACATCTACCTTATATGTTAAATAAAAGAATGGTAGGTAAATGTTATTATTTCTTGATAAAATGTAGTGAAACTAACTTATAGATTAAAAAATAATGACAGATACTAATCCTCCTGAATTGGTAATGTACACTCAAACACAGAGTAAAGTGAATATATTTTAATCACGAAAGAAAAATAGAATTAACAGTCAATTGAAGAACCATATGAAAATGTGTTTTTTAGTAAAGAAAGTGAGTTTCGAGTAAGGCAAATGAATTTCGAGTAAGAAAAGTGAGTTTTGGGTAAGGATATAAAATGAATAACAAAAAATGATATTTAACACCATATTTGTACAAGTAAACAACATATATGTTAAGTTGGAACAAGAAAAAAGAGTTATACAATATGATGACATGACATTGTGAAATGTAGATAGCGCATTGAAAAAAAACTTAAAATTAGCAAATTAGACCAAATCTCATCAAAGTTTAAAAAATGCCAGCTATTTTATTGACTTAAAATCTAATTCTAAAAATTGAACTGTTCAGAACAATGTCATGATATATATAATAGATATAAAAGAATATATCACGGATAAACCTGTTTAGGGGCAGCAATGTAAAATAAAAGCAATAACACTGCTAAATTAAACTTGGTTGTTTTAACATTTATATTATTGAGTCACGACTAAATCAAGGTCATTAAATTCTAACTCTTATTTTGAGAAGCTGGGCCCGATTAGCTCAGTCGGTTACGCGTCTGACTATCAATCCAGGGGTCGTGAGTTCGAATCCCCCGCCCGGCAACAGTCTCCGTGATGATTGACATACGACATTGTGTCTCATTATCATTCGTCTCTCACCACTGATTCAAGTGGGAAAGTTATCAGTTACTTGCGGAGATGGGATGTGCTCGAGTACTGGTTAATCCCAGGAAACAGTGGTTAGGTTAACTGATCGTCTGTTAGCCCTCGATGGCATAAAAATGACGCTAAATATTCAATTAATCAATTATTTTGAGAAAAGCTAGGGCTTTATCTTTGTTGGTATGTCGTATGTAACATAAGGAAATACAACTGAATTTAAGAAGAAAAAAAAATACTGTTCAGGGACTAATCATATATTGGCTGCAATATTTTCACTTGCATCCCTTTTCTTACAAAATACATAACATTACTTTTCAAGTAAATTACATTATTTGTTGCAATGTCTAGTTAAAGTGAAAACAACCAAGCTCCACAATCCAAAATATGAAACTTGGATAACGGAGTTTGTGAAAGTGATGAACATAACATATTATAATATTATATAATAGCTATAACATGTCACTCGCCCTTCTTTTCTTGTTACTACCTGAAGTTGAATGGATGTGTTTGTCATAATAGTAAATATAATCAAGCACTACTAATATAAACCTTGGTAAATATAATGCTTACAAGAAACTATCTCTAGTACATTATTAGCAAAGTTTGTAATAAAAGTGAAAATAAACAACAATATGAAACTTGGGATTATAGAGTGTTAAAAAATAATATCTTTATTATTTATACTCGTCACTCTTTTCTATAATAATATTGTGTAACTATCTCAAGAAGACTATTTTGTTTGTTGAAGCATAGTTTGTCATTATAATGGAAATAGCCAAGCTATACTTTTGAAAATATAGGGATGAAAATAAACTGGCTATAGAATCCCCCACCCCCTCTGTTTTTATTTTCATTAAACTGGTTTGATCATCTAGTGTCATCATAGCATCATCTATCTACATTATAATACTTGGGTGTATTCATAATTAAACAAAAATCTGTGGGGTAGTATATTGTGGTAGGGAGAGGTGTGTGAAAAGATACCAAAGATGAAATTGGTTAAATTATTTGATTTAATACAAAACAAACTTTAAACAAGTGACCTATTTGCCTCAACGGTCACCTGATAA
Organism: Panopea generosa; assembly: GCA_029582155.1. Taxonomy (NCBI): domain Eukaryota; kingdom Metazoa; phylum Mollusca; class Bivalvia; order Adapedonta; family Hiatellidae; genus Panopea; species Panopea generosa. The sequence continues at coordinate 32,616,471 of CM055898.1, read as the reverse complement.
TCTTTAATGGCATAAAGCTATATGAATCTATGATCCACCCTAAGACCTCATAGGGATGGAGACCATGAAATTCACATAGATATCAATCGTCATGTCAGCAATAACAAATCACACCAAAAAACATTCACATAAGTCTATTCAGTCATAAGAAATATCGTTTTTTTTTTTTTCATTTCTCTTATATAGATTTAGTAAAGTATGCCCACCCCTAGGGTCAAGCTAAAATAAGGCAGAGTATTTCTTTTAACACAGATAAAAAAACTCTAGAAAAAAATACAAGAGTTGTTGGACGGACAGCACGCTCGATACTGTTCTAAAACAACAGCTTTTTCAGGAAATACGTACCAAATGTAAGGCACTAAATATAAAACTCAGGGGTGGTAAAATTAAGCTATAATTATTGTATAATGCAACAAAGTGAACGGATAGCTCACATTGCCTTAACATTATTTAATTGAGCATTTAGTTACATATGTCTTTCAAACCTTAAAATTGCTTTATTGATTTATTAACCATTACAGTAAAATGATATATGTGCGAATACTTAAAGGCACACCATGTACATATAATTACGCTAAATACTACAATTGCATGACTAGAATAATATATAAGAACAATATAAGTTGGTCAAGCATATCAGGAAATACTTTATATATATTCACACACACATACACACATTAACTTCAGGAAAACAATACAGGTCAACATTCAAAGTGGTTTGTTAAATTTATATAAGACAGTGGCAGTATGTTACTATTTACATGATTTTGAACACACATGTACAGAAAACAAATTGAATTATACAATTTTCATCCATCTGATTAGATTGCTTTGGTATCATGGTATGCTATTACAAAAGTTTTACTTTGATATTTTCTTGAAGATTATTCTATTTTATTGGATCAGATATATATATATACTTTGTTTAAATAATTCTTTGTTCGGTTTAGCTAGTTTGATGTTGTTTGAAGAATTTGACCGTGTTACTGGTGTATTTTTATTTGTTTGTCTGAAGTAAAACATTTCATTGATTTCGGCTTGGGTTATTGGACTTTGCTATTTTGTACATAAATTTTGTTTTCCGGAAATAAATCCTATCAAAAACTGTTAGGTTTTTTTAACTCCTGCAAGCTTTCTAGTGCGTTTAATCATTGTTATTTAAGATGATTTTGCCAGCACGTTTTTGGAGTCTTAAAATTCTATCTAGGTTCATTTGACAGGTGCCAACCTATACAACATTACAGTAATCTACATGAAGTTGAATATAAGCTTTATAAAACTGAACTCTATGGTCAAGGCTAAGATATTGTTTAATTCTTGACAGAAGCCAAACGTTTCATGGATTTATTTTACATATATGATCTACATGATTTTTCCAAGTTATGTTGTCATCAATTAATATGCCAATTACTTTATCTTTAGATATTATGCTGAGATTTTCACTATTAAGATCCAAATTTATGTCTTTGATATCTAAACAAGTATGTTTTTGATGTGTAATTTAAAATATAGTGTAAGCCATAGATGATCTTCTGTTTCAAGAGTATTTTATCAATGTTTTACATATGCGATATAAGCACTACCTTCAAAATTTTATCATATGGTAAAAAACCATTTCCTGTAAATAGATCTATAGTTTTGTATCAACACATACAGTTTATTAATGCTAGATATCCTTCAACATTCTTATTTGTTCAGTTATTTACCTCTACAATATATACACTATATATTTAAACTTCACGGGGCAATATATCGGTACCAGTTCATGAGAATGGATCAAAATAGTTGAACTAATCTCTACCAACTATATTCATCTAATGTCTTTGATAAAGGCAAGTTATAAGGGAATCTATCACAGTATACCACATTCACCTTATGTTCTTGAGCAATTCAAGTTATAAGGGAATATATCACATTAACCTAATGTCCTTGATCTAGGAAAGTTATAAGGGAATCTATCACATTCTACCACATTCACCTTATGTTCTTGAGCTAGGCAAGTTATTCTACACCATTGACCTCATGTCCTTGAGCAAGGCGAGTTCTATGGGAATATACCACATTCTACCATATTCATCTAATGTCCTTGATTAAGGCAAGTTATAAGAGAATCTATCACATTCTACCACATTCACCTAATGTTCTTGATCAATTCAAGTTATAAGGGAATCTATCACATTCACCTAATGTCCTTGATCTAGGAAAGTTATAAGGGAATCTATCACATTCTACCACATTCACCTTATGTTCTTGAGCTAGGACAGTTATAAAGGAATCTACCACATTCTACCACATTTACCTAATGTCCTTAAGAAAGGCAAATTATATGGGAATCTACCACATTCTACCTCATTCATCTAATGTCCTTGATCAAGGCAAGCTATAAGGGAATCTATCACATTCTACCCCATCCATCTAATGTCCTTGATCAAGGCAAGTTATAAGGGAATCTATCACATACTACCACATTTACCTAATGTCCTTGATCAAGGCAAGTTATAAGGGAATCTTTCACATTCTACCTCATTTATCTAATGTCCTTGATCAAGGCAAGTTTTAAGGGAATCTATCACATTCTACTACATTCACCTAATGTCCTTGATCAAGGCAAATTATAAGGGAATCTATCACATTCTATCCCATTAATCTAATGTATTTGAGCAAGACACGTAATAAGGGAATTTACCACATTCTACCACATTCATCTAATGTCCATGATCAAGGCAAGTTATAAGGGAATTTATCACATTTTAACCCATTCACCTAATGTCCTTGATCAAGGCAAGTTTTAAGGGAATCTATCACATTCTACTACATTCACCTAATGTCCTTGATCAAGGCAAATTATAAGGGAATCTATCACATTCTATCCCATTAATCTAATGTATTTGATCAAGGCAAGTTATAAGGGAATTTATCACATTTTAACCCATTCACCTAATGTCCTTGATCAAGGCAAGTTGTAAGTGAATCTACCACATTCTACCTCATTTATCTAATGTCCTTGATTAAGTCAAGTTTTAAGGAAATCTATCACATTCTACCACATTCACCTAATGTCCTTGATCAAGGCAAATTATTAGGGAATCTATCACATTCTACCACATTCACGTAATGTACTTGAGCAGGACGAGCTATAAGGGAATCTACCACATTCTATCCCATTTATATAATGTCCTTGATCAAGACAAGTTTTAAGGGAATCTATCACATTCTACCACATTCATCTAATGTCCTTGATCAAAGCAAATTATAAGGGAATCTATCAAATTATACATCATTCTGCTTATGTCCTTGATCAAGGCAAGTTATAAGTGAATCTACCACATTCATCTAATATCCTTGAGCAATGTAAGTTATAAGGGAATGCATCACATTATACCACATTCACCTTATGTCCTTGTGCAAGGCGAGTTATATGAATATACACCACATTATACTCCATTCATCTAATGTCTTTGAGCAAGACGAGTTATATGAGAATCAACCACATTCTACCACATTCATCTAATATCCATGATCAAGGCGAGTTATAAGGGAATATATCACATTCTACACCATTCACCTCATGTCTTTGAGCAAGGCGAGTTATATGGGAATCTACCATATTCTACCACATTCACCTAATGTCCTTGATTTAGGCAAGTTATAAGGGAATCTACCACATTCTACCACATTCACCCAATGTTCTTGAGGTAGGCAAGTTATAAGGGAATATACCACATTCTACACCATTCACCTCATATCTTTGAGCAAGGCGAGTTATATGGGAATCTACCACATTCACCTAATGTCCTTGATTAAGGCAAGTTATAAGGGAATCTACCACATTCTACCACATTCACTCAATGTTCTTGAGTACGGCGAATTATATGGGAATATACCACGATCTACAACATTCATCTAATACCCTTTATCAAGGCAAGTTATAAGGGTATCTATCACATTCTACCACATTAACCTCATGTCCTTGAGCTAGGCAAGTTATAAGGGAATCTACCACATTCTACCACATTCACCTAATGTCCTTGAGTAAGTCGAATTATATGGGAATCTACAACATTCTACCACATTCATATAATGTCCTTGATCAAGGCAAGTTACAAGGGAATCTATCACATTATTCCTCATTCATCTAATGTCCTTCAGCAGGACGAGTTATAAGGGAATCTACCACATTCTACCACATTCACCTAATATCCTTGAGTAAGTCGAATTATGTGGGAATCTACAACATTCTACCACATTCATATAATGTCCTTGATCAAGGCAAGTTACAAGGGAATCTATCACATTCTTCCTCATTCATCTAATGTCCTTGAGCAGGACGAGTTATAAGGGAATCTACCACATTCTACCACATTCGACTAATGTCCTTGATCAAGGAAAGTTATAAGGAAATATATCACATTCTATCACATTCACCTTATGTCCTTGATCAAGGCAAGTTATAAGGGAATCTATCAAATTCTACCACATTCATCTAATGTACTTGAGCAAGACCAGTTATAAAGGAATCTAGGCATATTCTACCACATTTTTATAATGTACTTGAGCTAGGCAAGTTATAAGGGAATCTACCACATTCTACCACATTCATCTAATGTCCTTGAGCAAGGCAAGTTATAAGGGAATCTATCACATTCTACCACATTCATCTAATGTCTTTGATCAAGACAAGTTATAACGGAATCTACCACATTGTACCACATTCATCTAATGTCCTTGAGCAGGACGATTTATAAGAGAATCTACCACATTCTACCACATTCACCTAATGTCCTTGATCAAGGCAAGTTATGAGGGAATATATCACATTTTACCACATTCACCTTATGTCCTTGAGGAAGGTGAGTTATAAGGGAATCTATCAAATTCTACCACATTCATTCACCTTATGTACTTGAGCAGGGCGAGTTAAAAGGGAATCTACCACATTCTACCCCATTCATCTAATGTCCTTGATCAAGGCAAGTTATCAGGGAATCTATCACATTCTACCACATTCACCTAATGTCCATGATCCAGGCAAACTATAAGGGAATTTATCACATTCTAGCACATTCACCTGATGTCCATGAGCTAGGCAAGTTATAAGGGAATATATCAAATTCTACCACATTCATCTAATGTACTTGAGCAAGGTCAGTCATAAAGGAATCTATCACATTCTACCACATTTATCTAATGTACTTGATCTAGGCAAGTTATAAGGGAATCTACCACATTCTACCACTTTCATCTAATGTCCTTGAGCAAGGCAAGTTATAAGGGAATCTATCACATTATACCACATTCACCTTATGTCCTTGTGCAAGGCCAGTTATATGAAAATACACCACATTATACCACATTCACCGAATATCCTTGAGCAAGACGAGTTATATGGGAATCTATCACATTCTAACATATTCACCTAATGTACTTGAGATAGGCAAGTTAGAAGGGAATCTACCACATCATACAACATTCACCTAATGTCCTTGGACAAGACAAGTTATAAGTGAATATATCACATTATACAACACTCACCTGATGTCCTTGAGTAAGGCGAGTTATATGGGAATACACCACATTCTACACCATTCACCTAATGTACCTGAACAAGACAAGTTAAAATAGAATCTACCACATTCTACTTCATTCTCCAAATGTCCTTAAGCAAGCAAGAATTTGTTTCAAAATCGAATTTAAAAAAAACAACAACTAATGCTAACAAATCAGATACATTTTGACATCAATTGCAATATTGCTTATACAATTTAGAGTGAACTAATCTGTGAGATGGTGTCATACTGTGACTGTGTGTACATGTATCAGCTATTTATGCACGTTTAAAGGCAGTATGTAAAAATAAATTAGTGAAACATCCTAATAAAATATTGATTGATTGATCATTTAGCGTCATTTTATGCCATCGAGGGCTAACCATCAGTTAACCTAACCACTGTTTCCTGGGATTAACAAGTACTCGAGCACATCCCATCTCCACAAGTAACTGATAACTGTCCCACTTTAATCAGTGGTAAGAGACGTATGATAATGAGACATAATGTCATATAGCAATCATCACGGAGACTGTTGCTGGGCGGGGGATTTGAACTGACGACCCCTGGATTGATAGTCAGACGCGTAACCGACTGAGCTAATCGGGCCCGGCTCCTTATAAAATAAATGTATTAATAAAAGTGTAATATTATATTGTAATAATATAAACTGATTTAAATAATGCACTCTAAATGGAGATATTTAATATATTAAATAGTCTGAACTAGATTTAACTGTAATTTAATTCTTAGATGTTCACAGAATGATGGAAAGGTACTTATAGACCAGCATCATACAACCAATATATTAACTGCAAAAATGTTATTTAATACCCGTGTATAATTGTGTAGTGTCACTATTTGCCTGGGAATTCCCTGGTGTTTTATTTTGGGAATATACCTAAATTTTTAATATAAAGACAGAAAATAATTTTAGACGTTGTTCAGTCGAAATCAGTTTCTAACTGCCCTGCACTCAGATTTACCAGCATATCATGTATCAACAATAGCAACCCTTATCACAGCATGCTGTCAACGCTTTCTCTCCCTGGATACTGTCCAGAACTGACCAACCGACTCCAGAGAACATTAGCATCGTACAAAGATAACAAAACCTGATCAACTGGCACCTCTTTAACATACATACAAGTGCCATAGTACAAAAATAACATGTTTTGTCAATATACAAGATCCCCTACGAAATAAACACACACACACATTTTTCTTTCACACTGTTAGAATAATATTATACACTAAAATGAAACACTCAATGTTCATACATAAAATGCAGAAAACAACAAAATTAAATCAAGTGACATATTTTCTTGTTCTAATACAAAGATAATCGTTGTTTTTTTTTTAAACAATGACCAATAATAGAATTGAATACATATTTTTGTCTCATGGTCACATTGACGAACATGAAAAATTAATAAAGAAACAATTTGAAATTTATTTGTTTTCGTTACATAAACAAATGTAAACTGTAAAATTGCGTAAAACCTTTTAATCATACGTAATTTGAAAATTGGTACATTACACTTCCTGGTTGGCTTTCTAAGTGCAGGATACATGATTTCTTACATAATGTCGGCTATTACAGATTTTTACTAAGATAATTGCAATAATATTTTTTTTTACAAACGCATCAAACTGGCAAACGGTATGGATATGAACGTAATAAAGAGAGAAACAATCGCAACATTAACATGAAATAGCTATATAGATATATGGATATTTACGTAATAAAGAGAGAGAAAATCTCAATATTAACATAATATATATATATATACTAAGACATACTAGCATTTACGGGGTGTCGGTCTATCTTAGACCTTTCTTGTGGGGTCCTTATGGATTGTGAGGTCTATATAGGACCTCGCAAAATAAAGCCCCTTAAAATTAATCATTTATCTTACTAGAGGTGAAATATGTGTAAAGTGCGCAATTAGGTTTTATATCAAAATTGAAATTGAGTTGTCTCCCTTACACCATTGCCGCAATCGCCTATGCTCGACAGACCAAGAATGCCATAAACTCGGAAATGTTCCGCATGAATATCAATGTATACGGAATATCTCGGTATTTTTCATTTCCCGCTAACTATTTGTCATTTTGGTCAAGTTTACCATCAAAGGCTTTATTTGGTACATTCAAATATGGAAAAAGATATAAAAGACACATTATAGTTGTCTTTAAACTTTTGTAGTAATATTACAAAAAAACTTTGGCGTATGAGCTTTTGGGATTCAAATGTTAATTCTGCATTAGATTAATTATAAATTTATTCAACGTCGAAAGCTTTCAACAAAAGAGGCATTTGATTTGTTATAAACCTATGGACACCTCATTAATGTTTGTGATTAATGGGGTAATATGAGTATTGGCAGATTGTAAAATTCCATTGTGTATAGACCATAATATTGCTCCTCTGCCTATCGTCATTATTTATTGAAACCTGATTCATTTTTTATACTATTATTATGATTCTTTAAAAAGGAATAGTTCTGGTTACAGAAATAGCAAGATAGGGAAAATAATATTGTAATGTGAACATTAATATGTATTAAAATGGCATAAAACATATTTAATGGCTGCCTGTTATATCTAGCTACTGCAATCATAAATAACTGAACAAAAACGTTGTCACATACCAGCTTGTTGGGTAATGATACACTGTAATACTTCCTGCAACAAAAATGATAACAATTTATGATTACAAGTTCAATGACAGTGCGATTTAATGTGTAAAGCCCTTAAAAACTTTTTATACTGCACACTTTCTGTTTATTTGCTGTTTATCTCTGTCAAATATTGGCCCATTTAATTGCTCATCCCGTGAACCATTAATTGTTTGCTCTTTAGATTAGTGTCATGGCGGATTCGATATATCAGCGAAATATCTCGCAAACCGATCAGGGCTGAATGTGGTCTGTTATTTCTCTTGAATTTATTCAAAGATTTCAAAAACTTACGAAGCAATTGTTTACATTAATTTGATAACTTTGCCTTTTCTTTGTTATAAAATTGACATTTCGCACTTCGTTTGGCTTTAACAAAATAAGTTCTATACTTTAAATTGTAAGTTTTTTCGATAGAGTTTTCAGACTTCAATTCGCGATTAAATGTTAGAAATAATATTTTAGCCTCACGAGACGAATAACCAAACGATTGTTCTTTACGCGTCTTAATCTTGGGTTGGGTACTAAATGTCCACCCAAAACACGGGAATGAAATATTATGAACAACATCTGAAATTTTATTGATACACTGGCTAATGTCAACCTCTGCATATCTAATGTAATATTTCCCTCAGATTCCCTCATATTAATAATAGAGTTGGCTTTCTTCCTAGCTACCTTAGAGATCGCTAATAGCTCTTCTTCCCCGCAGAAATTATTACGGACTGAATGAATATGGGCCATGTTTATCAAAAATTTGAACACTTAATATAGTCAGTTAATAAAGAATGCAACTTTAATACTGCAACCCTGGCAATATTGTAGAAATATGGTTTACTTTACATACTGTATTATACCCAAGTGTTGAACATTTGTTTATAATAATATAATAGCTAAATTTGTATTCTACTTCCTTGTCAAAATGAAGATATTTTATCTATTAATTTTGTGAAAATAGAAATTAGTAATACATCCGAAATGCTAGTTTAAACCCTACAATCGTAGCTAAACCTGGATAAACTAATATTTAAGAAAATTATATTATATGCTATATATTGTTTCGACAGCTATCATCAAGATCGCAACAACATTATATATAATAAGTTAAGTTATGGACTTTTCAAGTACATTAACATGGAATTGTAAGAATATTAAGACATGCCTTTTGGATAGTCTGCTTTTCATGAACTACATCAGGTACACTTAATTTGTATTTCAATTTAATAACTATGCATTGTATATCTTATTTACTGCCAGATAAAAACACTTGACGTATGGGTCGTTCCAAATAATATGACCTTAGTGATCAGTTTAATTCTTATGTATTGCTGTGTTGATTTCTTACAATAACTGATTCACTGTTACAACACACGTTGACTTGAATGGATGTAAATCACGGAATTAAGATACGCTATTGTATCTGTTTCTCCGTGGTTTTCTGTAAGAAAAATCACAGGGAACTCCACCATTTGTGAAATATCTGCATTCATGTTCCAGTTAAGTCATCAAGATATTATACTAGATGTGTTTTACATATTTTAGTAAGATCAATGAATTCTTTCAAGTTTGAGGGCAAAATGACCATATTTGATGGAAAAGCTGAAGATACTATTTTGACAATAAACATATACACAAGATTTCAACGGTTTTGAATACATTTTGGTCTACTTTTGCCTTGGACAAGTTCTTAGCTATCACTTGACTGTTAATTACTCCTAACTCTAGAATATGACCGACATCATGTGTTTAGGAAGGTCATAAGCCGTATCAGATATTTAGATCTGAGCAAGAAGAACAGAAAACAGTTCATGTTGTAAGAACTGTGGTAAATCAATATTTCTTCGATATTCACTATGCTTTGCTTTCATGCATGAACATGGTATTCTTGACCAATTACAATCATTACACATTGCTTGTTTAGTATTTGAGTTCTATTTTGATTGATATACTATAAAGTTACCTTTCAAACTCTACGTAAACATAAAGTTGTGTTTTTTACGACACTCTCATATTTGCTAAATACAATGATCATCAACGTGTATATTACGTGCAGTAATAGACTGCAAGCTATAGGTACCCTTTCTTTTCTCTCTCAGAACATATCATTGTATTTAAACCAGACAATAAATGAAGGCATTCGATTTAGTCTTTCTTTAAAATGATAACAGCCGTTATTCTGAAACATGCACTAGTAGTTGCTATAATAATTCCAACAATTCCTATTGGCATTTGAATAGGACTTCAATAATAAGTTAGCTATCCTTATATAAATTTAAATGATTTAGATATCAGATCATATCAGCTACATTTCTGTTCAAACTAAACTTTGGCTCAGATTTAAAACCGTCAGATTCGGCAAACAAAACTGATTTTCCAAGAGTTATTATTTAACATATATAGGAATTTAATCATTGTATTTATTTCCTTAGTCTTGCAGTACAACTGTTACAGTTTTCAACTTAAATATATTTAAACATTTATATATTACCCTCTTTAAAGTGTCTTTTATAAGTACTGCTGCGCTGAGAAATGACAAAAAGCCTATTATACATTTGTCTGGAAATGCTCCAGATATAATAATAATTAAATATAACTGCTTACTGGTGAAGAAGATGTTCAGTGTGAAAGTTTATTTTTTTAATTTAATTATTCTATACTAAAAAGTTGCCCAGCTTTATATTTCATATTATTGCATTCTGCATCATGTAATTTAGTGCATGGACCATACAATACAAGATTTTGCAGTGAGGTAACCAGTGACTTTTGCCGTTTAGCCTGACGGATATTTATGCCTAATTCAATATATTTTTGTGTTATTTTCAATACCAATAATTTTAGAGCTACCAAGTCCGGTGTGACTTTAATATAATTTTCTTTTCTTTAGTGCTGTATTTTCTGTTGCTGGTAACACATTGTGTTTATCATCATTTCTCAGAGACAGTTTCAATGATTGATTTGACACACCCATTTTCAATTTGATATTATTTGTTAGGGTTTTAGAGATAAAAGGTTTCGTGATAATGGTGTAGGGGATGTAAGTCTTATTTGGGAACCTTATTTCGCAATTTAATTTATGCTTATGATATATTGATTAATAATCATATTTTGCAATCTCAATACAAATCAAATTCAATGTTAAATATGAGAGGTCCCATTAGATTTCCCAAACATCAGGTAGTGTTTTATTCCACGTATCGTATTGCTACAACCTTATTATACAAATATTTCGAGGACCAGCGCGTTCAATGTGCTAGGACCTTAGTGGTGAAGCTTAACAGTTATTGTGATACACTGCTGTAATGCCATTGGACAGACCTTATGCCACATTTATTGTCTTAATATCCCTACATGTGAAGAAGCATAACCTCTAAAAAGTTGATACATACAGCACATCTATTAAATTACATGCAGCTGCATTTTGTACAAAATACCGAAAACAGGCATGTAAGGCCAAGTTCATTCCAAAACGTATATATTAATATACTCATAAATAAGAAAATATACAGTAAATCTTTGTGTGTATGATGACATGATGCAAACATTTTACCTTATTTTGATCAATATCCTATAATAAACCTAAAAATCTAATAAAAGAATATGACATATTTTTAACAACTCCCTCTTCAATATTTGATTCAATGAACTTAATGGATGATACACATCATTTCATACACATTCAAAGATATATTTAAAATGAATCAATTCTATTGGTAAAATATATAACAAATATCTTAAATATAAATATTGTTATTTTATATATATTTTAAGTCTGTGGAACTAAATGTATACCTGGTATTTGCATCAAAACATAAGAAAATGTTGTGCTTAAGTTTGTATAATGACATTAGACACGTGTTACAAAAACCCTTATGAGTTGCCTTGTTTAAGGCTAAAACAATTTAATAGTATGTCATATTTTGAGCAAATTCTTCAATATTTCAGTTGTTGTCCTTTGACCCAATGCCCTCATTGAATGATACATGTTATTATTTTATACTCTTGTCATTGGTAATTTGCGATAAACCAGTAGCGATGGTCAAAACAATCAACAGATGTTTTAAATATGAATGCTTTTGTTATTATCTCGTCCAGTTAACACTTTTGCTTGTGGTGGCCTTTGACCTTATAACTCAGTCAAAAGGTAAAATATTTTTTGGTAACCGATTGTTTCTAATGTAGGTTATAGCAGTTAACTCATTTAGCCCGGTTGCCGTTCATAAACACGCCGTACCTCTTACATCGATTTCAAGCACATATATGAGACATTTCACCAGACTATGTGCGTCCTTTTAGTCTGAGCTGTTAATCTGTTCTTGCGAGTTCTGCACATAAACGGGCTGGTTCTCTGGTGATTTAATTGATTAGTACCGTATGGGATGTACTCATTTTACAACAGGGCATTAGCCCGAGGGCAATTATGAATTCCTAGCCGATTATCATCTCCTGGCCCGGTTCTCTCGTGTCTGTAATACACATGTTCGGTTGCACTACCCAAGGGGAGTAATTACAACTAACGGTCGTATACTATGGTTAAATAGTTCAAATAAATGAAATAAAATTTAATTCAAACTCGAGAATTGCAAGAAACTCGGGAATTCGAACGACAAAATCGAGATACGCGGGGTCTTCAATCATTGATTTCTTTTCACATATGCCGATTCTCGATTTAAGTATCTTAAATATATATATATAAATCACGTCAAGCTCTTTAGATAACTTATGAAACCGAACAAACCAAACGAAACGGAAATGACGTCCGACGTTTGCCCTCTCGTGAAATTTGACGCCAAAAGAATCGGGCCGATTATGACCTACGCGTGAAGTCAATAACCTGCTTTAAACATGTTCATTTTTGTTACTAAATAAAGTAATATGTGTATTATGATAATACAATTCCTTTATCAATGTAAGTTGCACTGTTCTCTGTTTAAACTTATTAATTGTTTAAAGCAATACATAATATTACACAAATAGCATAACTGCATGTACATACATAACAAAAGTCACCGAATTAATCGAATATATTTCGTAAATATAACGTTTTACGATGTGTGTTATGTATGCTATCCAATTTTTCCAAATCTTTGATAACATTATGGATTCGATTGAAACTATATTAGAACTCAAAATATGAATCCAAAAGAGACTGGGCTAATCGATAAGCACATTTAACTTTCACAAATAATAAAAACAGTAAAATGACAGCGTGTCTGACTATCAATCCAGGTGTTGCGAGTTCGAATCCCCGCCCAGCCAGAGTCTCCTTGGCGATATACTACGACCTTGTGCCTCATTTTATCATTTGTCTCTCACCATTGATACAATTAGGATTGTTATCAGTTACTTGCGGAGATGGGTGTGCTCGAGTACTCGTTAACATTTCAGGATCCAAGAAAAGATTACGATTTTCGAAAACGATTACCTGATCGTCTATTTACCCTGGATGGCCGAACATGACGCTAAACATTCAATCAATCAATCAATGATTCTGAGGTTTTCCTCAACATGAACAAGTTGATGCTAGTATGTGTCACAAAATGTCACCAGTAGAGTATACTGGTCGTACATAGCTCTTGTAAGTTATCAGGTACACCCAAATATATTGTTCGAGTTGAAACAATTTCACAATAGTCATGATATATTCATTTAACACGTAAAAGCGTGCACATTTTAAGTGGCCGCCAGAGAGGCCGTGTCATAAGTTTAGTTTTGTGCTAATGCATGTAAACGTATGGGTATATCTTCCTTACACGGCAAAAGTGTACAAGGGGCCTCTCTTGTAGATTCAATACTGCAGATTTAGCCGCGTTTGTCACGGATTGAACGGGGGAAATAGGGATTTGGGCGTAATGTTTGCTATAAAACCCATTGTCTTCTAGCTCTCGCGGGAATAGTCGATAGTACGTTGTTGGAACAGAGATTGGACGGCAAACTCACAGGCAAAATGTGCCTAAGCCATCCAGGATCTAAGCCATCCAGGATCTAAGCCATCCAGGATATAAGCCTCCCGGAGTGGAGCTAAGCCTTTAGGGTGTGTAAGCCCTTCAGGTGATTCTACACTAGAATCAACATAACGTGTACGAGCGGTGGAGACGGTCCCCGTACCTGCGCAACAGGGCTAGGTCATAGTATCGACACCCCGGGACACGAGGTGGGCCCGTTATCAGTCCTCACTGGAGGAACGTCATCCACAACCTCATTGGAGGTTAACCATCATTAGATCACGTCATCAACCCTTATAGAAGGCATTTGATGACAATCACCCATTGAATTCGCGCATCATCATCTTCATGAGCTCTCGCGCATCACAGTTATCGCGCTAGATCATAGATCAACATTGGTTTAGCTTTAACAACATTTTAGTGTCTTATAAATTAAGTATTTAGAACAATACTAAGAACGTCTTAAACGTTCATAAGAACATTCTTTTCATATTTCATTTGTGTATTCGCTTGTTTTGTTTTTATATAATTGTATATATATTGAACATATTTTTAAAGTTGTATTAAACTTATGTAAATGTATTCTCCATCATTGATTCTTTCGTGAGTTAGCCCAACACTAAGGTCATCCTGTGACAGTATGTCATATAAAAAATATGTGTTGAACGGATTGTGCAAGTGTACGTTTCGTTTGTAACTTTATCTGAATATATTATGAACAAAAAAAGTGTAAAATGGTACATGGAGGTGAACCCGGCTAAGCATTGTTAATTTGAATGTAGATTCGTTATAAAAATGAAAGTTTTCGTTTTGGTGAAAAGTTTCCCTTTAATTTCTGAGTAGTGATTGTTTGTAAAAAATATTTCTTAAGACTTTCGGTATGTTCTTGCATATAAATACACTAAAATAAATCAACCTTCATTTTTTTCCAATTTTCATTCTGTTATTCTGCTGCTCTGCTGTTTTTCCTATATTCCTGTTATGCTTAAGACACTGTCAACAAAAGGTATAAACTGGTGCAGAGAGGCGAATCCGGATCGTCATCTGTTAATTTGAACGTGAATTAGGTAAAAAATTGAGAATTTTCATTTCGGTAAAGTTAGAAAAGTTCGCCTTTAACTTCCGGGTTAAGATTGTTTGTAAACAATACATTTCTTTCGTCTTCCTGTATGTTCATGCATGTAACTTGACTAAAATAAATCATAAAAGGCAACATTCATTTATTTCACAATTCTCAGTCTCTCGTGGAATGAGCACTCTGGAATAATGAAAAAAGACGCATGATCATTAAGCTGGAAAACGTTATGTACGTGTGCTCATTTAACTAAATACATTATGAACAAAAATGGTGTAGTACATGGAAGTGAACTCTGATAATCATTGTTAGTTTAAACGTCGATTCTATGAAATAATAAGAGTATTTTCCTTTGGGTCAAATGCGAAAGGTCCCTTTAACTCTCCGGTAACGATTGTTTGTAAAAAAACACTTCCCGTGTGTTCATGCATGTAACTGTATTAAAATAAATGATAAAAAAAAAAAACTTTTTTAAACTACCAAACAAACCATACTAAAATTAAGTTGTCAACAAAAACATAAATATGTAAGAAAGTAAATATAATAAAAACAATTTATAACGCAATTACTTAATGTCCCATGTCGTAACCGGTTAGTTCAGTCGATGCCGTGAAAAAGGACGTTGATTATTCATAAAGAAACACACTTTAATGTTTTTCACAGTGACATACCAATTATTCGAATACCGAATTATCCTTAAGTGAACAAAGTATGTAATCCGATTCTGCAAGTTATTTGCATTTTACCTTAAATGTTTATGCATAATTTACAAAACGCAGGGACTTTACCTTTTCCTATATATTATGTCGCATTTGTATCCGGGTACTCTGGTTACTGTCTCGTTAAAATAAAATAGTAATTTGACAGTATTTGACAGTGTTTATGCGGTCTATATCTATAATCTTAATTTAAAATTATTTATTCTAATCATATGCAAGCAAGATATACCAACTACAATATATGCGTCTTATTTATTTTTGTTATTAATTTAGTTAATACTAAATCATTTTAACTCTCTTGCGCATAAAGCTCAGAACTTATACGAATAGCTTTCGAGTCCGCTTTCTGGCTAGAACCAGTATAAAGTGTTGTATAATAACAGGCATCGGGTCGAGTTGGGTACCGAACCGGCAACCTCTGGCGTGAATGGCCATAACACTACCGCCACAATTTATTTAATTAACATCAATTGCTGCTTAAATGATACAACTGTACTTTTCTAGCTTGCAATATTGGACTAGTTTGCTCATAAGTACTAAAGATTAGATGGAGAAACGCAAAATATACAATAGTATTAGGTGTTCTGTGGCGGCAGTGAATAGTCGGTGCTGGGGTCTTCAGGCATGTGGTATAATTACACTCATGGACAGTCTCAACCAACCCTCGGGTCGTCTGTGTTGTTTTATTGGTTGCATTTGGTGTATAATTTCCCTTTTATCCGATAGTATTCATTATTGCAAAAGCAGTCGGCAGGTAAGGCAGGTGTTGTGATTTTCTAGTAAGACGATATTCGTGTTACATTTGTTGCTACCACTCCTTTTCGCTTAATTCTAAAGATTATTTTAACTTCTTATTAACCTGCCAAACACGATATCAGTTGCGTGAGAGTGGGGTGCAAATAATTTACATAACAAAACGAGACTCTAGCATACCAATTGCATTACTTCACAAACATGTAATGATTTTTTGTTAAGCTATAAGGATAACATGTTGACATTTCCTCGTATAATATACCGGTGAATCTAATTATAAATTTATCCTCAAATCCAATGTCAGTAAACTAGTGGAAATCATTTGTATTTAACCTTGTGTTTCTATACGATATTTTGAAATTTCTTTGTAAAACATGTCGGTGAATCTATATATAAGTTTATTCTGAGAAGCAAAGTCAGTAAACAACTGCTGGAAATCATTTGCATTTAACCTTGTGTTTTTATACAGATTTATGAAAGGAATTACAAACAAATATCCTAAGGACAATATTTTGACATTTCTTCGTAAAATATGTCGGTGAACTATAAATAAGTTTCTCGAGAAAAGCAAGGTCCGTAAACAACTGCTGGAAATCATTTGCATTCTGCACTTATAATGTAATAAGATATTTCTCTTTACCTGACTTTAATGGTGATGTGATTTATAGACAACATACTTTTTCCGCTTGACGCTTTTTGTCCGCAGAAAAAATATACATACTTTGACTTTGTCCGCATGATGCACTTTGTCCGCCAAAATTTGGAAAGAAATAAGAAACTTTTGTCCGGATGATACCCTTTATATGCATGCATTTTAGAATAATGTTGACGTTTGTTCACACAACAAATTTTGACCTCATATGTGATATAATATTGAACAATTTTGTATGCGTGAAAATTTTGTCCACGTTATTTTAACAAATGACGCTTTTTGTCCACAAGGCATTAATTCAATATTTAGAGGATCATAGATGAAAGTTTAGTCATTATTGAATTTATTAAACGATTTTATTTTTGAATAGCATATATACATAGCATGCGAGGCTCAAATCCAAGATGGTCACCAAAGTGACCGCCAAATGTGAAATTTATGTTATTACATAATCTGACAGAAAACACTGCAAAGCGTTATAATTTAGATAAATTGCGTAATTGTAAGCTGTATGGCATGTTAAGATAAGTAAAAAGACGATTGATTCATGTACAATAAGTTTAAATAAGGGACAAAATGGGGCAGGATAAAACGAGGAATGCAAAGTTTGACTGGTAGGAATAAGTTTTGAATTTAGTTGAACGTTCGGTAGATTAACGTTATACAGTTTAAGCATTAGAAACATAAAAGAAGCAACATAAACAAAGGGAAGAAAGCAATACATAAAGAATTAAAGTAGTTCGCGGCGTTCCTATCATTTTTTTTATGTCTGGCGCAATTCATCAAAAATCTGTACAATTAGTCTATGAAGTCTCAGCTTTCGTTTAAGCTTTGTTTTCTTTTGATATAGTACCGCAATTTCTCATTTACAGCGTCCCTTGGTGGTACGTATTTTTCGCCGTTTTTCCCTTGTAAAATAATCAATATTAATTCAAAATTGTTTATATTAACATTATCAAATTACACACGACTGTAAACAAATTTATTTTATTATTGGGGTTTAACATCCGTTTTAACATATTTAAATTAAATATGGCATATCCAGTTTTACTGGTGTAAGAAGACATCAGAATGAATCCGATTAGAACCATCCTTCCATAAGTATATCTATTAAGTTAAATTTCAGCTTTTAGATTCTATTGATAAGAAAAATAACGCAATACTCTATCAGTGTTCTATCATGTTTTGTTTTACATATATTCCCTATTAATAAATATTTATCTATTTCTTTATATATTTATAATTTACTTTCGCTGATTACAATTAAGTTGCCATCTCATTAAAAATAAAAATAAAGTGTATTCATTATCGCTGAAATTAACAAACAAGTTCTATTTACTGTTTTATTTATTTAAAATTTCATAAAGTAAAACTATAAAGCGAAACAAAATACCGGAAACTGTCAATATGTCAGGAAAGTCTCGGCGAGTATCGCTCGTTATATTCCGGACATTTCCGATAGCGATTACCTGTAGCAGACAAAATATAGATATTTAAGCAGACGATCCGTGCAAAGAGTTATGGGTAATCGTTTCGCCATTCATAGCTTATCGACGGTTTCGGTATACATCTCTGTCTATCTCGTCTTTTATAAGTTTATTCTGTTCAATTACGCGTAAAATCTTGGTGCTCAGAAGAAATTTGACTTTAAAGAAAATAGATAAATATATAGTATTGGTCTTGGTATTAGTAGAATAGATATAAACAGAGAAAAGAGTGACTGCAGGTGTTTATTTAAATTTCGAATGTCACATTTGGCGTTTTTAAAATATTAGAAACAACTCTTCCTGGACCAATAAACATAATTTTGTGGTATTTTTTTACTACCTTAGGGGGATAATTTTCTCATTCTAGTCCATTTCTGAAGTAAAGAAAATATTTGTAGTAGTAGTAGTAGTAGCAGTAGTAATAGTAGTAGTAGTAGTAGCAGTAGTAGTAGTAGTAGTAGTAGTTGTAGCAGCAGAAGTACTTTTAGTAGTAGTAGTAGTAGTAGAAGTAGTATTATTTGTAGTAGTAGTAGTAGCAGTGGTGGTCGTTGTGGTGGTGGAACGTTAATTGTCTTCGTAGTGGCTCTGATAGGACTTCGAGAAAGGCTCGTTGTGTAACATAGTTCTGACAGTGTGCCACTTTACTCAGTATTGACGGGTAAATGACAATGAACCGTAATGATGTATATAATCATCAGAGAGACTGTGGCTGGATGGGCGGTGATTCAAACTCACAACTCCTGGACTGATAGTCAGACGGATTTCCGACTGAGCTTACCGGGCCTGACCCAGCAGTATTAGAATAATTTGAAGTGGCATCAGTGGTAGTAATCAAATGTTTTTGATCTTTAAATGGAGGGTCTGACTATCAATCCAGGTGTCAATAGTTCATTTTAACATGGCCAAGCATTCCTGATATAAAGGAGTTTGTATGCATTAAATACAATTGTTATGTAAATGTAAATAATGCCCCCACTGTGTCTTGATGATATCTATTGCGTGTGTCATCTTCAGTTAGATTGGTTTGTAAATGGCACGTATGTATGCAACCCTTTAAATGCTTCTTTATTTTTGAAAGATATTTTGTAAATGGTTGAAGTGCAATTTATTTTATATATTTGTGGCAATCTGAGACATAATTGCCAAGCGTATTTTAATTTCGTTTTTCTGTTAATATGTTTGTTCGCTCCCCATCTCCATATGCTGTTCTGTAAATTGTATATACGTAATAACGAAATCTATTGTACATGTCTGATCAACATTCATTGTACCACATTCATATCATTCACACAAACAAAAACCTTAGGGCTTTAAAGCACTGTACCATATTGAATACAGGTGCAAATACGTACTTATCTGGATTTAGACAAGTTTAGATCTAAATGAAATTGTATAAAGTAGGGTAGGACAGATCGCCCCAATACCGGACATGTTTATGTACCGGGGTAAGTTGTAAGCTGTCACAAAAATATTAGTAAATTCATATCCCAGCTCAAAAGATCAATGGACAAAATTGACATTACATTTGTATTTAGCTACTTGAGCCACGCATTTTAATACCTAAAAAGTATCATCATGTGGTAGTGTGATTGTTTTTCTTTTATGTGAGGGCTGACATAAAGAGTAGTATAAACAATAAGTGAGGGAACAGATGAACACAATGGAAAGTTGACAGTGTCCGGGTGGTGGCTAGAGATGTAACGGTGGAACATTTTAATATAGATAACAAATTCACTTGTATTGAACAAAAGAGCAAAGTGTCTTGTCATAACTAAATAAAGGAATTTGGAACGCTAAGACTACGGGCCCATTGTTTAAAACACCTGCTGTAGGACCTCTAATTTGGAGTTTGTCCTGGTACTACATAAATAAATACAGCGTAATACATGCATCTGAGGTATTCCGCCATGAAGAAAATTGGCTGTCTGGTACACATTCAAGTGTATCATGTTAACAGTGGCTCTTTTCAACGGAGTAATCGAAACATGCACGACATTGTACATTCTGAGGCCTAGTTCTTCTAAAATATCTCGTTATAACTAGCGTTAACAATATATATAGTATCGGGTATTTTACATATCGTGTAGTGACATCTCTGTTGAAAGTTCTGCAAACAGTCACGTGATTTGGGTATGTAAATGTTTACGATTCAAGATGCTATGGGACACAAATAAACTTTACTGCGCAAATGTTTGCAGGGTGTGTATGGTCATACGTTATAATTGTAAGTTGAAAAACTAATTCAAAAAATCAAAAATGAGGTAATTCATTAAAAAAAAACATCAATGTTTGATTCATAGTAAAACTGTGTTGAAAAATATGACATATTAACTAAATAAAGCAAATATTTTGCGCTAAATATTAACATATACTATCTCTTTTGCAAACTTTGTGTCGACAAACACCGAATAACAGCCACAACAATAACAACAAGAGCAACCACAATGTGGGGGAAACGGTAAAGATTCGAACCCGAACCCTACGTAGTGCGTCGTGTTTGGCCATGTTCGAATTTAATACTCATCCGGACAATGTTACGGTCTGTAGAATCAGAACATTTTATTCAGTTCAATTTTACATACGTAATCGGACATTCCATCTCCATTTTTATACCAATTTAAACAGCACTATCTGAAAGACTTATCTCTTCTTTCGGACTTTAAAGTCAGGTGCTGGGGGAAAATCCCTATAAATGTAAAAAAATAAACTAAAGAGGTATATAAACTTGATATTGAAGATCTGTTGATATTCACATGCGGATAGTACTCTATTAGTACTCGTTGCATTTCCATTGTTTCAATAATTGTAATGTATGAAAAGGCAGGTTAATTTGTTTGCATGATGTGGTCGGTCTACCTTTAATCAACAAAAAGCGGCACGTATGTTATTTATTGTTTTTAAATGTTAAAAGAGATGATTAAACGTAAATTGATTTCCGTTGTTCCAATAATTGTCATGTATGAAAACCAAGTTTATTTGTTTGCACAATGTGCGAAATATCAAGAACATGAAACAAACGCACAAAATTTTACTTCTTTACCAAAAAGCTAATTTGTCTTACCTAAGAAATATTTACATTTAATGACCTAATATATAAGCGTAATTTAACATGCAGTGTTGATAACCGTTTTCAGACATTTTATTCGTTGTAACTTATAAATTAACCACTTCATTTCTAAGTTTAAATGCTTGAGCTAAATATTTTGAATTTATTTTTTAGGTTCTTTTAATTAGGTTGTCAAATAAGTTTAATGTTGGCCATTACAGTACTCCACCATTTTTTTTTTTAAAAATCAGAGTTTTTGTGTGTATTTTATCTATGTAAAACATCTATCAATTACTTACGGATTTTATTTTTCTGGAATAAATGCATGTTCTGGCCTGCAGTGTCTACGTATAGCTACGCCGGTGTATCTGTTGTTGGGAGTACAATTGTAATATCTAAAACACCATTTTCTGCAGGTTACGTTCTAGTAAGTGTTCTTAGGGATTCAAATCGGGTACCTCTTATGTACTGAAAATCCATAAAAACTTGCACACAACTCTGATTAACATCTCATTGTACGAGATATGTATATATATACCCTTAATTTAACATGTATTACACTGTGAAAACATTCCAGGTAATGAATGGTTGTGGTTGTAAACTTAGATAAAGTTGAAGACACTAAATAAATTTATTATGTTGAAGGTCACAGACAGCAAATACGGCGCCACTTGGTTTAATTGTTTCTAAAGTTTATGATAAAAATAGTTTCAAAGATAATCAAGATAATAATCAAATTCACAGTATTGTATCTAAGTTAAATGATATATGATTCACTAAAATCACACTTTAAAAGCGGTGTCCATATCATAGACTCTTTGTGTATAAACTTAAATAATAATTCTTTTCATAAAATAGTTCAAAATTAAATTGAATTTCACAAAGTCCTGATGGTTTTTTATCAAAAGAAAACATAAAAGCAAACAAGATATACTTGACAATATGGTGCAGTATAGTGAGAGAATTGTGCCTTTTTTTTAGAAAAGCACCAAACTTGGCACAAAGATAGTATAAGGTCAACTAATTATTTTTAAGACAGAGACTCACCGCGAGACTTTCAAAAATGCCAGAGAAATCCAAGATGGCCGCCAAAATGGCCCTAAAATTTGACAAATTTCACGTTTGTCCTTAAATTTACAGAATTTTATGAAAACTTATAACTTTTTATGACCAATGATATCAAATTATATTTATATTTAACAATTTTAATCGTTTTATTGCGACAAAATATTATAAAAGAGAGAAAATGACAACTATAAAAGCTAAAATCTTCAAAGTTAGCAAAAATCTCTATTACTTAGATAATATTTATATTTTTTCTCAACGTTTTCATCAAACTTTACATAACGGGTATGGTCGGACGAGTACGATGCAAAATTGCTAAAATAATGTTTTAAATAAAGCAAAGATTTGTATCTATATGCAAATTAAAGTGGTTGGGGGGTAAATCAATATGACATTAGGTGCACATATCAGTCAATGCTAGAACATATTAAAGATTATTTTACATATAAACAACAACTCTTTGTATATAACTATGATGTAAACAGTACTCTAGCCTTTGTACATTTACATCTGAAATACACTTTGTCAGCATGTAGAGAGACGACCAGATTGGTTCCAATGTTTTTAGGCTTGGAATGAACTATACCCCTGCAAAATCTATTGCGATAAGCTATTTGTTTGGTGCGTTATATAGCTGAGCTGTCGGTTCAAAGGTTGGCCATCCTTATGTGTGAAAAATAACTTTAAGGACTAATTTGAAGACGTGCTTGTTGGGACAAATACAAATCACTCTATAACTGGCATTACACCTTCATGGATTCTGATTCGGAAGTAGTGAATATAGTTTAAATTTCCTTATTGTTCCCGGTCTGCCCTGCTCCCTAGTTTTCTTTTCCCACTAAATGATAAAGTTTAGTCACACGCAGTGAATGAATAAAAAGCTGGCAGGGATCTCGTCCTCTGTTTATTAAGTTGATATGAAACGGTATGCATACGAGAAGTATTTTTACAGTTCTAAACCCGACCCAATCCACATTCAAACCAGCCTATGAACTTAAATCAACGATTTATACCAGGACATATGTATCAACTGTTTTATCATGATATTTCCTATACATTTAGTAGCAGATCATAGCTGTGCTTGTTTGAAACACATATACTGCATATCTACAGACTGACTAGAAGATATTGAACTAGTTGTTCCTGTTTGTCATCAACGCCAAGAAATGCGTCCTGGTTGTCAGGGAAATTGGAGCTTTGCATAACTTTCCTATCGTAGTTCAGGTTAAAGACTACCATGCACATACTAATACCTACCAATCTGCTTACATCGGAGAGTTCTCTTCTTATTCTTATGGTTTTTAACCATGATTTTAGGGATGTATAGCAGTTATGTACTTCACTTAGGCTGTCACCAAGCCAAGAAAACATCTTTATTGTACACTGGGTTTAATTTTAAGTTCAGATTTGATCCTGGTGTTTTTGGTGTCAGGATATATATATATATCGCACTTGGCTTGACAAGCGGGTTGTAGTGACTTGGATATTATTGGCCACTCATGACAGAGTTCAAATCCATTTGCCATTTCCCTTTAATTCCCATATGTACAAACTGTCAGCCAATCAGCAATTTTCAGCAAGCATTTACTTCAAAAGATTAAAAGGATTAGATGAACAATTTACTTAAAGGTTGTAGAGAAATAGCATGGACAAGAATTTGGTCACAGACTCAATGAAAGGGCCATAACTTCTTGAAAAATCATCGAACCGGAACACAAAGACAATATGAGCATCTCCACTTGGTGGTGATGCATCCTAGCAAGATTCATAAAATTACAACATGGGGTTGTAGAGAAATAGCGCGGACAAGAATTTGGTCACAGACAGAAGCAAAGGGCAATAACTCCTTGAAAAATCATCAAACCGGAACACAAAGACAATATGCGCATCTCCATTTAGTAGTGATGCATCCTAGCAAGTTTCATAAAATTTCAACATGGGACTGTTGAGAAATAGCGCGGACAAGAATTTGGTCACAGGCAGAATCAAAGGGCCAAAACTCCGTGAAAAATCATCGAATTGGAACACAAAGACAATATGTGCATCTGTACTTGGTAGTGATGCATCCTAGCAAGTTCCATAAAATTCCAACCAGAGGTTGTAGAGAAATAGCCCGGACAAGAACTTGGGGAAGCACAGAGGCACGCAAGCACGCACGGACGAAGCGGCGACTATATGCTTCCCCCATTTGGGAGAGCATAAAAACCAGGTATGGTAGGTTGTCACTTGGTTTTCAAAGAATCCTTTATCATATCAGATATTAATTTATAAGCCATACTCTCTCTCTCTCTCTCTCTCTCTCTCTCTCTCTCTCTCTCTCTCTCTCTTATTATTCTTGTTTGGAGATTTATTTTGTATATGATTAAGGAATTAACTGACGTCTCATTTTGTACTTTACATTTGACTAAATAGTTTAACTAATGTCTAACAGTACACTTAAACTGCGCAATACACGAACATTGTAATCCAAAACTTCTGAGATTGAAATCAAGATAAAATGGATGAATTTGTAGGTAAACAATCTTAAAGTTATTCCAACATTCTATACGTGTCTATTTTATGAATGATTCATACTGATACCAGTGTCAGTATAATATAAAAAAAAATAAGGAAAATATTATTAGGTATCTTAACTGTTGAAGTGTTCTATATTTATGCTTTTACCTGCTTTACTAAAATTATTTACTTTTAAACTGAACAAGAGAGAAAGAAAACTGACACCGGTTAGCGCTGTCTGCATCACGTCTGACTATCAATCCAGGGTTCTTGAGTTTAGATCCCCAGCTCGACCACAATTTCCATGATTATTGATAAACGACATTGTGCCTCATTGTCATTCGTCTCCCATCGCTGATCAAGTGGAAAGAGAATCATTTACTTGCCGATATAGGGTGTGCTCGAGTAATGGTTAACCTTCCAGAATTCAGGAAGGAATCAGGAAACTGAGAGTCTGATAGCCATTGATGCAAATTCATGACCCAAAATATTGAAGCAAATATAAACTGTAAGCAACTATCTGCTAGTTTAATAAATCCATATTTTAGCTTCTGAATACTTTTTAATAGCATGTTTGACTATATAATTCATGAGATCAGATTTTGCAGGGCCCTGTTAGCTCTGTCGGTAGCGCGTCTGACTATCAATCCAGGTGTCGTGACTTCGAATCACCGCCCGACCACAGCCTTCGTGAATCATATACGACATTGCGTATCATTACCATTTGTCTCTCAACGCTGATTCAAGTGGGAAATTTATCAGTTAATTGCGTAGATGGGATATGCTCGAGTACTGGTTTACATACCAGAATCCCAGGAAACAGTGGTTAGATTAACTGATCGTCTGTTAGCCCTAGATGGCATAAAATGACGCTTACTATTCAATCAATCAACAACAACAACAACAACGACGACGATCATGAATCGCAACAGCAAATGATGGCTACAACAGAAATAATCACATGAGGGTATCGGAAGAATTCACACAAACATTTCATAAACAAATGTGATATTGTAAAATCCCGGCGGGAGCAGTGAGATTTTCTTGTTAAATCATTAGTAATTAAATGTATCAAGTTAAATACTTCAAGCGGGTACAAAGTTAAACAAATGATGGAGTATAGCAATTTTGTTTCCATTTTATACGTAAAATCAAATGGGGTTTCGTCATTGTTATAGGTTTAGAATTTATAGTTACCCGATGAACAATAGATTGGGTTATATAGCGCATAATTTTACAATAAGACATTGTGTTTCTTTAATGAAAACACCATACAATCGACATCCACACAAAAAAAACACGCATACAACAAATGCCTATAATCTGTTGGCCTCGACGTGGGTGTAAATAGGGATTGGATGCACGAGGATCACGGTTTACTATCAGTATTTTGTGAATGAAATTTATAAACGAGAAAATAGTTGACAAAAGGAAACCATGTGACTTAAACAAATAAGGATTATGACCAAATAAAACCGCCGATTGATTAAAATAACAGATAATTTGAAGAAATAAACGGACGGATTTTTATGGAAGTTAACAATTCTACGACTTTTGTTTGGATTTGATGAATCAATTACTATCGGTGTTTTTCATTGGGTATATTTTAAATCGCAGTATAGTGTTGTGATCGTGATAAAGTGTGGTTTTAATAAAGGGGAATAGCTGCACGAAATTCAGTTAAGGTAAGTCTATTTGGAAGTTTTAATAAGATGCTCGGCAAATTCACTCAATTTAAAACTCTAGGGTTGTTTGATTGCAATAGTTCCCGATATTTCAATATATTTGGATGCGTACGGAAATATTTGTTGATGTACTTTGATCGTTGATCATTAAAGTAATAACAGACAATTTGAGTGGGACCAGTCACATAAATAAATACTTTTGGCCTTGTTATACATATTTCTTTTTATACGACAGTCTCGTCCGAACCAAGGTCGGTCAGTGCGGAATTTACTATTGGTGTTTACATGATTACTAGTATTGACCTTGTTTACAGACGTCTGGTTACAACTTTTACGCGACGAAAATGTTTTGCATGGTAATTTGTAGAAACTATCGGATAGTTTACTTGTTACAATATTAGTTATGAACTCAATCTTTTTATCATTTTGCCATTTTGGGTGGGTTCGACAGCTGGGCACCACATTGTTCTCTTCGATTAGTAATTCCATCCATAAAACATAATCTGATTCTGAGGCAATACTTTCAGAAAGAAGTGATATATTGTTACTAATAAAAACTCCGATACCTACAGATTTGCGCCGGTATTTTTGTTTTCTTGGCTGGTTGTAGAATGTATAGCCTTTAACGTCAATTACATCATATTCATCAAGTTTACATTCTGAGCAACATAATATATCAAAGTTATAAATCATATCAACAAATTCATTATAGTGTAAGCGTTGTTTTAAACCACATATATTAAGGGAACCAATCCGTAGATTTTCACCATTAAACACTGTCCCCTGTCTGTCCTAAGCTTGACTCTCCACAATGGGGATAGGCGGCTGTTCACCGCCGGAAGCACTTCCTCCAGAATGATCACCGGGGGGATCCGGTTGGGTCACCACTGATAGCGGCGGCTGTGGGGGCGGCATATTGACGGACGACTTGCCGCCTCTAGCAGATTTACCCTTAGCTCCGGATTTAGAGGCGGTTCGTGGGGTATATTTTGGTGTTGCCCGTGGCGTTTGCCTACCACGGCCCCGGCCTCTAGTAGTTGACGTCGTGCGCTGTGGTTGTGAATGAGGCTGCAAAAGTCGTTATCTGACTCGGCTTCCGTTTCGAAGTCGGTGTCGGTAGCACTTTGTGTAACGGTTATGTCTGTCGAGCCCTGAGTTGGCACGGGCACTGTACCAACTGAACTATAATGGGTGGAGGTCTCAATATTGATCGATGGGCCAGCTGTACTGGGTTGGTCGTTTGGCTGAGTGACGGCCGGTGCGGAAGAATGGCTTCTCGATGCGGGACTGACTACTTCCTGGACAGAAGGTAGTGGGCCGGTGATGGGTGGCTGAGGTGCGTCGGGGTCATTGGAGCGATATTCCAAGATACGTTCTTTGCGTCTAGGAATGTCGGAGTTCCTGTTGCCCGACAAAATGTTATGCCAATCGGGAAATATGTTGTGCACAGGGTGCCCGTCCACAAGGATGGCTGCTGGGTAAGCCAGTTTTACACGTTCCTTACCGTGATATGAACGGAGGCGCTTGTACTCGGGCCAAATCTGTGACCTGGCTTCCTTTGGATAGTCCCTTGAAATTCCAATGGTGGTGCCGGCAAGGCGATAGGCATTGCTGATAATTTTGCCAACAAGCGCCGCAACGAAAAAGGACACAAATATGTTTCGCAAATGGGTCGTCTGTCATTTGGGGAGGGGGTGAAAATTCGGCCGAGCCTGCGAGCCTCCACTATGTAAAAACGTTCGTTTTCAAGCCCAATTTTCTCGCTTAAAATGTTCGTAATGGTAATTATAGGATTCTCACCAACAGTTTCAGGGATCCCGGAGAAAATAAGGTTTCTCTCCCTCACCTTACACTCATTGTCAATGCTTCTATATTCTAGCAACCGTAACCTTTGGTCGATCAGCTCCAGGTGGGCGCTGTTTACATGAGTGTCCCAGCGCACGTGCTCTATTTTGTTATTCAACACCTTTAGCTCAGACATATTGTTTATAAGAAGGTTAAGTTTTTCGTTCACAGACATTTCGTTTAACATGTCACTGTTCCACTGTGCTGAGCTCAATGACGATGCATGCGGTGGCGTTACCCCACCCACTGTACTCGTGGAACCATTAGCGTGCCTCGGGCGTTTATTGGGTTTAGAGGGGGTATAATTACCCGAAGTTGTTTCCATGGTGAAAAGCCCCATTGAAATGTCATCCAATTCAGCCAACAATTGATCAATTAATCATTTGTAAACGGTTTGTTTACAAAATGTCGGTGCTCGAGGAAACTGTCACGTCTACACCGCTTCGGATACCCTCGGTCAATCGATCAAAAGATCAATATCCATCAATTGAACAACAGTAGTCTAATAGCTTTCAATAAGTGATCTTAAAATGTTACTACTACTACTACGATAGCTACATTTGCTATAAATGCAACACATGTTACGACTACTACTACGATTGCTACACTTGCTGTTAGTGCAACACATGTTACAACTACTACCACGATTGCTACACTTGCTGTTAGTGCAACATATGCTACAGCTACTACTACGATTGCTGCACTTGCTGTTAGTGCAACACATGCTACAACTACTACTACCATTACTACACTTGCTGTTAGTGCAACACATGCTATAACTACTACTATGATTGCTACATTTACTGTTAGTGCAACATATGTTACAACCGCTATTACGATTGCTACATTTGCTGTTAGTGCAAAACATGTTACAACTACTGCTACGATTCTACATTTCATGGTAGTGCAACAAATGTTACAACTACTACTACGATTGCTACATTTGATGGTAGTGCAACACATGTTACAACTACTACAAAAATTGCTACACTTGCTGTTAGTGCAACACATGTTACAGGTACAACAACAATTGGTACACTTGATGTTAGTGCAACACATGTTACAGGTACAACAACAATTGCTACACTTGATGTTAGCGCAACACATGTTACAGGTACAACAACAATTGCTACACTTGATGTTAGTGCAACACATATTACAACAACTACTACAATTGATATACTTGCTGTTAGTGCAGCACTTGTTACAGTTACTACTAAAATTGCTACAACTACTATTACGATTGCTTCATTTGCTGTTAGTGCAACACATACTACAGCTAAAACTACGATTGCTACACTTGCTGTTAGTGCAGCACATGTTACAACTACAATTGCAACACTTGCTATTAGTGCAGCACATGTTACAGCTACTACTAAGATACCTATATTTGTTGTTAGTGCAACGCATGTTACAACAGTTACTACTACTACGATAGCTACATTATCTATTACTGCAACACATACTACAGCTACTACTACGATTGCTACATTTGCTGTTAGTGCAACACATGTTACAACTACTACTACGATTGCTACACTTGCTGTTAGTGCAAAACATGTAACAATGACTACTATGATTGCTATATTTGCTGTCAGTGCAACACATGTTACAACTACTACTACAATTGCTACATTTGCTGTTAGTGCAACACATGTTTAAACTACTACTACAATTGCTACATTTGCTGTTAGTGCAACACATGTTACAATTACTAGTACAATTGCTACATTTGCTGTTAGTGCAACACATGTTAAAATTACTACTACATTGCTGTTAGTGCAGCACATGTTACAACTACTACTACGATTGCTACATTTGTTGTTAGTGCAACACATGCTACAGCTACTACTACGAGTGCTACATTTCCTGTTAGTGCAACACATGCTACAGCTTCTGCTACGATTGCTACAGTTGCTGTTAGTGCAACACATGCTACAACTACTACTACCATTACTACACTTGCTGTTAGTGCAAAACATGCTACAACTACTACTATGATTGCTACTTTTACTGTTAGTGCAACACATGTTACAGCTACTACTACGATAGCTACATTAGCTATTAGTGCAACACATACTACAGCTACTACTACGATTGCTACATTGGCTGTAAAGGCAACACATGTTACAACTACTACTACGATTGTTACAATTGCTATTAGTGCAAAACATGTAACAACGACTACTACAATTGCTATATTTGCTGTTCAACACATGTTACAACTACTACTACAATTGCTACATTTGCTGTTAGTGCAACACATGTTAAAACTACTGCTACGATTGCTACATTTGCTGTTAGTGCAACACATGTTACAACTACTACTACAATTACTACATTTGCTGTTAGTGCAACACATGTTAAAAATACTACTACACTTGCTGTTAGTGCAGCACATGTTACAACTACTACTACGATTGCTACATTTGGTGTCAGTGCAACACATGATACAACTACTACTCTGATTGTTACACTTGCTGTTAGTGCAACACATGTTATAACAACTTCTACAATTGCTAGATTTGCTGTTAGAGCAACACATGCTACAGCTAAAACTACGACTGCTAAATTTGCTTTTAGTGCAACACATGCAACAACTACTACTACGAATGCTACATTTGCTGTTAGTGCAACACATGCTACAGGTTCTGTTACGATTGCTACAGTTGCTGTTAGTGCAACATATGCTACAACTACTTCTACCATTACTACACTTGCTGTTAGTGCAACACATGCTACAACTACTACTATGATTGCTACTTTTGCTGTTAGTGCAACACATGTTACAACTACTACTACGATTGTATATTTGCTGTTAGTGCAACACATGTTACAACTACTACTACGATTCTAGATTTGCTGGTAGTGCAACACATGTTACAACTACTACTACGATTGCTACATTTGCTGGTAGAGCAACACATGTAACAACTACTACAAAAATTGCTACACTTGCTGTTAGTGCAACACATGTTACAGGTACAACAACAATTGCTACACTTGATGTTAGTGCAACACATGTTACAGGTACAACAACAATTTCTACACTTGATGTTAGTGCAACACATCTTACAGGTACAACAACAATTGCTACAGTTGATGTTAGTGCAACACATATTACAACAACTACTACAATTGATATACTTGCTGTTAGTGCAGCACATGTTACAGTTACTTCTAACATTGCTACAACTACTATTACGATTGCTACATTTGCTGTAAGTGCAACACATGCTACAGCTACTACTACGATTGCTACACTTACTGTTAGTGCAGCACATGTTACAACTACAATTGCAACACTTGCTGTTAGTGCAGCACATGTTACAGCTACTACTACAATAGCTACATTAGCTTTTAGTGCAACACATACTACAGCTTCTACTACGATTGCTACATCTGCTGTTAGTGCAACACATGTTACAACTACTGCTACGATTGCTACACTTGCTGTTAGTGCAAAACATGTAACAACGACTACTACAATTGCTACATTTGCTGTTAGTGCAACACATGTTTAAACTGCTAATACGATTGCTACATTTGCTGTTAGTGCAATACATGTTACAGCTACTATTACGATTGCTACACTTACTGTTAGTGCAACACATTTTACAACTACTTCTACGAATGCTACATTTGCTGTTAGTGCAACACATGCAACAACTGCTAATATGATTGCTACATTTGCTTTTAGTGCAACACATGCAACAACAACTACTACGATTGCTACATTTGATGTTAGTGCAACACATGTTACAACTACTTCTACGATTGCTACATTTGCTGTTAGTGCAACACATGTATCATCTACTACTACGATTGCTACATTTGCTGTTAGTGCAACACATGTAACAACTACTACTACGATTGCTACATTTGCTGTTAGTGCAACACATGTATCAATTACTACTACGATTGCTACATTTGGTGTCAGTGCAACACATGATACAACTACTACTTTGATTGCTACACTTGCTGTTAGTGCAACACATGTTATAACAACTTCTACAATTGCTAGATTTGCTGTTAGAGCAACACATGCTACAGCTAAAACTACGACTGCTACATTTGCTTTTAGTGCAACACATGCAACAACTACTACTACGATTGCAACATTTGCTGTTAGTACATCACATGTTGCAACTACTACTACGATTGCTACACTTGCTGTTAGTGCAACACATGCTACAACTATTTCTACGATTGCTACACTTGCTGTTAGTGCAACACATGTTACCACTACTACTACGATTGCTACATTTGCTGTTAGTGCAATACATGTTACAGCTACTATTACGATTGCTACACTTACTGTTAGTGCAACACATTTTACAACTACTTCTACGAATGCTACATTTGCTGTTAGTGCAACACATGCAACAACTGCTAATATGATTGCTACATTTGCTTTTAGTGCAACACATGCAACAACAACTACTACGATTGCTACATATGATGTTAGTGCAACACATGTTACAACTACTTCTACGATTGCTACATTTGCTGTTAGTGCAACACATGTATCATCTACTACTACGATTGCTACATTTGCTGTTAGTGCAACACATGTAACAACTACTACTACGATTGCTACATTTGCTGTTAGTGCAACACATGTATCAACTACTACTACGATTGCTACATTTTCTGTTAGTGAAACACATGTATCAACTACTACTACGATTGCTACATTTGCTGTTAATGCAACACATGTAACAACTACTACTACGTTTGCTACATTTGCTGGTAATGCAACACATGTAACAACTACTACTACGATTGCTACATTTGCTGTTAGTGCAACACATGTATCAACTACTAGTACGATTGCTACATTTGCTGTAAGTGCAACACATGTAAAAACTACTTCTACAATTGCTACACTTGCTGTTAGTGCAACACATGTTACAACAACTACTACAATTGCTATATTTGCTGTTAGTGCAACACATGTAACAACTACTACTAAGATTGATACACTTGCTGTAAGTGCAGCACATGTTACAACTATTTCTACGATTGCTACATTTGCTGTTAGTGCAATACATGTTACAGCTACTATTACGATTGCTACACTTACTGTTAGTGCAACACATTTTACAACTACTTCTACGAATGCTACATTTGCTGTTAGTGCAACACATGCAACAACTGCTAATACGATTGCTACATTTGCTTTTAGTGCAACACATGCAACAACTACTACTACGATTGCTACATTTGATGTTAGTGCAACACATGTTACAACTACTTCTACGATTGCTACATTTGCTGTTAGTGCAACACATGTATCATCTACTACTACGATTGCTACATTTGCTGTTAGTGCAACACATGTAACAACTACTACTACGATTGCTACATTTGCTGTTAGTGCAACACATGTATCAACTACTACTACGATTGCTACATTTTCTGTTAGTGAAACACATGTATCAACTACTACTACGATTGCTACTTTTGCTGTTAATGCAACACATGTAACAACTACTACTACGTTTGCTACATTTGCTGTTAATGCAACACATGTAACAACTACTACTACGACTTGCTACATTTGTTGTTAGTGCAACACATGTATCAACTACTAGTACGATTGCTACATTTGCTGTTAGTGCAACACATGTAAAAACTACTTCTACAATTGCTACACTTGCTGTTAGTGCAACACATGTTACAACAACTACTACAATTGCTATATTTGCTGTTAGTGCAACACATATAACAACTACTACTAAGATTGATACACTTGCTGTAAGTGCAGCACATGTTACAACAACTACTACGATTGCTACATTTGCTGTAAGTGCAACACATGTAACAACTACTACTACGATTGCTACATTTGCTGTTAGTGCAACACATGTATCAACTACTACTACGATTGCTACATTTTCTGTTAGTGAAACACATGTATCAACTACTACTACGATTGCTACATTTGCTGTTAATGCAACACATGTAACAACTACTACTACGTTTGCTACATTTGCTGTTAATGCAACACATGTAACAACTACTACTACGATTGCTACATTTGCTGTTAGTGCAACACATGTATCAACTACTAGTACGATTGCTACATTTGCTGTCAGTGCAACACATGTAAAAACTACTTCTACAATTGCTACACTTGCTGTTAGTGCAACACATGTTACAACAACTACTACAATTGCTATATTTGCTGTTAGTGCAACACATGTAACAACTACTACTAAGATTGATACACTTGCTGTAAGTGCAGCACATGTTACAACTATTTCTACGATTGCTACATTTGCTGTTAGTGCAATACATGTTACAGCTACTATTACGATTGCTACACTTACTGTTAGTGCAACACATTTTACAACTACTTCTACGAATGCTACATTTGCTGTTAGTGCAACACATGCAACAACTGCTAATACGATTGCTACATTTGCTTTTAGTGCAACACATGCAACAACTACTACTACGATTGCTACATTTGATGTTAGTGCAACACATGTTACAACTACTTCTACGATTGCTACATTTGCTGTTAGTGCAACACATGTATCATCTACTACTACGATTGCTACATTTGCTGTTAGTGCAACACATGTAACAACTACTACTACGATTGCTACATTTGCTGTTAGTGCAACACATGTATCAACTACTACTACGATTGCTACATTTTCTGTTAGTGAAACACATGTATCAACTACTACTACGATTGCTACTTTTGCTGTTAATGCAACACATGTAACAACTACTACTACGTTTGCTACATTTGCTGTTAATGCAACACATGTAACAACTACTACTACGATTGCTACATTTGTTGTTAGTGCAACACATGTATCAACTACTAGTACGATTGCTACATTTGCTGTTAGTGCAACACATGTAAAAACTTCTTCTACAATTGCTACACTTGCTGTTAGTGCAACACATGTTACAACAACTACTACAATTGCTATATTTGCTGTTAGTGCAACACATGTAACAACTACTACTAAGATTGATACACTTGCTGTAAGTGCAGCACATGTTACAACAACTACTACAATTGCTACATTTGCTGTTAGTTCAACACATGTATCAACTACTACTACGATTGCTACATTTGATATTAGTGTAACACATGTATCAACTACTACTACGATTGCTACATTTGCTGTTAGTGCAACACATGTAACAACTACTACTACGATTGCTACATTTGCTGTTAGTGCAACACATGTTACAACAACTACTACAATTGCTACATTAACTGTTAGTGCAACACATGCTACAGCTACTACTTATATTGATAAACTTTCTGTAAGTGCAGCACATGTTACAACAACTACTACAATTACTGCATTTGCTGTTAGTGCAACACATGTATCAACTACTACTACGATTGCTACATTTACTGTTAGTGCAACACATGCTACAGCTACTACTTAGATTGATACACTTGCTGTAAGTGCAGCACATGCTACAACTACTACTACAATTGCTTCACTTGCTGTTAGTGCAACACATGCTACAACAACTACTACAATTGATACACTTGCTGTTAGTGCAACACATGTAACAACTACTACTACAATTGCTACACTTGCTGTTAGTGCAACGCATGTTACAATAGTTACTACTACTACGGTAGCTATATTTGCTGTTAGTGCAACACATGTAACAACTACTACTATGATTGCTACACTTGCTGTTAGTACAACACATGTTACAACAACTACTTCGATTGCTATATATATATAAAGACATATGGTCTTTTGTGGGGTCTTTGAATGACACCTTGGTGTGGGGTTTCTTCAAGGGCCCATATTTTCTATATATAACGGATATATATAGCCCTTATAAGCTAGTATCGTAAATGAATGCTGATGCCCCACAGGATATACATATTTCCTTATATATATAGACCACATAAATGCTGTTATGGCTACTGTTACAAATTTCAACAGTTAGATAGCGATTAATGACTCAGATTGTGCTCAAGTTTTAACATTTTTATGTTGCAAATTAACCCAAAACGTCATAGCTTGTATGTTTACAAGCAAAATTAAAATCAAAATTATTAACTTTATGCTTCTAAATCTCGCGGTTTGGGACTGGGATGAGGCCCAGTTTACTAAATCTGTATAAAAGAAATCTGACAAAAAAACGTTATTTCTTATGACTGAATAGACTTCTGCGAATTTTTTTATGTGATATGATGTTGCTGACACAACGGTTAATACCCGTGTGAACTTCATGGTCCCCTACCTTCCACCCCTGCCCCCCCCCCCCCCACCCCCTCCCGCGTATGATTATTAACATTCTTTATGAAAATTGTGACTTTCATGTAGTGGGGCTACTTTATTAAATCTATATAAGAGAAACAGACAAAAACCATCATTTCTGATGACTGAATAGTTTTTGAATGGTTTTTGGTGTAATTTTTGAGTGTCCCACACCCTCTGTAACCTTGGTCCAAAACAGTCGAATTTAAAGCAAACTTTAAAAATCTTTTTTATTATAGGAAGCACTAGAAAACAAATTTCAAGCATAGTTAATGAGGCCTAGGAGTCCGTCATAAAAACTGTGATTTTCATGTCCTCGGGTGTCATGGTTTGACCCTTGCGGTAGGTACTACTTGCCTAAATCTGTATAAGAATACGTGATGTCATTTGTTGATGCAGATCGTGAGATGTTTGGATTTTTGCCGCTTTCCAAACGACAAAATATGGAAAATAAGTTCATAGAGCTTTATGTCATCAAGGATAATCAGGTGACCATTAAGGCCCATGGGCCTCTTGTTATGAAAAGTGATGTCCTGCTATATGTATGTACAATGATAATATCATAATAAAAGAATAAACCTACACTTTTGCAGATTAATCTACAAATAATGCAGCTTGTTGGTGGCAAAATGTCACAAAAGGAATAGTGTACATGGCCGCAATATTAAAATCAAAGGTATGAAAGGCTTTAAGGAAGGCTCGCTGTTTGTGTTAATTCGAAAATGTAGGTTCGGAAATTAGAAAAACTTAGTTAGATTTCTGAAATGTTAAGTAAGAAGGCAATTCATTGGGATTTAGAAAAGAATGTGGTGTGTTTGATATTTCTTTTGTGTATATATATAAATAATCTCCTGCATACAAAACAGAGTCCATATCAATACTTTCCAACAGTAGCTATCAAACGGTTTTAATAACGCATTTGCAAAAAATGCCAAACAACATGGTACACACTGTCTTCCCTGTGAAAATTGACTGAATATTCGATGACCCTGGTGAAAATTGCCATTTACAGGGAATTTTGTAAACTGGTAACGTGGTGGTCCAGGATTCCTTTCCACATCTCCACATAAAATCAACATAACAATTATCAACATGAACAACCTATATGAAAGTTTGACAAACAAACCTTCATATTCTGACGTTTGACTTTTTGATAGATTATTGATCGACACATAAATACTACAAATTTTACATCTCCACTGCTCAAAATCTTTCCCCATTATTTCATAAAAAAAAGAAGGATGTGCCGCTTTAAAGTGCCTTTTAATAATGTGCAAACAATCACCAATAATGA
Organism: Panopea generosa; assembly: GCA_029582155.1. Classification (NCBI taxonomy): domain Eukaryota; kingdom Metazoa; phylum Mollusca; class Bivalvia; order Adapedonta; family Hiatellidae; genus Panopea; species Panopea generosa. Next base: position 32,577,924 of record CM055898.1, on the reverse strand, counting down.
ATGATTTATTGTTTATTTAAAAAAATAGTTAAATTCTTGAAAAAACACAAATATACAATTCAAATGAGTCATCTGAACTCTTAACTTGTCCAACTCCTCAAGCAAGAATTTCAACGTTTCAGCTCAAGATATACATTATGTTTTAACTTGAACTCCAGATTATGTTTTTCCATTGATCATCTTCAGGCTGGCAATCATATATTTTGTGCTACAACTCCAGTCAATTTTAATATCTCCAGTAAATTTTGCATTTGTAAATCTATACATCCGTCAAATGAGTATATAGTGATATATGTTTCCATTTTATATATTTAATAGAACTCAACTGAGGTCGAAAAAAAGGCGATTGTGTTGCTATAAATTTGGACGTCAAAAAATGATAAATTAAAATCCATGTTGAAAATTATATATAAAGACAACTGGTTAGTTATGAGGTCAAAATTTCAAATCTGGTTCCTGGGTTTTGTCGAACGCCCCATAATTAGTTACTATATAGATACTAGTAAACATATAACCCATAGCGTGCTTTCATATATATATGCATATATATGCCTCGTAACTAAACTAAACCGACTTGTGGATGTTTGGTACATACGACAACGTAAGCGGAAATATAGCGATTATGTGATGCATCAATTGTGGGGTCCTGTATAGAACCCGATTTCTCAAAGAAATAGTAGGAACATAGACGTATGAGCGGGGGTGGGGGGGGGGGGGGGGGTGTGTGTGCGCCATCATGCATTTTGTGCTTGTCTTGTGTAATTTAGGTACCTATCGTGTGGTCTCCATGCCGTTGGTGCTTTTCTTATGTAATTTAAGTACCAAACGTGTGGTTCTCATGTTGTTAGTTCTTTAATTGTGTAATTTAGGTACCAATCGTGTGCATATCATAAAGTTGGTGCTTGTCGTGTGTAATACAGGTACCAAGCGTGTGCATATTATGCCGTTGGTGCCTGTCTTGGGTATTTTAGGTATCAAATGTGTGGTTCTCTTATGCGGTTGTTGACTGTCTTGTGTATTTTAAGTACCATACACGTGCTTATCATGCAAGTAAGGCTTGTCGTTTGCAATTTAGGCATCAAACGTGTGTTTATCATGCAGTTAGTACTTGCCTTGTGTTATTTAGGCATCAAACGTGTGCTTGCCATGCAGTTAATGCTTGCCTTGTGTTATTTAGGCGCCAAACGTGTGCTTATCATGCAGTAAGTGCTTGCCTTGTGTTATTTAGGTATCAAACGTGTGCTTATCATGCAGTTAATGCTTGCCTTGTGTTATATAGGTACAAACGTGTGCTTATCATGCAGTTAGTGATTGCCTTGTGTAATTTAGGTACCAAACGTGTGGACCTGACGCCGTTGGTGCTTGTCTTGTCTATTTTAGGTACCAAACGTTTGTTTTTCATTTCGTTGGTGCTTCTACTGTGTAACTTAGGTACCAAACACGTGCTTATCATGTAAGTAGCGCTTGTCTTATGTAATTTAGGTACCAAAAGTGTTATTCTCATGGCCTTGATGCTTTGTGTTATTTAGGTACCAAACGTGAGCTTATCATGCAGTTGGTGCTTGTCGTTTTTAATTTACCTACTTAAAGTTTGTTTCTCATTTCGTTTATGCTTTAGTTGTATAATAGGGACCAAACGTGTGCTTAGCATGCAGTTTGTGTCTGTCTTATGTATTGTAGGTACCAAACGTGTGGTTCTCATTCCGTTGGTGATTTTATTGTGTAATTTAGGTACCAAATGTGTGGTTTTCAAGTAGTTGGTTCTTGTCTTGTGTTATTTAAGTACCAAATACGTGCTTATCATGCAGGTAGCGCTTGTCTTATGTAAAAAATGGTACTAAACGTGTGATTCTCATGTCATTGATGCATGTGCTTATCATACAGTTGGTGATTGTCTCGTGTAGTTAAGGTACTAAACGTGTGGATCTCACGTCGTTGGTGATCGAAGTTTTGGTTAACACAAAATATAAGTTTGCCTTTTGTAAATAGGTTACTAACATTTTCCTTAAGCGCCTGAGTCGTGGAGTGCTTGGTACATAGAGCATCGGACCGATTGGGGAGACGCGGATTCGATACCCCGCCACGGCTATGTGTAATGTCTTTGAGCAAGACCTTTTATCCGCATATGTTTAAATAAGTTTAAATAATATTTTTCTCGGTGTAATGAAGTTACCGACGTGTGTTTTTTCATGGTGTTGATTAAGTCATATATACTGGTACTGGTGTGTTTGTGTAGTAAGGTTTTGAACACAAAGGTGTATAGGGAGAGAACATAAAAGGAGAAAGTGAAAATGAGGATAAAGTGACTTCAAACCCAGGAGTTGCAGGTTCGATCCCCGCTCCTACATAAAAAAAATACTTATCAGTCTTTCGGATGAGACTTTAACAAAAATGGAGATCCCATGTATCGGTGCTTTCACCGGGCATGTAAAAGACTCGGGAACACTACAAAAAGGTATTCTGTGTCTCTGCACTATCATCTAAAACTCTAAAAATTACTAATACTCTTCTGGAGGCGTCGCCAATAGAGAAAACGGTGACGACGATAAATGGAAATATCAACAACATGATAAAGTTATGGGTTTGGAAGAATATTAGAACACGTAATGACGACAGAGAAAGAAAGATAGGTGATTAAGAGAGAGAGAGAGAGAGAGAGAGAGAGAGAGAGACACACAGACAGAGAGAGAGAGAGAGAGAGAGACAGACAGACAGACAGACAGACAGACAGACAGACACGATAATGGGATGCTCATGTCTCATATATACAAATATTTAATTTTGGAATGAATGAATGAATTGTAAGAGAATACTCAGCAACAAAATCGTTATAAAAATTATTTAAAATCATATAAGTACGAGACATTCAGATATTTTGTGTTTTGGATTTAAAACCAAATATAAAACTACATTAACGTCTGCATAAATATATACTATAAAGAAACGCTTTGTGTTCAATTTGCGCAGTTCGTGTGAATATCTATTACATTTGTTCAAAAGATAGTGTCAGAGTTTTATAATAGTATGCGTAATACTAGCTGTCATTCTTTGTACAATGACACCTGTTGAGTGTACATAACCTCTTTAGTGCAGTACATAAACACAAATCTAAGCAAGATTTAATGAAAACGTTGGTATAATATGTCACTGCATTTTCTCAAAAATAACTTGAGCTATGTAGATCAATAGCTTGCTTTTTTTCCACCAAACCTGCCACGAGGTGGATCAGTATAAGGAAAATGGTAATACAAAATAACATAAGACTATTTATCACCATAAGGATTAGCATCAGAGAATTCAATTTTCACACAAACATTTTAGAATGCAACATCTGATTGACGTTTGAAATTTCCCCGGGATGTGCGTGCGTACGTGTGCGTGTATACAAATACAGATTCAAAAAGTAAAGAAAAGATATTAAAAACGCTCAGGAAATGTGGAACATGAGATATAGGGTTAGGGTGAATAGTGTAAGGGTGAGAGAGAGAGAGAGAGAGAGAGAGAGAGAGAGAGAGAGAGAGAGAGAGAGGTGGGGGGGAAGCAGGCAGGCAGGCAGGCAGGCAGGCAGGCAGGCAGGAGAGAATTTAAGAAACATAGGAGGAACTCCCTAAAGGTAAATCGATTGTTTATTGATTAGTTTTATATACAGTAGAACTTTGATGGCTCGATACCGACGGGACTCGACACAATAGTTCGAGCTAAGTGTTGTTCGAGCCAAGCATTGTTTCATTGTTTAACATCAAACCAAAAATATATATGCATATACATCGAAATAGGATTTTTTTCGGGACTAGATAAGTGGTTCGAACTATATATGGTGTTCTAGCCATCCGTGTTCGAGCCAACGAAGTTCTACTGTATAATCACCTTCCGTAAGTCACTTATTCAAATGATTATGACAACATCCGTAATTGACTAACTGGTTAAAAATGCAAATCTCTACAATAACATAATTGACTTGTTTACAAGTAGAGACAACCATAACCTTGTACTTTACTATAGGTAAGGAAGCCTTGATATTGATATGAATTATTTTACACATTGTATTGTTATGCAAAGCGTTTCTGTGTATGTCACATTAACCTTTCACTTTAGTCTTGATATTGATATGAGTGACTTTGCTCATTGTTTTATTAATATCTGTTTTAAAACATATCGCGTGTTTCAATAACGTACAAACATGACATGATCTGTAACAAATAGTTTGTTAATGTTTTAGTGTTTACTTTATTAAACATGAAACACTAGAAGGAATATAAAGCTTTAGATAATTGCGGTGTTACTAATCAAAGCAAAAATATTTTTAAAACTGCTGCGTAATATATCAGCTATATTCACATTTATTAGCTCACTAAAGTACTTTAAAGGGACACGCTTTAATTTACTTTAAACTATTTCTGAAAAGCATGTATACTTATTATGTAAAGTTACATTACCATAGCATATGTTATGTTTTGGGTTGAAAAAAAGTGCATAACTCTTGTAAATGGTTTAAAAACATTATATTTGACAGATATTCGACAGCAAGTGCAAATCATATATTAATTTCTTGAGTTGTATCAAATGATAGAACTTATTCCAAGTATATAAAAAGATGAATACAGTAGAATTTCGATGGATCGAACCCGACGGGACTGAACAAAATAGTTCGAACGAAGAGTGTCAAAATACATTTAAATATGTTGGCTGGACCTAATTTCTAGTTCAACTCGGTGTTCTAGCCATCGGAGGTAGAATAATATAATTTAGATAGTATTTCGATCGGGACCAGATAAGTGGTTCGATCCATGTGTGGTGTTCCAGCCATCCGTGTTCGAGCCAACGAAGTTCTACTGTATATATATAACATGCTCTCCGTCTTCCGTGACCTAGTGGTTAATGCGTCTGCCTCGGAAGCGGGAAGTCATTCGTTCGAGGCTGGTATAGCATATACTGCAATCAGACATCATGGTGTTAAAAAAGTGACTTTAATAGGATTTCAACATATGCATGTATTTACGAGCATTTGAGGACTTCATTTTTCAAAAAATCTCAGGGTGTCACTGCACCCTCTTTTAAAAAAACAACGTGGTCAACCTACCAGTTAATGTGGGTTTTCATTCATGCTATGAAAATAAAAAAATCTTAATGGAATTCTTTTTTTACCATGGAAATCCTAGACCTTATTTTATATAGAGCAAAGAACACAATTCAACTGTGTTTTTTTTTAGACCTAAAGGCGAGCATCTATAATAATAATAATTATTGCTGTTGTTTTTATAAAGACTTTCATTTCAACTAGACAATATCAGAGACATATAATCAATTAAGGCACAAACGATACCCTGTCCTCTGGCAGGAAACAGGTGCGAAAATGACACATTGTTATCATAACAAAATTCAAGGACTTGTATAAAGTCTTTATAGAATTCCTTGCAAAATTACTCAACCGCGATAAGGGAGTCATAGAGTCACAACCCCCAATATTTATAATTATAATTAACACGCGTCGTATACGGTAGAGAAATAATAAATTGCAGTAAACATAATTACATGCAACTTTATTTTGATAAGAATTGTTTATTTAAATAAAAGGAAGTTTTATAGTGTACAAACAGGAAGGAATAAAACTACCTGGTAAACACAATTATCGTCTCATTAGTGGGGCGTTATACACTGTTAATGAATCTTAAAATATTAGTGACATGAATAATTAAATGGGTGAGCTTGTAGGTGAGTAAGTGAATGGAAGAATGAATAAATGAATGAAAATATGTAGCAGTTTACAAATATGAAGTATTTAAATGACATAGAATTAGTGATTGATATTAGCGCTGCGGCCTATTTTCGTTTCCGCGACGCGTGATCTGCAACTCATATTGCCTTAAATTAATGCTTTTTTTTTTAATTAATTCCGTTTAGAAAATATTATCTTTACTTTTGATTTTGTAAGAACATAACTCACCGATCAGTCATTGTTTCAAGAATAAATTATTTATTTGTGTAATATATATTCTTAATTAAAGATGAAGCCTATTTTGTAATTTACATAAATGATATGTTTTTCGTCATGTTTTCATATTTATGTTATTCAATATTCAATAATTACGCTGTCTTCTTTTATTTTTATACTTTAATAATCTAATTATAAGTTTATCATTCATGTTGTTTAATCAGCTATTTCAATAGCTTTTACAGTACTGCATGACATGGTTGTGGGTATTTTTCGCCGTTTTGCGAAGGAATGCCCATGAGAAAATGCTTAATTCTCAGTAGTTACGCCAGTTTCTATGAATATGTTAACATCACTCGATCAGGTAATAGTTTAGCTTTCGATCGATGTATGTTTCACTAAAATAACAGTTATTAATTTAGTAAAATTGTGTTTGTGATTCACTGTTGGTGATTTTCTTTCTCTTATAGCGGCCAATAACACGTTTATGTTCTTTATTAATAAGTGTATGTTTTAAGAGTAAAATAACACTCCCAGTGGGTTTTTTGCATGTTCACCCTATGTTTAAACGAAGACACGCTATTTCAAATGATTAATAACCTTTAAACAAATGTAATTATTCAAAACAGTAACAAATGCGTATGATTTTTCCGCGTGTGAATCTCATGCCCCCCACGGCAGATCCACACGCGTGGACTATCGGGAGTGCGTGCGAATCCAACGTGACCCTTGTCAACCCATGCCGAAAAAACGTTCGGACATGTTTCAGCCTACTGGACAGGTCAATAACCGTAGTATATGATATGTTTGATTTCTGGGGGATGTAGGCATTAGAAATCCCTAAGGAATGTTGTAAATATCACCTCATTAGTGCTAGACATAAGGTGCCAGGGATGCGTGGAACATGGTAAAAATTTTGAAAAAATCATATTTGCCGGTATGCGATTATTTCAAAAAAATACCTATCGGAACCCATCAATCTGGGTATCAGAGTGTACCTAGATGTCCCCTGTACGAATTGAACGCCTACCAACAACCACCCATGCATGTTCAAACCCCGTGAACTACAGCAAAAAGAGTGAAAATAAAATTATTAATGCATATCCGTGCAATTCAACCAAACTCGTCATATTTGGTCGATTCTAGGTACCATATTCAAACCCCTTGCCCAGAGGCCATTTCTTGTCGGAATTTGATGGTCTTGGTGTCGTTGGGCAGGTATGAAATAGATCTTAAGATTGCCGTACCTCACTGACCCATGGGCACTCGGTCAATGTCATTCCTGGGGCCTAGAACTGAGGTGGTCACCCTGGCACGTGCGCCATTCTAAGAGCTATGTGTTATGGGTTCATCTTCATATATGTTGTAGGGAATTTAATTCTAAGCAACTTTTGTCTTTAACTTATATGGCTAACTCAAACCGTTTAGCCAGTAGAGCCTTAACTCCAACTCAGATACGGTCAGCCGGAGGGCCAAAAGGGCTTGAACCTTAGCCGAGAGGCCATTTCCTGTCCGATTTTTTCAAGTTGGTATCGTTGGAAAGGTCTTCGTGAACCTGACAAAGTGGCGTCGAGTTTTGTTAAAAAATCTCAAACCCTTGCACGTGCATGTGCAAAACTAAAAATAAGAGACCTAGAGAAAAAAAAAATAGCTCAATCTCGTCAAATAAAGGCTAGTTTATTTTTACCGTTTCGAAAAATAACTTATACTTTTTCGTATAGCACGGGTCAAAAATTGGTAACCCGTGCCAGAAAATGAGAGGCACGTGCATTGATTTATTTTTCATTTATGTTGTAAAACACCTTATTCTCGGCAACTTTATTTCTAAGAGTGATCAGCTATCTGTCTTCGTTTAGTCCGAAACTGCCCGTGCCAACACGTGCCACTCCCAAAAATGTTGCAAATTTGGGGTGCCATGTTCAAACCCTGGTACTAACGTTATTCTTGCGACGTTTTTTTTCCAGACACAGGGTTCGACAGGTATTGCGTAGCTCTTGAGGTTGGTATATTTTTTTAGAAAATCTGACCACCAGGGGTCGCCAGCAGGCCTCGAACTTAGGTTATGTTGTAGCACGTGCCGGAAAATGAGAGCCATGTGCATTGAGATCATGTTGATATATGTTGTAGAGAATTTAATTCTAAGCAACATTTGTTCTTAGAGTGATAAGCTATCTGTCTCCCTGCATACCCGTGCAGTTCCAGCGATTATGGCAAATTTAGATGCCATGTTTAAACCCTTGCCCAGAGGCCAATTCTTGTCGGAATTTGATAATCTTGGTGTTGTTGGACAGGTATTGAATAGATTTTAAGGTTGCCGTACCTCACTGTCCCGAGAACACTCGGTCGAGTTTTGTTAATAAATCTGAAGCACGTACACGTTCAAAAATTAAATACTATACCTAGAGTCGATTTTTTTTGTTAGCTAGATCTGTCAAATAAAGACAAGTTTGTTCTTACCATTTTAAAAATCACTTATACTTTTCTATATTACTGATTTCAAAAATCGACATTTTGGCCGATTTTTCCATTTTTTACCATGTTCGAGCCTCCGTAGAGGCCATATGCCGTACCGCAATGCTAGATAACTATACAAAGATCTATTCAAGCCCTTCAACGTGATAGCAAAAATATTAGGCCCAATAACCTAGACAGGTCATTAAAGGTCATCTGAAAATGACCCGAAATTCATTAAATTTAGTTATTTTTTCCCCCAAAAAAGTCATAAAAATATCGGAAAATCGTTCATATCTTTGCCATTCATAAACATATCTCTCTGAAAGGTTCCATAAGTGTTCCTTTATGCATGTTATATGGATTTCTATAGATTGCTAGGGCGAGATATTAAGTTTAAATAGACTTTTTTTTAAATCTGAACGCTTTTTTAAGCTTGGTTTGGAACGGAAATTGAAGATTGACCTTGACCGTGGGGAACAAGGTCAATGTCTAGAATTGTTAAGTAGGATGAGATAGGTTCATTGGTAAAGAGTTTATAAAGATCAAGCATAGTAATGTTGAGATATAACATTTTAAACATGACCTAAAAAAAACACACAAAAACATAACATTTTTGCTTGACGAATATTTTTATAGTGACATGTCCCCTACCTAACACTACATAAACCCCAAGGGTTGCCCCTAATTACGGATCTCGGACCCTCCTAATTATTGAGATAATTATCATAACTCCTTTATTGAGGGACACAATCATCAAAAAAAAATATAATTTTTTCCCCCTAACTTTCAAGAACAGTAACTCTGTCAACAAATAGGGGGAAATCACCTTCGTGGTCCTTATCCATTTATCTTTCTAATGTTACCTTCAGATTTAATCCAAGTCATATAGAAATGTATATGTCATCGAATTACGTGGTTAAATCGAATTTTAGGAACTTTGTGTTGAGAGGTTTGGATATCCCCATATACCAATATTTTTGGTGATTTTTTTTTTTGCTGGGTTGATGTTGTCCATCCCTGGAGAAATAAAAAAAACAATAACGTTCTGTAACTTTTACTATCCTGACATAGGATGCCCTCAAAGACCTTAACCCAGGACCCATAAACATCATTCAAGTTTTTCAAAGATAACAAGTTTTTAGTTAAGCCTGGGTTTAGGTATCTGAATAACCTCTAAATGACCCCTAATTGGCCCCAATACCATCCCTAGGTCAAACCCCTTCACCCAACAATACACCCATAGGTATGTCCTTCTATAAAATTAAATTGATGATAGTGTCCCTACAACTATTATTTAGGGTCAAAATTTCAAACCTGGTTTCGGGGTTTTGCCGAACACCCCATACTTAGTTACAATATAGATATATAGTGCTTTTATATATATACGCATATAATTGCCTCGTAACTCAACTTAAATACTATTGTATATATTTTCCTTCTGAGACCGACTTGTGGATGTTTGGTACATACGACAACGTAAGCGTAGGTGTTGCAGCAATTGTGGGGTCCTATATAGACCCCGCCTTTTATGAGCGCCCCTCAACAAGGATTTTATATAGGCCAGGGCCTTTTTACCTTATTATACAGAGGCCGACATTCGGTGGCTTCCCAATTAAAAAATCATGTTTTTATTTCACTTGGCCTGATTTTTAAAAAAAAATCATTACATTGATAGGGTATAAAAAACCGCTTGGATATTAAGTATTATTGTAATATCTGATAATTATTGGTTAGAACATGGCGCTGTTTTCCCCCCGATCTTGAAGTCTTGGGCGTCTTCCCAATTTCTATAAAAAAAAAAGCTCTGTAGACCAAAACCCCATAAATGCTAATGTGTCTTAGTATTCAAGTGCGAAATAAAGATTTCACTCGATTAAATAAAATTCACACACGTCACTCTATAAAAGTAATGAAAATCCACGAGTCCTGTTTAGTTTATTGCTTCAAATCAATCGATTCGAGCAATTTCGATGTTAAATAAATTTATAATTAATCTAATGGAGAATTTACATTTGAATCCCAAAAGCTCATACGCCAAAGTGTTTTTGTAATATTACTACAAAAGTTTAAAGACAACTATAATGTGTCTTTTATATCTTTTTCCATATTTAAATGTACCAAATAAAGCCTTTGATGGTAATCTTAACCAAAATGACAAATATTTAGCGGGAAATGAAAAACGCCGAGATATTCCGCATACATTGATATTCATGCGGAGCATCTCCGAGTTTATGGCATTCTTGGCCTGTCGGGACTAGGCGATTGCGGTAATGGTGTAAGAGAAACAACTCAATTTCAATTTTGATATAAAACTTAATTGCGCACTTTACACATATTTCACCTCTAATAAGATAAATGATTAATTCTAAGGGGCTTTATTTTGCGAGGTCCTATATAGACCTCACAATCCATAAGGACCCAACAAGAAAGGTCTAAGATAGATCGATACCCCGTAAATGCTAGTATGTCTAAGTATATATATATATATATATATATATATATATATATATATAGTAAAGGTAAAGTATAATATGATATATCATAGGTGAGAGAAAACAAAATGCCAGCTACCATACATTTTAGTGATGTTATTGTATAATTATTCTTATTTATAGTTATATCATTCATTTCAGAAAATCGAAACTTATATCCTTACTGTCTGTGTTTTTGAAGAGAAGATTAAACCAAACAGAAACTATCACTTTTTATTGCATAATTCGCACAGTGTTGCAGAGTTAATTTTGACTTTATTAAGATTCTATCTTACTTAACCAAATAATTTCCCATTAAAAAGTTAGACTTTATTACGCATGCCAATTTAAATCAAAATAATCATTTTTTACCCAATTCCTGTACTTTCTGTGAATAAATAAACATAATCACCAGGGTTGCATTTCACGAAAACAAATTGATAAAAAACTGTCGTAAACGTAAAGTAAGATATATTCATAATATTGTGCCTAGTCATCCTCATGAATTTAATATTGTATTTTCAGAAAACATATCATTTTCCTAATTATTCAACCCGAAGATGGGTTTAATATCTAAAATTTTATGAACAATATACTTTACGTTTACAACCTATTTTTATCGTAAGTTTATTCGTGAAATGCAACAAATGTGATTTGTTCAAAGGGTGTTTGTTTGCATTTACACAGTCCATAATGCACTGTTGTGCTTTGAAAATATTACTTTTGAATTCTGACCAAATTATGTTTCACTATTTTTTTGAACATAATATATCATAATGTGTATGTTTAATGGAATTAAAATAAGTGGACTTTTGTGAACTTAACATACACTTTGAATAAATAAAAACATGTGTGTTGAATAACTTGTGGTAGAATGCACGAACTGATTAATAACACAAACGACAAATGCAATTATGTTCCTATAGCTGATATTACAGTATCAACAACACCATATTTCGTAATTATTTGATTGAACCCTGAAGCAACTGATAATGTATCCTGTTTTGTTAACGGAGCTGTTACTAAGTATTACTTAATATATCAACCATTATCAATACATAGCTATACTTTCATTGTGTAATAGGTAATAACCCATACAAGTCTACTTGCCCACCCTGAAAAGATGAGGTTGGGGTTCAATAGCCATTTATACATGTACTCGATTTTGAATAATGTCTAGTTTGTTTACATTTCTGATATTGAAGACATGATCTAACCCAATCCGATGTTAACAATTGTATGGTGTTTAGCGTCGATTTCAAAGAATTTTCAGTCATATCGCGACGGTGTCTACTTGAGACAGTATTCTAAGCGAAGTCACACTGGAGTATCATGCTTCAGACACATGGTATGATACCCCACCCAGTCACATTATACTGACACCGGGCCGACTAGACCTAGAACTCTCCTCTAAATGCTGAACGTCAAGCCGATTTTAACAAATCTACTCTCTAAAAAAGGTTATACTCTTTTAACCCTTTATTAATTAATATGAAATCATGGATGGCCCGTAATAATGAGTATAGTTATATGATGCTTATAATCACCATCTTATCAATGTATCTGGAAATCCTGAGGTAGCAATTTGGATCTGATACGCTTTAATAGAACAGAAGTTCATCAACTAAAATGTAATGACTAAGCCTTTATAAAACTCATCCTGCCTTCTTATGAATTTTAGGCAAAAGACTGTCAGATTAATAACTAATCATACTTTACAATTCGAGATTTTGCTCTGTAAATACCCAGTTTTGAAATAAACTTTGAAAATAATTTATTTCTTCTATTGGATCCTCAGTAAAACTAGACTGATCAATTGAGCTTTAATGAGCATATAATATATCAGTTTTAACAGAGCAATTATCATTTTTGGAAAGTACCATTTACACTTTGGTTGCTCTGTGTGAGTGAATTATTATCTCGGCGATACGTAAACGCTGTTTTCTAATTATTTTTAAGCACAGCTGGTTTCCTAGTCATATACATTGGTGGTCTTCGATAAAACATCTATCTTAGTATCTCAGTCGTCTAATCATGTATAATGTTAATCTGATAATACTATGAAAAAAGGTGATTATTTTAAAAATATGTAACCAATTTTATAAAAAATTGAATCAGGTGATTTAATTGTAATAACCATTGAAATTCTAGGCCTAATTTGGAAATCCTTTGTCTTTGGCCTATTTATATCAATATCGTTATGGCAATACGGACTAAGTGAATATATAGTGAAACCCATTAGGCATTTTGAATAAAAGTCTTTTGTTTTGTCAATTCTTACATTTTGAAAAATCCTGATACACTTCCGTTTAACAGTGTTATGTTAAAAATGTAGTGTATTATGGTATATTTGTTCGAAATAGCAGTGTAAATGAATAAAAGTGCAAATAGAATACTCTTTCACATATTTTTTATTTAATATGCAAAAATTGATATTTTATTTCATGTGTGTGTGTGTGTGTGTGTGTGTGTGGATGTGGATGAAAATCCTACAAACTAAATGTTTAATGCAGTACCAGCGGCATAGAATATTATAGATTTCTTTATGGATGACAAATTGTTCCACACTGAATGTTAAATATAGCGTTGTTGTTAATCGGGTAAGTTGTTAGTTGTTGATTTCACTTTGATTGTTAAACAAGTTCTTACAACTTAGATAAATCACGCTCGAATTCGTCCGTAACAGAATCAGTTCTAAGCACATGTGAAGATAGTGTCTTCATTAAGGACACCACACATACATGTAGCCTGTGAGAGGGATCGAACCTATGACCCTCCGACCAGGGTTTGAAGTTCTTCCATTGCACCACACGCTCCACAAAAATATGGAATATATATCATATCAATTTTAAAAGAATATATTGATAAATAAGTGTTGTGAATTTCAAATACAATAATGAAGAGCACAGTTTTACAAACTTACCATGGAAGTTTGAATTGACATATAACTGACCTCTTGAATATTGCTGTTTTACTTTAGACATGCAATAATGTAATGTGATTACCAGAAGTGGGGTCGCGCATAATAATCTAACTGTATGATTCAGAAAAAGTTCAAAGGTTAGTACAATTAGTTTAGTTTATACTGATTTATTTTAGCTCGATTACGATGAAAGCTCTGAGCTTATATGAACCGTTTTCGAGTCTGCTTCATGGGTAGCACCAGTACTGAGTGTTGTTTTATGAGAGGCGTCGGGTCGAGCTGGGGATCGAACCCGCAACCTCTGGCGTGAGCGGCCAACATTATATCCATTAAACTACCACCCCGCTGATGCAATTAATACACTTGCATCAGTCCAATTACTAGACTGATAAACAATATATATAAATAATGATTAATAATAAGTTGAAACATGTGTTGTATGGAATATACAATTCATAATGACTGTGGCAAGGGTAAACATTTGTCTTTCTTGAAACATAAAATATACCCGATTATTTATATGTTCTTTTGCCTTAAATACAAATAGGGTGTGTTATGCTGTGCATACAGAAATGTTTATGATAAAGAAAGCTTAATAGTATAACTGATGTAAAGATAATCAACCCAGCCAATTAAATGAACTGTGCTGATAGCAAATAGGATGTTCAAGCATTCAGTGGCGGGAGGGAGTAAATGTTAGGTAGCCAATGAGGCCTCAAAACATATTATATAATGAAACGGTGAAATGAAGGTCAGCATATTCAATGAGTCAGTGCATAAATAGTATCCGCAGAATAAGAGAAAGTGAAACTACTTGAACAACAATATGGCAGATAATGTTATAGAATATTTGCTAATGGCAGCCTCTTCAAATGTATTAAACATTTTACATTGTAGTGGAATATCATATTGATATTATTACTATTCAGGAGCCAAGTGGGGAATATATTTACGGTGAGATTTTGCAAAGAAAATTCTTGTAGTTGATGGAACCCATCGTCTTCAGGCTATAAGGTGAACAAAGGAAATAGCTTGAAGATATATTGTTAACAGTGTCCTTTGTCATATTTACACACAACTGACAAGAGACGAAGCTTTAATGCTTGGCGCAAACAACAATATGCACAATAAAAATGTTAATGTCATGACTGAAGGTATGCCTATTTAGATGGATATTGATTGAGCCTACCAACGAAAACCAGCCTATTGCGATATCAAACAATGATCTGACACGACTGTATACCATGTTTGGGGTAAAAACAGTAAGTAATAATATACATACATTATTTAAACATATTTAACCTAGATTTAATAAAACATAATACTTTTTCAACATTACTATAAGCAAAGCCAGTATATTGTGGAAACTATTATTTTTAATTTTTGAAAACTTTTACCAACTAAATGAAATCAATAAAATTTAAATTTTATAAAATATCTGTACTCTTTGTTACATGTATTATAATAGATAGTACTTTCACTACATATAATTTATTTATAGTTCCCCATGAAAATTATGCAACAGAAGAAGTTACGCAACTCTGTGAAGAAACTAGTGAAGGTAAACATATTTCTTACTTATACGAAATTAATGAGAATAAAGAATAAATCTTATCTGTGTAAACAGGAAAATACTTTGAAATAAAATATAACGTAATTCAACATAAATAGAACTTAATATTCATACTATACATTACCGACTAAATACAGCACCATGAGTATGACTACCCTCCCAGTTTGATATTATATCATTGCAAGAAGGTCACAATGAGTATAAATCGCCCACCTGTAATGCAGTATACCATACTAAAGAAGGCGGATACTACTTCAGACATTAACAAGATTACATTATAGATATATAATTACTGTATTTTGCAAAATTCATATAGTACAAATAAGGATGATTGAAGTGTCGTAACACGGCTATTGATCGTCCGATTTGAACAGTACAAAACTTTCTCCATAGTATCATGAAATAATGCTGCACACAAAGGCAAATAAAGCAAAATTTTATGATCAAGAGCCACAATACATACATAGCTCTCCGAATTGACTTGTTCAAACCTTGTCCGAGGTCTTATGGTATACAACTACAACTACAATGAAACATGTTCAGGTGATGGGGAACGCATTTGATTTTGTTGTGATTCGTAACCTAAACATTATTTATCATATTTGGCCAGTTAAAGTGTTTTTTTTTCTGAGATATTATATTTTATATATATTCACATACTTTTTAACAATTCAAGGTATTTATATAACTCTGACATAAAATATTTGATTAAGTCAGTTCAATACGTTTCCTTGATACTGTAATTATAATTACTTTGCAAGTTTAAAATGCGAGGGCTAGAGTGCACATAACCAATAATACAGAAACAGTTATATGATACTAAATGTCCATATAGTGTTATGCATTTATGCCACTGTTAACCTAACATTCACATTACTTTTTTCAGAGTTTACTTTGAAAGCATATCCATATTTTGTCGATATGGACATGTGGATATCAGTGCGTCCCCCAACAGACACAGATGGTGATAAGTGGATAGAGGCAGTAACTTAGACCAAAAAGAAGATGATTAATTTTAAATGGCTATTCAATAGAGAAGGGATATATGTTGACTGGTAGTGGTGTAATGACCAAAAGGTTGAAAGTGCAATGTACCAGATATAATGGCATCATTTAATTATTCTAATAAAAATGTTATACCAAAAGAACTAAAATTAAGATTAAATAAATATGGCTTTATTAAATGATTTTACTAAGAGAATCGTTATTTTGAAGTATATACACGTTGTCTATCCCGTCTCTACAATTGATAAAGGGGATTGGGCTAGCTAAATGCTAGTCATAAGCTCATTTTTCCAAAGAACCAAATGGATTTTACGATCGCTTTTCACAAGTCCATTTCAATATATATATGACTTTTATTACTCTGAGACTCGTGTGATGTACCCAACGTAATGTTAAATCAGCGTTGGATAATATTATAGCAATGTCCTAATTGATGATGTAATATAAACAAGCACTTAACATAGTTCATAATGAATACTTATCCCTCTTCACATTTGCAGTTATTTTGTTCAAATGACCTGGCTATAAATGTTTGTAATTTTATTGATAGACAAGGAACTGTTTGAATATGATTTAAACTATGTTGTATTTTGTTATATCCAATAGAACAAATAATTTATCTGAATGTAATGCATAACATGTCTTTTAACTATAGTATGAAATAAAATTGTTATATATTACATTGTTTATTTCGTAAATTATTCCTTGAAGAATTACATTCTTTCTTTAAATCTGCTATTCTATACATGTATAAATTTTGATTGCAAAGCAGACTGCACTTAAAAGTACCCAATCCTCCAAAGTCTTTGTACCATTTTAAATTTCAACCACCAATATGGTGGTCCATTTATTCAACATGTTATATGTGTATGAGGACCAGGATGTTATACAAAAGAAGTACATATGATTATGTTGTAATAGAGTAAAACATGTTTTTATTTCATTTATCATTCAAATAAGCTATTGTTTTTTCTTCTTTTCCCCCTACTGTAGACTCTGTTTTATTGAACCTGTTTTTGAAGTAATAAAATATACACCGCCATCCATCCCCACCCACCCCAAATAAAATAAAAAAAATAAAAACACCGGGTTAATCAGTTATGTTTTCTCGAGCAAGCCTGAACGTTCTCCGTGATTCTCCGTGATTTGAAGGAGACAGAAATAATTGACACTGAATCAAAGTACACAACAATCCCTCGTCTTCAAGGAATCAATCTAATTTTATTGATTGTCAATAAAAATGTAATTAAACACATTTTGTACAGGTAGTTTTAAGTTATATTGTTTTATTTTCGTTCACAATATGCATTAAACAGCAAAAACAATATCAATAAAATTAGGAACTTAGATATCATCAACTCTACATTTATTGTTACTGGCGGATATAAGAATGTTTGTTTAAACTATTGACTGATAACCAAACACTCAAACATTCTTACGCTATCAGCAAAGAAAGTATCGCCTGCTAAAGGTGTAGAACATATTTTTCAAATATGAATTTGAACATTTACACATCTACTTGCAGTTAGTTCCTATGCACTTATACGTTTGAACTATTACTGAACATTCGAACCCACGGCCCTTGAGTCATTAAAAGTAGGAATAATACAAAATATTGAATGTAAATATTACTGAACAGTTTACTTAAACTAAGGATGGCTCGGTGAACTACAGCAAATCATAATGCATGAGCCTAGGATATACAAAATTGTGTTGTTTAATGAAGAAGTGTTTAATTATATATATGTCATCCCGTATTTTGACTCGGTGTTGTTTTCAGTTCTGGTCTTTTAAAATAATAATGAAAATCATTTAGTTTCGCTCAAACAATGAAATACTGCTTTGCTCTATTTTTAATGGGATTTAACGCCATTTTCAACACATTTCAGGTTGTATATGACATATTCAGTTTATTGGTGGTAGAAGACCTCATAATGAATCTGAATAGAACAACCGTCCTTTCGCTAGTAACTGGTGAATAGTCTTCAATACCCGTTGCCTCAAGCGGGCAAAAAACCGTTAAACGTCTCACACCACTATTACATTTCTCATAGGACTCCATTGTACAATTTTTGGCTCACACCACTATAACATTTCCCATAGGACACCATTGTAACATTTATGTCTTAATCACAATGTAAAAACAAAATCTTCAGCATGGTTCTGAGATCAATTTCTTCACAAGTTAAAGATCTGCAATTATACAGGGAAAAAATACCTTGACCCGGTTTTTTTAATCAATGGTATTGTGACATATATCAATTTCCAGAATGATAATATGTCAACTATTCGTACTCGATGCAGTTCGAACCAACATTTCTGAAATGACACAAAATTGACAAGAAATTAGCTATCAGCATTGAGTTTTCAGTTGTGATTTCTAAAATACCGACCATTTAACACATAATATGAAAATAAATAACTGCAATACAAAGCCCTGCAAAACAAGAAGAAGTGAACTAAAGTTTTATTTCTACTTCCTTCATCTGTGGGTCCGGAGTACTCAAAGGAGATAATAGCGGTGTGAGTCCTACAACTTATAACTTCATTGGCATAAACAAATCTAAACTAGGCTAATTTTATCCGTAGTTATGCTCGAAGCGCGAAGGTATGTGTTCATGTGTTCAAGAAAAATTACCCATTATAGGTTTAATGATTCTCTTACTAGATAATCGTTTAACATTAACGTCTTTTGCAATAATTTAGGTTGATGATAAACTTCACATAACCTTCGGTTAATACATTAACGATCATGTGTGGTGTGTTAATAATGGACACATATGGTGGTATTGGCATGACATTAAAAACAATGATTGACTTCATGCTGATATTTAATGTAATAAGCAGAACTGAACATTCTTTTATTTTGGCTTGGGCATTATAAAGTATTTTACCATAAACAACATATTCAAATACATAAGGCACATGCAAAAGTACATATAAATGGTTAACACAAACATATTGAACAATATGGTAGTACTAGTAAAGATAAAAGATCTAATCAAGAACATTATTGTAAACACGGGAAATTGAGTTTTATAGAAGAGTTTGGTTATTTAGTTTTATAAAGACATACTGTTATCTGGTAACAATGATTAAAACATGATGAGATCGTTAGCTTTATCACCAAACTGTGTAAAATTGATGTGACGTAAAACATGGCAATGTTGATACATTCTCACTTATTCATTCTCAAATTTACATATCTGCGCGATGTTAATATGAAGTTGAAATACCTCAGTATGTGTGCTGGGAATTAAATTAGTTTTAATTTAGATGTGGGTATCAACATGTAAATGATTGAAATGTATTTTTAAATTTTAAATGTAATTTAGGAGCGGGGCGGTAGTCTAATGGATATAGTGTTGGCAGCTCACATCAGAGGTTGCGGGTTCGATTCCCCCGATCGACCCGATGCCTCTCATAAAACAACACTCAGTACTGGTTTTACCCAGGGAGCTGACTCGAGAGCGGTTTATATAAGCTCTGAGTTTCCAATTGAGCTGAAATAAATCTGCATAAACTAAATGTATCGTATATCGCATGTTTGTGGTCATATATGACTATAAAACATGAAAAATATTAATGATTTGCAGTCTTGTTCGATATGAAAAAATCGATACAAAACATCCAAAGAAAGAAACAATTTTATTGTTCATGAATTTTTATTCATATTATCAACACGACACTAAACTTATTACAACTGTTTAATAACTTTTAACAAATTTGCCATCATTTCATTCTGGGTTACATTATGTGCTTGCATATGATACTGTTATGCTATATTATTGACAATCACATTTTTTGTGTTTTAGTTTCAGATTGCCCAGACATATCCGAAATAGTTTTTACTGTGGAAGGCAGTGCGGTAAATTTAAATTTTGTGCTGGATATTGAAGCTACTGAATTAGTGAATTATGGAATAACATCGCCAGGCGGTGATACTGTAGTGGGCGTTGTGTACTTAAATGGTTCTATGACTGGAGAACCGAGTTTTATAAACGTCACATCTACTGGGAACGTTACTGCAGGCGATCTCTCATTTACAATTGAAGGCGTGACCGTTGATGTGACTGGCGTGTACAAACAGTTCTCTATCATAGGTTCTACATACCAGGTGGAAAAGTGCATATCTCTATATATTGCAGGTACGTTGCACGTAGAGTATATACAACTTATCTATATATGTGTATTAATGTCTACATATGCAGTAATGCTCGGAGATTAACGTCTACATTTGGAGTAATGCTTGGAGATTAATTTATACATATATAGTAATGTTCGGAGATTAATGACTACATAAGCTGTAATGATCGGAGATTAATTTATACATATATAGTTATGCTCGGAGATTAATGTCTACATATGCAGTAATCCTCGGATATGTAGTAATGCTCGGATATTAATGTACACATATGTGGTAATGCTCGGAGGTTAATGTATAAATATGAAATAATGTTCGGATTATAATGTCTACATCTGCAGTAATGCTCGGAGGTTAAATATCTACATATGCAGTTATGCACGGAGATTAATGTCTACATATGTAGTAATGCTCGGAGATTAATGTCTACATATGCAGTAATGCTCGGATATGTAGTAATGCTCGGATATTAACGTACACATATGTGGTAATGCTTGGAGGTTAATGTATACATATGAAATAATGTTCGGATTATAATGTCTACATCTGCAGTAATGCTCGGACATCAATGTATACATATGTAGTAATGCTCGGAGATTAATATCTAAATATCTAGTATTGCTCGGAGATTTATTTATACATATGTAGTAATGTTCGGATATTAATGTCTACATATGCAGTAATGCTTGGAGGTTAATGTCTACATATGTAGTTTTGCTTGGGAGATCATTGTCTACATATGTTGTTATGATCGGAGGTTAATGTCTACATATGAAGTAATGCTCGGAGATTAATATCTACTTATATAGAAATGCTTCGGAGATTTATGCTCGGAGGTTAAAGTCTACATATATGGTAATGCTCGGAGGTTAATGTCTACATATGTAGTAATGCTTCGGAGATTAATGTCTACATATGTGGTAATTTTCGGAGGTTAATGTTTACATATATAGTAATGCTCGGAGATTAATGTAAACATTTGTACTAATGCTCGGAGGTTAATGTCTACATATGCAGTAATGATCGGAGATTAATGTCTACATAAGTGGTAATGCACGAAGATTAATGTATACATATGTACCAATGATCGGAGGCTAATGTCTACATATGCAGTAATGCTCGGAGGTTAAATATCTACATATGCAGTTATGCACGGAGATTAATGTCTACATATGTAGTAATGCTCGGAGATTAATGTCTACATATGCAGTAATGCTCGGATATGTAGTAATGCTCGGATATTAACGTACACATATGTGGTAATGCTCGGAGGTTAATGTATACATATGAAATAATGTTCGGATTATAATGTCTACATCTGCAGTAATGCTCGGACATCAATGTATACATATGTAGTAATGCTCGGAGATTAATATCTAAATATCTAGTATTGCTCGGAGATTTATTTATACATATGTAGTAATGTTCGGATATTAATGTCTACATATGCAGTAATGCTTGGAGGTTAATGTCTACATATGTAGTTTTGCTTGGGAGATCATTGTATACATATGTTGTTATGCTCGGAGGTTAATGTCTACATATGAAGTAATGCTCGGAGATTAATATCTACATATGTAGAAATGCTTCGGAGATTTATGCTCGGAGGTTAAAGTCTACATATATGGTAATGCTCGGAGGTTAATGTCTACATATGTAGTAATGCTTTGGAGATTAATGTCTACATATGTGGTAATTTTCGGAGGTTAATGTCTACATATATAGTAATGCTCGGAGATTAATGTAAACATTTGTAGTAATGCTCGGAGGTTAATGTCTACATATGCAGTAATGATCGGAGATTAATGTCTACATAAGTGGTAATGCACGAAGATTAATGTATACATAGGTACCAATGATCGGAGGCTAATGTCTACATATGCAGTAATGCTCGGAGGTTAAATATCTACATATGCAGTTATGCACGGAGATTAATGTCTACATATGTAGTAATGCTCGGAGATTAATGTCTACATATGCAGTAATGCTCGGATATGTAGTAATGCTCGGATATTAATGTACACATATGTGGTAATGCTCGGAGGTTAATGTATACATATGAAATAATGTTCGGATTATAATGTCTACATCTGCAGTAATGCTCGGACATCAATGTATACATATGTAGTAATGCTCGGAGATTAATATCTAAATATCTAGTATTGCTCGGAGATTTATTTATACATATGTAGTAATGTTCGGATATTAATGTCTACATATGCAGTAATGCTTGGAGGTTAATGTCTACATATGTAGTTTTGCTTGGGAGATCATTGTCTACATATGTTGTTATGATCGGAGGTTAATGTCTACATATGAAGTAATGCTCGGAGATTAATATCTACATATGTAGAAATGCTTCGGAGATTTATGCTCGGAGGTTAAAGTCTACATATATGGTAATGCTCGGAGGTTAATGTCTACATATGTAGTAATGCTTCGGAGAATAATGTCTACATATGTGGTAATTTTCAGAGGTTAATGTCTACATATATAGTAATGCTCGGAGATTAATGTAAACATTTGTAGTAATGCTCGGAGGTTAATGTCTACATATGCAGTAATGATCGGAGATTAATGTCTACATAAGTGGTAATGCACGAAGATTAATGTATACATATGTACCAATGATCGGAGGCTAATGTCTACATATGCAGTAATGCTCGGAGGTTAAATATCTACATATGCAGTTATGCACGGAGATTAATGACCACATATGTAGTAATGCTCGGAGATTAATGTCTACATATGTAGTAATGCTCAGAGATTAATATCTACATATGTAGTAATGCGCGGTGATTAATGTATTCATATGTAGCAATGTTCAGTGATAAATGTCTACACATGTAGAAATGCGAGGAGATTTATGTCTACATATGTAGCAATGTTCAGAGATAATCGTGGGTAAGTTGTACGTAGAGTATGCACAACTCTATATTTCGTAGGTACGTTGTACGGTAACTATACACAACTTTATATATCGCAGGTACATTGTACGTAGAGTATACACAACTGTATATCACAGTTACGTTGTACATAGCGTATACACAACGCTATATCGCATGTATGTTGTACGTAGCGTATACACAACTCTTAATATCGTAAGTACGTTGTATGTAGAGTATACACAACTCTAAATACCGAAGGTTCATTGAACGTAAAGTAAACACAACTCTATATATCGTAGATACGTTGTATGTAGAGTATACAAAACTCTAAATACCGAAGGTTCATTGAACGTAAAGTAAACACAATTCTATATATCGCAGGGACGTTGTACGTAGTGTATTCACAATTCTATATATCGCAGGTACGTTGGACGTAAAGTATACACAACTCTTTATATCGTAGGTTCGTTATACGTAGAATATACACAACTCTATATATCGTAGGTTCGTTGTACGTTAATATACACAACTTTATATATCATAGGTACATTGTACGTAGAGTATACACAACTCTATATATCGCAGTTACGATGTACGTAAATTATAACAACTCTGTTTATCGTAGGTACGTTGTAAGTTCAGTATACAAAACTTTATATATCGCAGGTACGTTGTATGTAAAGTACACACAACTCTTTATATCGTAGGTTCGTTGTACGTCAAGTATACACAACTCTATATATCGCAGGGACGTTGTACGTAGTGTATTCACAATTCTATATATAGCAGGTACGTTGTACGTAAAGTATATACAACTCTTTATATCGTAGGTTCGCTGTACGTAGAATATACACAACTCTGTATATCTTAGGTACGTTGTACGTTAATATACACAACTTTGTATATCATAGGTACTTGTACGTAGAGTATAAACAACTCTATATATCGCAGGTACGATGTACGTAAAGTATAACAACTCTGTTTATCGTAGGAACGTTGTAAGTTAAGTATACAAAACTTTATTTATCGCAGGTAAGTTGTACATAAAGTATACACAACTCTATATATCGCAGGTTCGTTGTACGTCAAGTATACACAACTCTATATATCGCAGGTACGTTGTACTTAGAGTATACACAATTGTATATATCGTAGATACGTTGTACGTTAAGTGTACACAACTCTATATATCGCAGGTACGTTGTATGTAAAGTATATACAAATCTATATATCGCAGGTATGTTTTACGTAGCGTATACACAACTCTTTATATCGCAGGTACTTTGTACGTAGTGTATACACAACTATCAATACAGCAGGATTATTGTACGTAAAGTATACACAACTCTATATATCGTAGGTTGTCTGTATGTAGAGTATACACAACTCTGTATATAGCAGGAACGTTGTACGTAGATTATACACAACTTCTTGTATCGCAGGTACATTGTACGTAGAGTATACACAACTCTACATATCGCAGGAATGTTTACGTAAAGTATACACAACTCTATATATTGCAGGTTCGTTGTACGTAAAGTAAACACAACTCAATATATCGATGATTCGTTGTACGGAAAGTATACACAACTCTATATATCGTAAGTTCGTTGTACGAAGAGTATACACATCTCTATATACCGTAGGTACGTTGTACGTTAAGCATGCACAACTTTATATATCGCAGGTACATTGTACGTAGAGTATAAACAACTCCGTATATCGCAGGTACGTTGTACGAGCGTATACACAACTCTATATATCGCAGGTATGTTGTACGTAGCGTATACACAACTCTTTATATCGCAAGTACGCTGTACGTAAGGTATACACAACTCTAAATACTGTAGGTTCATTGTACGTAAAGTATACACAACTCTATATATCGTAGGTTATCTGTATTTAGAGTATACACAACTCTATTTATCTCAGGTACGTTGTACGTAGAGTATACACAACTCTATATATTGCAGGTACGTTGTACGTAAAGTATACACAACTCTATATATCGCATGTATGTTGTACGTAGTGTATACATAACTCTATATATCGTTGGTACGTTGTACGTTAATATACACAACTTTATATATCATAGGTACGCTGTACCTAGACTATATACAACTCTATATATCGTAGCTACGTTTTACGTTTAGTATACTCAACCCTATATATCGCAGGTACATTGTACGTAAAATATACACAACTCTATATATCGCATGTACGTTGTACATAGTGTATACATAACTCTATATATCGCAGGTACGTCGTACGTAAAGTATACACAACTCTTTATATCGTAGGTACGTTGTACGTAGAGTATCCACAACTCTATATATCGTAGGTACGTTGTACGTTAATATACACAACTTTATATATCATAGATACGTTGTACGTAGACTATACACAACTCTATATATCGCAGGTACGTTGTACGTAAAGTGTACACAACTCTGTTTATCGTAGGTACGTTGTACGGTAAGTATACACAACTCTATATATCGCAGGTTTGTTGTATGTCAAGTATACACAACTTTATATATCGCAGGTACGTTGTACGTAGTGTATACATAACTCTATTTTTCGCAGGTACGTTGTACGTAATGAATACACAACTCTTTCTATCGTACGAACGTTGAACGTAGAGTATACAAGACTCTATATATCGTAGATACGTTGTATGTTAATATACATAACTTTATATACCGCAGGTTCATTGTACGCAAAGTATACACAACTCTATATATCCTAGGTTCTCTGTATGTTGAGTGTACACAACTTTATATATCGCAGGTACTTTGTACGTAGAGTATACACAACTCTATATATCGCAGGAACGTTGTACGTAGAGTATACACAACTATATATATCGCAGGTTCGCTGTACGTAAAGTATACACACGTCTATATATCGTAGGTAAGTTGTACGTATAGTATACACATCTCTAAATATCGTAGGTACGTTGTACGTTAAGTATACACAACACTATATATCGCATTTACATTGTACGTAGAGTATACACATCTCTGTATATCGCAGGTACGTTGTACGAAGCGTATACACAACTCTTTCTATCGCAAGTACGTTGTACGTAAAGTATACACAACTCTAAATACTGTAGGTTCATTGTACGTAAAGTATACACAACACTATATATCGTAGGTTCTCTGTATGAAGAGTATACGCAACTCTATATATCTCAGGTACGTTGTCCGTAGAGTATACACAACTCTCTATATCGCAGGTACGTTGTACGTAAAGTATACACAACTGTGTTTATCGTAGGTACGTTGTACGTTAAGTATACACAACTTTATATATCGCAGGTACGTTGTACGTAGTGTATACATAACTCTATTTTTCGCAGGTACGTTGTACGTAATGAATACACAACTCTTTCTATCGTACGAACGTTGAACGTAGAGTATACACGACTCTATATATCGTAGATACGTTGTATGTTAAAATACATAACTTTATATACCGCAGGTTCATTGTACGCAAAGTATACACAACTCTATATATCCTAGATTCTCTGTATGTTGAGTGTACACAACTTTATATATCGCAGGTACTTTGTACGTAGAGTATACACAACTCTATATATCGCAGGAACGTTGTACGTAGAGTATACACAACTATATATATCGCAGGTTCGCTGTACGTAAAGTATACACAAGTCTATATATCGTAGGTAAGTTGTACGTATAGTATACACATCTCTAAATATCGTAGGTACGTTGTACGTTAAGTATACACAACACTATATATCGCATTTACATTGTACGTAGAGTATACACATCTCTGTATATCGCAGGTACGTTGTACGAAGCGTATACACAACTCTTTCTATCGCAAGTACGTTGTATGTAAAGTATACACAACTCTAAATACTGTAGGTTCATTGTACGTAAAGTATACACAACACTATATATCGTAGGTTCTCTGTATGAAGAGTATACGCAACTCTATATATCTCAGGTACGTTGTCCGTAGAGTATACACAACTCTCTATATCGCAGGTACGTTGTACGTAAAGTATACACAACTCTGTTTATCGTAGGTACGTTGTACGTTAAGTATACACAACTTTATATATTGCAGGTACGTTGTACGTAGTGTATACATAACTCTATTTTTCGCAGGTACGTTGTACGTAATGAATACACAACTCTTTCTATCGTACGAACGTTGAACGTAGAGTATACACGACTCTATATATCGTAGATACGTTGTATGTTAATATACATAACTTTATATACCGCAGGTTCATTGTACGCAAAGTATACACAACTCTATATATCCTAGGTTCTCTGTATGTTGAGTGTACACAACTTTATATATCGCAGGTACTTTGTTCGTAGAGTATACACAACTCTATATATCGCAGGAACGTTGTACGTAGAGTATACACAACTATATATATCGCAGGTTCGCTGTACGTAAAGTATACACAAGTCTATATATCGTAGGTACGTTGTACGTATAGTATACACATCTCTATATATCGTAGGTACGTTGTACGTTAAGTATACACAACTTGATATATCGCATTTACATTGTACGTAGAGTATACACATCTCTGTATATCGCAGGTACGTTGTACGAAGCGTATACACAACTCTTTATATCGCAAGTACGTTGTACGTAAAGTATACACAACTCTAAATACTGTAGGTTCATTGTACGTAAAGTATACACAACACTATATATCGTAGGTTCTCTGTATGAAGAGTATACACAACTCTATATATCTCAGGTACGTTGTACGTAAAGTATACACAACTCTCTATATTGCAGGTACGTTGTACGTAAAGTTTACACAACTCTGTTTATTGTAGGTACGTTGTACGTTAAGTATACACAACTCTTTATATCGCAGGTTCGTTGTACGTCAAGTATACACAACTCTATATATCGCAGGTACGTTATACGTAAAGTATACACAACTCTTTATATCGTAGGTACGTTGTACGTAGAGTATACACAACTCTATATATCGTAGGTAAGTTGTACGTTAATATACACAACTTTATATATCATAGATACGTTGTACGTAGTGTATATATCACTCTTTTTTTCGCAGGTACGTTGTACGTAATGAATACACAACTCTTTCTATCGTACGAACGTTGAACGTAGAGTATACACGACTCTATATATCGTAGATACGTTGTATGTTAATATACATAACTTTATATACCGCAGGTTCATTGTACGCAAAGTATACACAACTCTATATATCCTAGGTTCTCTGTATGTAGAGTGTACACAACTTTATATATCGCAGGTACTTTGTACGTATAGTATACACAACTTTATATATCGCAGGAACGTTGTACGTAGAGTATACACAACTATATATATCGCAGGTTCGCTGTACGTAAAGTATACACAAGTCTATATATCGTAGGTACGTTGTACGTATAGTATACTCATCTCTATATATCGTAGGTACGTTGTACGTTAAGTATACACAACTTTATATATCGCATTTACATTGTACGTAGAGTATACACATCTCTGTATATCGCAGGTACGTTGGACGAAGCGTATACACAACTCTTTATATCGCAAGTACGTTGTACGTAAAGTATACACAACTCTAAATACTGTAGGTTCATTGTACGTAAAGTATACACAACACTATATATCGTAGGTTCTCTGTATGAAAAGTATACACAAATCTATATATCTCAGGTACGTTGTCCGTAGAGTATACACAACTCTCTATATTGCAGGTACGTTGTACGTAAAGTTTACACAACTCTGTTTATCGTAGGTACGTTGTACGTTAAGTATACACAACTCTTTATATCGCAGGTTCGTTGTACGTCAAGTATACATAACTGTATATATCGCAGGTACGTTATACGTAGTGTATACATAACTTTATATATCGCAGGTACGTTATACGTAAAGTATACACAACTCTTTATATCGTAGGTACGTTGTACGTAGAGTATACACAACTCTATATATCGTAGGTAAGTTGTACGTTAATATACACAACTTTATATATCATAGATACGTTGTACGTAGACTATACATAACTCTATATATCACAGATACGTTGTACGTAAAGCATACAACTCTGTTTATCGTAGGTACGTTGTAAGTTAATATTCACAATTCTATATATCGCAGGTTCGTTGTACGTCAAGTATACACAACTTTTTATATCGCAGGTACGTTGTACGTAGAGTATACACAAATCTATATATCGTAGGTACGTTGTACGTTAAGTATACACAACTCTATATATCGCAGGTACGTTGCACGTACAGTATACATAACTCTATATATCGCAGGTACGTTGTTCATAGAGTATACACAACTCTATATATCGCAGGTACATTGTACATACAGTATACATAACTCTATATATCGCAGGTACGTTGTTCATAGAGTATACACAACTCTATATATCGCAGGTACGTTGTACGTAAAGTATACACAAATCTATATATCGCAGGTATGCTGTACGTAGCGTATACACTACTCTTTATATCGCAAGTTCATTGTACTTTAAGTATACACTACACTAAATACCGCAGGTTCATTGTACGTTAAGTATACACAACTCTTTATATCGTAGGTTCTCTGTATGTAGAGTATACACAACTCTTTATATCGCAGATACGTTGTACGTAAAGTATACACAACTATATATATCGCAGGTATGTTCTACGTAAAGTATACACAACTCTATATATTGCAGGTTCGTTGAACGTAAAGTATACACAACTCTTTATATCGTATATTCGCTGTACGTAAAGTATACACAATTCTATATATCGTAGGTTCGTTGTACGTATAGTATACACATCTCTATATATCGTCGGTACGTTGTACGTTAAGTATACACAACTTTATATATCGCAGGTACATTGTACGTAGAGTATACACATCTCTGTATATCGCAGGTACGTTGTACGTAGAGTATACACAACTCTATATATTGCAGGTTCGTTGTACGTAAAGTATGCACAACTCTTTATATCGTAGGTACGTTGTACGTAGAGTATACACAACTCTTTATATCGTAGGTACGTTGTACGTTAAGTATACACAACTCTATATATCGCAGGTACATTGTACGTAGAATATGCACAACTTTATATAACGCAGGTACAATGTACGTAGTGTATACACAACTCTATAAATCGCAGGTACGTTGTATGTAAAGTATACACAACTTTGTTTATCGTAGGTACGTTGTACGTAGAGTATACACAACTCTATATATCGCAGATACGTTGTACGTAGAGTATACACATCTCTGTATATCGAAGGTTCGTTGTACGTCAAGTATACACAACTTTATATATCGCAGGTACGTTGTACGTAGAGTATACACAACTCTATACATCGTAGGTACGTTGTACGTTAAGTATACACAACTCTGTATATCGCAGGTACGTTGTACGTAGAGTATACACAACTCTGTATATTGCAGGTACGTTATTCGTAGAGTATACACAACTCTATATATCGAAGGTACGTTGTATGTAAAGTATGCACAACTGTATATATCCCAGGTATGTTGTACGTAAAGTATACACAACTTTTTATATCGCAGGTACGTTGTACGTTAAGTATACACAAATCTAAATACCGCTGGTACGTTGAACGTAGAGTATACACATCTCTGTATAATATATCGAATATATTGAAAACAAATAAGTTTCTCTATATACATTGAAAATATATAGAGACAGCTAATAAATCTAAAAACAACAATAAAATAAAATTAAATGAAAATAAACTAAAAATGTATGCATTTTTCATTGCAAGTGTCAAGAAAGTTATTGAAATAATATGAGAATAGAAACGTTTAAATACAACATATGAAATTCCAACATAGCATGGAGGTATTCATTGTACACACATAGTGTTATTAATCCATTCCATAGGCTTAGGATTCGGGAGGTGGGCGGGGGGACAGGAGTGCCCCCTCAACATTTGGGTTGGAGGGGACAGCATATACTTTGGTCCCCAATGTCCCCCCCCCCCCCCCCCCCCCCACACACACACACACACCTCCAATAATGGAAACGCTCCTACGCCCATGCGTTTTAACTAAACCAGAACCATATTAAACTGGTATTGATGATAATCTATATCAGGTTAAAGGTAAGAGTTTTTTCTCCAAATATTTGTGTGCTATGATTCCAAATGGTCCTATCATTTATATACTGACTATCATAACAGCAGTTTTAATTGCAGTGTGGCCGCCGTACAGAACGATTCGTATTTGACTAAATGTTGTTATATTTTTTGACTTATGAAATTTATTCAGTGTTCATGCTTCATCCAGCGGGCAAATGCCTGATTGTAACAATTTAAACTGCATTGAAATAATTTATTTTTACTAAAATCTCATTCAAAACAGATTTCACTATAAATCTTTAAAAATCAAATCACCGCCAAAATTGATAATATAAAATATAGAGACGTGCGAGTGAATTACAGAATAATTTATCATATAACGAGAATAATCAAGTTGCTGCTATGGAAAGCATTAGCAATTTATCACCAGTTAGAACTATGTTCAATGTTTGAAATTTAAGTCTATAACTCGTTATTATTGGAGTTTAAAGCGGTTATGGTTAGTTTAATTTTGGATATCCAACGCGAAACACAAATAGCAAACTGTACATTGTCTTAAACCAACACACTTGTAATCATCTAAAACATTAGCTCAACTCAAACTCAACACTATTTTATTAGGATATCGGCTATAAAAGTGTCATTGGCCATTTACAAAGAAAAATAACACTTATTACATTTAGAAGAACATCAATCCGTACTGGCAATAGAGAAAAATTTGCTAAAACTTATACAGACATAAAAAAAACAATCCAAACGTAGAATATTCGAGAGTGCAATTTGGGTTCAAAGGAAATGTGACGTATGTCATAAAATCGAGTCTGATCTTTGTTACATAATCTTTTTCAAACCGGTCCGTTTACCAGATAGTGTTGTTATATATGGTTTCCATTGTTCATGTATAGACAAAACGTCATATGCTTCAACATTACCAGAGTCATCATCTTCCACAAAGAACCCAATCACCTCATCTCCGTCTATGATAGAAACAGCAACAGCAATAATATCACCATCAACAACAACAGCACCACCTGGTAATTATTTATACTAAATACTCACAGGGACACGAAACGTCTACTATGTAACAATAAAGATATATAAATATGTATATCTGAGAGAACAATTCTTGCCTCGTAAGATTTAGCGCCACCAGAACATCAACAATTCAACATATTAATGTCAATCAAAAATAAAACAATAGTTCACACCTTTTCATTGTTTATTTAAAATGCTTTTACTAAACGCAATGAAATACTGATCAATAAAATAACGTCATATTTATGCTTCTAATATATGAACTTTCAACCTAGTCAAGCTTATTAGCCTATTACTGTGATTTAGAATGTAGGTCTAGAGTTTACCAATTACTTACTTAGCATACTGACGCTGTTTTAATTTCTTATAACTAAATCTATTTTGATAACTTTTATGTTTGATATAAATAAGCATGTGTATACTGTTTATCCCATATGCATGTGTTATGTGTTTTTTAGGCTGGAGACCGTTATCGTATTTGTCTCAATTTCGTAAAGTGTATAAAGTACCAAAGACAAATTGATCTTTTTATTGGTATTATCATTTAGATTGTGGCGAATTAGAACATGTGGAGAACGGAAACGTATCTCTAGCTACTGCTACAAACACTTCATACAAAGCAATTGCAACCTACCAATGTAACGAAGGATACCATATAATTGGATTTGTACACAGAAAGTGTATGGCAAATGGACAATGGAGCGGTACAGCTCCAAATTGTTCAAAAGGTAGATTATATTACACAATATATATACTTGAATCCAAGTTCGTATATTATTAAACATTTTACGTGCATATTGTATATTTCAAATTTATTTGCTATTCCTAATAGTTTAGAATATTTTGAACAGGAGAAACCAAAATAATGTTGTAAGCCGTTAGCCTTTTTTTCTTTTAAGGCAACACTGGAACGGTTGTACTGTTGTATTTGTATGACTGGAACATCCTTCAAAATATATTATTTTAATAAACAGATAAACAATTGAAACGTTTTAAGTGGTGTTCTATTGCACATTTTTAGTGGTGTTTGGTACGACATTCATATTTGCCACATTCCACTGTTTGTTACAGCAAATACTGAGACTTTTTACCCACATTGTCCCAACAATACTGACAGCCGCAATACCGTGTGGCAGGAAACCAGACCGGGCACCGTCCAAATAAAAGAATGTCAGGATATTTTTCACAATGAACAATATGAAGGTAACTATTGGAATAAAGGTTGGTCGATGGACACAATAAAAATATAATGTTTTAATACGGACGACTTCATTATTCACGATGCCAATTGCGAAATAATCAGCTATCTGTATACATTTCATATAGATATAAACATTTAATGAAATATGGAGTAATAATATGGAAATAGTTATATTTTACGTATACTTTATGTCTAGAAAATGACTGCCTACTTCTTAACCGATAAAAATGTTAAGCCTTCTTTTAAAGTGAAAATATCAGGAAAAATCGCTATTTATGTCTAACAAATTATAAAAAAAATTGTTTTAATGGATAAAATGCACCTCAATACCATTAATAAGTAAAATTCGAATGGTTTGGTATGCCAAATCCACAAAAAGCTCCTAAGCTTGAAATTTCCTTTTCAATGTATTATTTTGGCATCGAAAATATCCTTTTAGCAAAACGGGGTCAGTGAGTATATATATAGGCATGCTATATTTGGAAAAAAATGTTTTTAGCCAATTTTAACATTTTGAAAAATCATGCTATATTTTAAATATATGTATTGTCAATGATTCCGTATGGTTTGAGAGGTAAATGTTGGTAACGCCTAATGTTTCAGTTGCAAGTTCGTATCTAAAATGATTTATGATTTTTCTTCATGATATTTACAGGAATAATCTATAGGAATTGCAGTCGGTTTGGAGAATGGCTACCAACAAAGTATGAATGTATACGAAAAAAGCTGCAAGATCTTCAAAATGATGTATGTACAATATCACTTATCGTACACTTTTTTTCCCGTTTACCACCATTTCACATATATATTTTAAGCAATATTTGTTGTTGAAACTTTTCATCGCTTAGATATAACTGTCAAAACGCAACATCATTTGGCAACTAGTCTTTTTCAATGAATACTTATTAACCAGTAATACTTAAAATAGAAATGTAGTTAGTTGCTAATGCTTGTCTCTTGGCCAACGTGTGTTTATCTTATGTGTCACATATTCAAATGTTTAATATATTTATATTCTTTAGATAAACGACGCATTACAAAACCCATCAGAGACAACAGTTGGAAATGCTTTAGACGAGCTAACTGTTATTACAGTGACAAACACTGATGAGAGTGATGATACTGCAGACATGACAGATGGGGAAATAGAAGTTGTGACCAGTGTTCTGGAAGATATTGCATCTCTAAGTAGAAATGTCACCGTTTCCAGAGAACAATACAAGGTTTTGTTGTTATAACATATTTTCGTTAAAGTGTTTTCAAATATAAACTGTTATAAGAGAAGGATGAAAGGAACATGTTCTTTATCTTAAGCTTTTTGTGAACTATTGATATTTCAGTGCATTGTTTTTTGTAATCATAAACGATAACATAATTTAACTGTTTTAATCCTAAGCTAAAAATGTAAATGATTAGTTTCATTAAACGATCAAACAATATCAATTTCACATTAACATGCTTAGCATGGCTTCAGCTATTGTGACCAAACCACTTCCTTATTCACTGGATAGAATATATTATTATATGCATATGACAGTTCCATGCAAACAACAACTACCTCTGTGTCACAGATGCTACAACTGTGTTCTATTTCTTTTTAACTGGCATTTATGAACATCACGAGTAACCTGCTGGACAGGAGTAACCAGAATGCATGGCGGTCAATACAGTATAATTCAAATGATGTAAGTTGATAACGTTTTACTTAGCACTTATAACATTGAGAGAGTCACACTACCATGTTTAAAATATTTAAGCAAACAAAATGTGCCGCAAGTCCTAGCAACATTAAAGTGCGTGTCTATATTTAACAATGCGTGTATATATGTACGATTTAAACAATGCGTGTATTAATGTACGATTTAAACAATGCCTGTATATATGTACGATTTAAACAATGCCTGTATTAAGGTACGATTTAAACAATGTCTGCATTAATGTACGATTACAACATTGCCTGTATTAATGTACGATTTAAACAATGCCTATATATATGTACGATTTAAGCAATGCCTGTATTAATGTACGATTTAAACGTTTTGCTCTTCAAGATAATTGACATTTCGCTTTAGTGATTTGGCTTCTAAGAAAGTAGATACGATCGTTTCAAGAAAGTCAACTTTGGCATTTAGTTATTTGCCTTTTCCAGAAAGCCTTGTTTTCTTTTAGAAAATCGTTTTTAACAAAGTTAAAATCGTGTTGTTTCTCTTTCAAGACAGTCTGCATTTATGTTAGGACGACTTTTTCATGTTCTGTCGCTTTCAAGATAGTTTGCACTGATGTTAGGACGACTGTATTTCGAAATGTTGAGACTTTTCTAAAATGACTTGTCGATAGAATCGTGTTTTACGTTTTGTGCTTTTTTGCGTATTTCCATGACAATTGAGGATTACATCTATTAATTTAAAAACAGTTGTTGTTGTTGTTGTTTCTTTGTAAAGGGTGGTCGAGGTGCAGACAAAGTTCTAGCAGTAATTGACACATACACTGACGTCATAGCTCAATCGCTTAAAGAAAAAGAGTCTAAAGAAGTGGTTATCCAACCCAATATAGGTATATATAAAAAATACCAATATGGTTAATTGGCGTATTAGATTCAGAGCTTTGGAATTGTAAACACAATTTTATTAAACTGATAGGATTTAGGAAAAAGAAAATATATTTTAATTAAATCTACAGTTGATGGTATTTCTTTTGTATTTTGTATCTAAAGTTTAAATATTTAATATCATTTCATGCAATTTTATAAAAACGATAAAGAAATTTTACAAAACGAAAATATGAACATGTATTTCTGACTGCATGTCTGTATTATTTCATTTCTATTTGAAGCTTTGGTTGTAGCACGGCTTGATGAGACGTCTGACCTTATATTTCCGGATGATTCATTAAGCTTATCGATAAACTCGCCAAGTAATTTTCGTCTGCCACAGAAAGCATTGGAAGGTAAATAGATCAAAGTGTAGAGCTATGCAAGTTCATAGGTGGCGTTGTTGAATCTAACATTGACACAAACTAAAATACGATATATAAAAAATAAAATGTTAAATAAATTTATTGCTAACAAATTAATATTCCGACAATATGTGGAGTTAATCTGGATTGTTAAATATAGATAATGCGACAGAGGTCATACACACTGTTTTCTTGGTTAAGCAGTTAAAAAATAGTTAAAGTAATTAAATGCAAGATCACCTTTTCTAGTCTATACTAGTCCGTAATATATCCCGAATATATTTATCTCCAATCCAAACGGCAGGAAATATCCATGTCAATTCATAGCTAATGAACGCTTTATAAACTGTGACGTAATTCAAACTTTACTTGAAGCAACTGACCAACCAACTCGCTGAAACGCATTGCTATGTTACGGATTCAATCAGGAGATCGTGTCCGTTCTACAGACTACACTTTATCAGACGACACTCGTCGATGTGAGTAAGTATCGAACAAAAATAATATCATTTGATAATGCATTAACTCTTTCGTAGAAAGGATTACCAGCACATAAATGTATATTATTATTTTATGTCCAAATCAAAGAAATAAATTAATCGTTGATTAAAATATACTCAAATTGTTACAGGTTCCAATGTTGAAATGTATTCTGCCGTGTTCTACAGAAATCTTACAGGACTACTCTCATCAAGAACCGCAAACAGGTAACGCCGTTGTAGACATACATTGAACTGTATACTGGTCATACCTATTACCGCGAGTCTAAAACAACCATGTAACTTATGGCATCAATAATAAACAGTAATAAAGTTACTGAATTGTGCTGAGTAATAAACAGTTGCCGGTACGAAATGTAAACAAATGCCGACGCTAACGGAAGTTGGAGCTTCGCCCATGTCTGGGATATTGTTATTATACGGGCATTCGCGGTAATAGGTATATCGCGGTATTAGGTATACAAGGGATATATGTCCATTAGAGGTAGTCATAGCAGATTAGTAGTAGCATGTTATTCAGATGTTTCTGTGTCATACTAATTCTCAGTCGTGGAGTCTATCTGTAGCACTTGAACGTAGCTTGTATAAACCTAATAAATATAGATGAGTGTGTATGAGCTCTATCGAAAATCTATTTAAACAAAAATCCAACAAGTATTACCGAATGGCAATAGTTTATAGATTTCAAATTAAAAGAAATGTTTTCAGTGACAAATACATAGTACATTTTGCCAGAGAACACTTTACACGGCATGTTCACTTGTGACTTTGCCAGCCTCTTTAATGTTCATGAATGGTGTTGAACGCCATTTTCAACACATTTCAGGTTATAAAAATAAGAATGATGATCCGCTGATATCAGCAATTGTTTGCTATGTTGTAATAATGAATTGACGCTTGGTAATTATATAATCCATTACAATATATATTTTTTGTTCAATTGATGTTATATCGTTATCCAAAAACAATTTAACGATTCATAATTGTGTATTGACAGTACTGTATAATGGTTTTCATTTTTCAGCAAACCGGGAGAAAATAGTGAAATTAATTCTGCTGTTCTTTCCCTAAAACTTTCAATGGGTGCAGGAGAGAATCTTGCCGCTCCACTTTCTCTTGTATTTGAACATTTCCAGGTATGATATCCTCGTTTCATTATTCATAAAAGAGAATTACTTGATATAAAGATAAGATAAAAAGTGTTAGTATAGTTCAGCATACTACTTTCCATAATTTCATTTGTAGTCTGTATTTTTGTTACACTTGTATCTGAGGTTCGGTTGTGGTTATCTTCTATAAACAGTTTAGACGATGCTTTTTTATTTTTTTTTGTCCTTATTGATATAGTGTCATTCGTCATTGTCACATGACGTGATGGATGATATTTTGGTGTATAAAAGATTCATTAATATGACATTTTTTAATTAGGTACAATGTTCATACATTCAAGATAACATTTATCTTAATAACTCGATATGATTTATAATATGTAGCATGATGAATGATGTCCGTCGAATATAATTGTTGAATTTTCTTCAAAACAGGTAGGACACAATACTCATTTCTTTTGTTCGGTTAATGTGGAAACTATTTCATTTATCAAATATTATTGTTATAACCGAAAATGTACCTCTCCATGAAGTAACTTAGAGAAAACAAAACTAAAATTTTAAATTTAAAATCAGCATCAAACCTTTGCTACAGCATGTAAAGATTCCGTTCAGGTCAAAATGTTTAATTATACATAATGACGTCATGTGCCTGATAAACACGCATTGACGGGATAATCCTGTGTTTATCAGGCAGGCAGTTTATCAACAGAAATGAATGCATTGATATGATAAAACGCCTCCATATGTTCTTAATTTTTGAACAGCAGAATATCACCATTGTAAATAATTCATAAGAAAGACTCACGAAGAGTTGAAATATTGATGTTACTTGTTATTCAAGACAAGTACTAACTGTGGTCACCCTATCTGAGATAAACAAACAAGGTATTATCTCTAATTTCATTACAATGTAGTTTATAATCATTTATTTTAACTGGATTGAGAAAGCCCAAAGCTTATACGAACCGCTCATGGGTCCGTTTCCTGGATAGAACAAGTACTAAGTGTTGTTCTTTGAGAGGCTTCAACTTGAACTGGGAATCGAACCCGTAAACGGCTAACAATGTATCTGCTGTACTACCGCCCCGATCATAATGTACATACACATGTACAATAATCTCGTTTGATGTGCGGTATATATCATTGATCATCATATCGTTTGATGTGCGGTATATATCCTTGATCATCATATCGTTTGATGTGCGGTATATATCCTTGATCATCATATCAATCATTAACCTCTGGCTTAAACGGCTAACAATGTTTCTGCTGTACTACCGCTCCGATCATAATGTACATACACATATACCATAATATCTTTTGATGTGCGGTATATATCCTTGATCATCATATCGTTTGATGTGCGGTATATATCCTTGATCATCATATCGTTTGATGTGCGGTATATATCCTTGATCATCATATCAATCATTAACCTCTGGCTTAAACGGCTAACAATGTTTCTGCTGTACTACCGCTCCGATCATAATGTACATACACATATACCATAATATCTTTTGATGTGCGGTATATATCCTTGATCATCATATCGTTTGATGTGCGGTATATATCCTTGATCATCATATCGTTTGGTGTGCGGTATATATCCTTGATCATCATATCGTTTGATGTGCGGTATATATCCTTGATCATCATATCAACGATTATTTTTTGTTTTAGGACGAATACATCAATCCTCAATGCAGTTTTTGGAATTATACAAGGTCAGTTCGTAGTATATTTATTACTAGTATGTCACATTATAACCAATAAGAATAAAAAGAACAATAAGACTAACTATTTGTATACAAATTATTGACTACATCGTGAGTTTTTTTGTTTTTTTTCTTCGTTTTTGTTTTTTTTATTTGTTTGTTAAAGAAAAGTGTATTTGAAAACAATATTATTTTATATATTTGCATTTTACAATTGAAACAATTGTTTTATGTGTCATATGTTATATGTTCGTTTAAGGAATTCATGGGACACAGCTGGTTGCCGTGTTATGTCAACAAATACTTCCATCACTATCTGTGAATGTGACCATCTCACTAACTTTGCAATACTTACGAGTCCATGGATACAGGTAGGCATACTATACCAATCAATGCAACAAATACACGATATTGGTACACTGTCACTAATCATCCATATATGGATAAATTAGAAGTACAATGCAAATAAAGTATTGTTTAACAATCATTAATTTTGTAAAAACAATTAAGCACATTGAATGTGTTCGTTTAATGCACAGTACCATAGTTCGGTTCTTTTAAAATTATGATATATTCCTTAACAGTTCATAGTACCTATAAGACATAGATACATGTGTATTAAATGGCTTTACTAGTTGTTTCTTAATGTCAAGTCAAGAAAAACAAAATGTATGTCACAGTGTGAACGTAACCTACTAGGAGAGGAATTTATGTAAGCGGTTTGGTTAGCTTAGACGGTAGAGCATTCACCCTGTAAGCGAAGGGTCCCGGGTTCGAGTCACGGACTGGCTGCACATTGTTCTCGTCCTGATACATGTATATTTTCAAAATAATTAAAATGCATTTCGATCTAATAATGATAGTAACATCATTTCCACATTTTCAAGCCGATATTAAAAACATCAAAATAATGTCAATAGAAATATTGAATTTTATCGGTCCTTGTGTGTTTTTGCAGAACAATGTGGATACGACAGTTCTTGACGTTGTATCAATAGTGGGTTGCAGTATTTCTCTGCTTGGTCTGGTGGTGACGGTAGCCGTACATATATTTTTGTGGAGGTAATTATCCGACTAGAGACATGTACATTATACTTCAATTTAGAATATTTACATTTCTACTGCATTCGGTCTAAATGAGTTATAAAGAGTTACTGCATTTCATTTCCCGATAAAAATGAGCTAGTTTACATTTCATATATATATCCCGTTAAGTTGCAAATGCGTGCACTTATTCAGTGTGGGACAACGTCGCTGTTCAAATCTTGGCATTGGTTCTACGGCTTAATGCGTATAGTCCGCCTTTTATTAAAATGACAAAATAACGTATAGATTCATTCAAAACAATTCAATATAATTAAAAGCACAACTTTGTGTTTGCATTGGGTAATGAAAAACGTATGTCTAGTTTAATGTTGCCGAGAATCCCACAACTAGATAAGTAGCTTTGTTTGTTTACAAATTCTCCGCCAATGTAAACAATTTTATAAGCTAACGAACGTCTCCATTATCGTTTATATAAACCTGACATTTCCAGGTACCTGAAGTCAGACCGGGTCGTGCTATTGATCAACCTCTCCCTGGCCCTGGCTTTGTCGTATGTGATATTCTTGGCTGGGGTTGACAGAACTGAAAATAAGGTTAGAATATATATATTATCTCAAATGCGACCCGTATTCCAATATTCGTCCATTTTAATTGCAAACTACGATTGTTTTCAAATCGGAAAACGTGTATTTCATGAGACTACCACATAAAACACAATGACTGTAACTACAAGCATTGGCAATAAATAAATGTAACTTCTGTTTACTTTAGCTTACAAGTATTTTTATTATATATGTAAAGTTACAATAAAAAATATATGTGATCTACTGTACTTGTTATGTGTATTGAAATCATATAACTACTAACCTAACAATTATATGCTCCTGTTGCTCTGACAAAGTCTTACAGGTCTCACTACACAAATTAATCTTGTTCTTTGTTCTATATGAAATAAGGTCTAGGATTTCCATGGTAAAAATATTCATAAATATGCACAATAACTGGTATATGGTCCATCTTTTATTAATGTGGATGCAGTGACACCCTAAGATTTATTTCATAAAACAGTCCTCAAATGCTCATACATACATGCATCTGGTAAAATCCTATAAAAGCCACTTTTAACTCCAGTGGTGTCTTTTTGCAGTATACGCTATGCCAGTTTTTGCTCTTCTCATCTGCAGCAAGAAAGCACAACCAGTATGAACCATTTTGAAAATATTTCAAACCAGATTACATAGGCGTAAGAATCATGTTGCTGTGGGTAGGGAAGGGGCGTAACTGTGTAGTGCGACGTGTATTGGTATAAGAGACATATGATTTGGTTATGATGTAGAATAGATTAGAACAATATTCGCAGTTAAATTTAACACCGATGTCTGGAGAGTTGATTCATGAGGTGACACATAAACATAAATCTTCCAAAATGCTGTGGTTAACCACATACGACGTGTATCATTTCAGGATCTCTGTACTGCCGTTGCTGTTTTGCTGCAGTACATTTACCTTGTCGTGTTTTCCCTGATGCTAGTGGAAGGCATTGAAATAGCTGTCACTCTCCTCTATGTTTTCGCGACAAAGTCAAGATTAAAATGGCTCATTCCGTGTGCATGGGGTAAGGAAAATGTTTTAATTGACGTGTTCTTATGCTTTTGGACTTTACGATATTGTTCCAAAACATTAATTAAGTAAGAGATACATCATGCATATACTTACTATGATTTATGAATAAATTTTATTTTATTTCTATTTTAAATGTATGTTTTCTTAGAAAAAATATTGATTTGTAGTCCTCCTTTCGTTAAATAACCTTCATGTGTTACTGCATTATCACATGTGCCATAGTTTAACCCTTTATTTTATATAGACGCCTTTGGACACCTCTAGTATAGACGCCCTATGACACCTCTAATATAGACACCTTTGGACACCTCTAATATAGAAGGTTTTGAATTATTGGGGGAATTATGTTTATATTAACTGACAGAGAGGAAAACAGTGCAGGAAGTGTTCAGATTGCTCGTTACTAGCAATCTGAACTCTTCCTGCACTGTTTTCAAATGCCTTCTGTAATATATGCGGACACGCGTATCTATGGAGTAAA
This sequence comes from Panopea generosa, assembly GCA_029582155.1. NCBI lineage: Eukaryota > Metazoa > Mollusca > Bivalvia > Adapedonta > Hiatellidae > Panopea > Panopea generosa. The sequence continues at coordinate 32,534,756 of CM055898.1, read as the reverse complement.
GGGTTAAAGTATTGTAGGAGTTCTATGGGTTAGTATACTTGCTTCTTGACCAAAATACCCCAGGTTTAATTCCCCTTGGGGGAATGTCCGAAGTTTACAAAGTCACTCCTACAGTCCTTACTGGAGCTCGTAAAATTCGGCGACAGTCGAGGGTTATCAGTAAAAGTAAATGTGAAGACTGTTCATATTATCATATATTGTTCTGTTTTGTTGTTACTATGTGCTGTATTCTTCCTCAGGAATACCTGCCGTTATCGTTGGAATTTCTCTCGGTGCAACCAAATTAGACGGTTATGGAACAAACGATTTGTAAGTTAAAAAATAACCAAATTATATGTTCAACAGGATCAATGGCGGATTAACTCTTTAAAAAACAACACGCCAAACTCACGCCATAGTTTATTAAAGGTGTTATCCCACCATTTATTTTTTTAAATCTATAGTAAATAATAAAAGTTTGAAGGTTATCGGCACTACCAAAATATGATGAGAAAAGTAGGATTCATGTGTCATTTAAGAGATTTTTTTCTGCTCAGTGTGTACACTGTTGACTAAGTCATAGTAGACTTCCGAAATCATGTATTCATACCCCAATTTCCAAGCATCATTTGTTTTCTAAATTCACAACTCAAACATGACATTGCTTTTTAAATGTTCAAAATACATCCTGTAGAATTGTAAATCTTAAGTCTACATAAAAGGTACAGTCTAATAAGAAATGATATTCGTTTGCTACTGTCGCTGTAATGAATTATAGATTATGGTGATGTTAGTGTTAAGTTTATGCGACTTTATTAACTGAGTAGTTCGTTCAAAATATATATGAATAATTACATGCCACACAACTTATGTAAGTGTGTGTATTTACAGTTGTTGGCTCTCTGTAGAAGATGGTCTTATCTGGTCCTTTGTGGGACCAGCCATGCTGATAATACTGGTAAGTTTGTTATCAAAGAATATTGTAACGACGAGTGACAATTTATTTTATTACAACTATTTTCATAAATCCGCTTCGTGCATTCAAAACAACTGATAACTCTTTTAAACTTGAATAAATCGTGATTTAAATTTAATTTTTTTTTTACTGTAATTCTTCTATGCAAATTAGCTTCTTCGCTGAAAGAAATTATCGAAAATTGTCCGATTTAATTTTACATGCTCGGCCAATACCACCGGCCTTAAGGAGCCTCAACGGTCGCTAGATATTTGCAAAGATATACATGCATAAATGGACATTTGTTTAACATTTGGTTGGAAACTAAGTTTTTTTACATTAAAAGCTGTTCATGGAGCACTAAAGAAAAAAGGGTAATGAGCAAATAAAATCTTGTTATGGTATTTGAACTCGGACCGGGCGACAATCCGCAGACATAAAATATGTGGTATAAATCAAAGTCGATCATTCAATAAAGCTTATCCTGATTTAATCGTTGATGTCTGCAAATTTCCTGAAGTATATCAGGACGACAGTTTAATCAGTCTATTTCTCGTTTCAGGTCGATTCTGTTCTGCTGGTTTTGATCATGAAGACGATGTATGGGACGAAAACATTTCAGCAAAAAACAAAAATGGAAAAGACAAAGTAATATGTAACATATAAACATTTAGTATCGAATTTACTTACCCCAGTAATGACAATAACTGAGCGGACTATAACTCCTTCCGCTACTTGGCGAGGCAAAACGATACATAACATTACATGCTCAAATTATTAAGGATGTATACTATTATACTCAAGACTCATGATCGATCGATTGCTTGATTGATTGATTGATTGATTGATTGATTGATTGATTATTTAGATTCATTTTATGCCACCGAGGGCTTACAGGCGATCAGTTAACCCAACCACTGTTTTATGGGATCCTGAAATGTTTCCCAATACGGTAGCTCACCCAATCTCCGCAAGTTACTCATAATTTTCCCACTTGAATCAGCGGCGAGAAATGAATGATAATGAGACACAACGACCCCTGGATTGATAGTGAGATGCTCTACCAACTGAGCTAATCGGGCCCGGCCAAGACTCATGAACAGTCATTTTAAATGTCTCAATAATTAACACTCGTGATATATGTTCATTTTATGAAGAGAAAAAAAAAACGTGTTTTAATCCAGTCTTAAAAATACTTTGTTATGCGACTTATATTTAATTTACAAGACAATTCAAGTCCTCTGTCTTGCATTTAAGACATATTTCAATTAGCGGTAGTGTACATTGTGTGGTTGTATTGTTAAGAAATAAAGTTTTATGGTTTAACTTTCATGAGATATTTACTGCCTTGTGTCACGTGAAAAGTAAGTTAACCCTAAATGGATACACGTAAACTTTGCTTGTCACGTGTAAATTCATATAACATACACCAACAAGGAATGTAGAATTATTGTATTTACATTCCTATTGTTCTTGATTAGCATTACCATGCGCCGGGACGGATGTCCAAGGAGAGCTATTGCAATGACCCCGGCGTCGTCGTCGTCGTTGTCTGTACACCCAGGTTAAACTTTTGCGTTTAGTTGCGTTTAAGTTTTACATATCTATGCAACCACTCATTGGATATGAATGAACCTTTGCATGTGTGTTCACCATCATCAATTGAACACAGAGACAAGAGTTATAACTCTGGATTGCATTTTGGCAGAGTTAAGGCCTTTTTTGGACTTAATTTTTCAGGTTAAAGGTTTTTTTATCTGGGAAGATATCTATGCAACCACTCATTGCATATGAATGAAACTTCACATGTGTGTTCACCATCATCGATGGACCACACAGAGACAAGAACCTTAACTCGGGGTTGCATTTTGGCAAAGTTATTGCCCTTTTGGACTTAATTTTTCGTTTGTAGACACTCAGGTTAAACTTTTGCGTTTAGTTGAGTTTAAGTTTTGGTGTTTGCCTCCAATCTCAATATTTGCATGGGTGGCAAGTTTATTCCATCGGCGAGCTTTGTCTTGTGACAACTCTTGATCCATTTTATGGCAGTAAGTAATGTGTTGCGTCATTTTTTATAACTTCATGACATAAAAAGGGTTTAAATGTCTGCGTTTTGTTGCAACACAACCAATCGCAAATCTAGGTTTATAGATTTATTCTATTCAAATTATGTACGAAGCTAAATAAACGTTTATGGGCATGCGAACAAGAGAAAATGATCGTCAAATGCTATATCTGATGTTTAATGCAGCCACATTTGTTTACGTCTTGTCACATTTCTTAATTTGTCACCATAACAGATCAGGAGTCCGGAGTTTATTTGTCCTACTGCCATTGATGGGATGTACATGGGTACTTGGTGTATTCTACGTGAACGAAGACATGGCCTGGATACAGTATGTGTTTGCTGTCTGTAATGGCCTTCAGGTGCGTATTGCATCACCTTTTTAACCTCATGATGTAGTTTCAGTCTATTCCTTTAAAACTGGATGAATGTTGAAAAAGACGTTAAACGGCATTATTTATTGTCCTTTCTACAATAGAACTAAATGTACGGGTACTAGTATAATACAGTACTAAAACTGACTCTATTTATATCAACATTTGCAATATAACACAACGTCACATTATTTAGAGATTTATAGCAAACATATTTAACTTTGAACAAACCCAAGTTTGAAGGCTAAACATTATAACTATCATTCTTCTTTAGGCATAAATGTGATATTTATTTTTTTATACCGAAGCCATATTATGTAAATGAATATTTTCTTTACATGTGGTAATAAAATAAGAAATATCACTCTGCTGCTTGTAACAGTAATATCAAAAAGGATTGGAAAAGAACCGCGAGTTATATTGAAAAAAATGTGCACACCTTCTGCGTGTATGATAGTATATAAAGCTATCTCTCTGTTAGTAGTGAAGGAAAGTTAACATAACTGTCTATTACAATTTACCATAAGCGATTTAAATGAGACAAAATATAATACAATGGAGATATTGCTCATCCTATTGTTACAGTTCAAGGTCTCACTTAAGATTATTGCGCCCAAGAAATTAGAGATGTGTAAATCGGTTAGAGTTATTTTTGTTGAAAATGTATAAATTGTCATATGTCTTTGTACATATAAAATCATTACAACATTTTATGAGTTATGCCAAGTTATAATGACATTGGGTACTGATTGATGAAGCTATAACAGTTTAAAAATGCGTGATATAAAAAAGAACCGTCATCAAACCATAAAAATGTGAAAATCTGGTCAACTCCATGTTTTTCCTGCTTATTTTGCACTAGTCTGTATCTACGATAATAAATATCTTGTTATTTTGTTTTTGTTTCAGGGATTTGTGATTTTCGTGTTTTACTGTGCCTTTAATAGACAGGTAAGTTCACATTTATAATCAACGTTACAGCGGCCTGTATTCAACAATTATAAACATCAATTTAATGTTAATATGAATTGTATAGGATGCCATGCTAGTGATATTAAATGACCATCGGGGTAATGACATGATATACCAGTTCATGCAAAAACATTAAAGAAAGATTTTTTTTTTAATATTAGCACTCGTAGCATATTATTACATCGATCACGAGAAAATAGCTTCGATGATGTCCACAGATAAAATATAGACCTGATAGATGTTAAGCTATGTTTTTGAATATACTAAATTTGATATTAAGAAAACTCTAAGATACCAGCATATTAGGGGAGGGCATATTTATTGAAGCAGATTTACACAAGTTGTTTAAGCTCAATTCTGTGTAGAATGTATAAATCTGTATTTTAAACGACACATTGCATGTATCTATATGAATAGGGAAATGTTTATATTAATGTATTTGTTGGTCATATACTATAGATAAAGGTGTGTTATATATTGACTTGTACTGTATGGTCATATCACAAAAGGGCATATGTGATGTCATACTGGAGTATCATGAAGATGACACATAGTGTGATGCGACACTCGGTATTGGCACTTGGACGACTATACCTAGAACTAACCAGTACCTGAATATGTTATTATTATAAAATGAATAAACAACCTGTTTATGCATGAATAAACGTTCCCGTGAGTGATCATGGCCTTCTATGGATTTGTCGCGTACACGTTTATATACTATGTTTTATATGCAAATTTACTAATCAGTAATTTTGATATGCATAAAGGCTGCTCCGTTGATGGAAATTGTCGTAAAATTTCCGATGCTATTCGCGCATACACCTGACGTAATGGTACATACTCGACAAATTCCGTCATCCTTGGGCATTAGGCCTCGTTGATGGAATAACATTTTGAAGATAACAAAGTATGGTTGTTAGATATGTGCAAAGAAGTCAAATTTGTGTTTTGTTGAAACCTTTTTTAACAACAGAAGCCGTTCATGGAGTACTGTAGGGAAACTTGCGTTGCTAATGAAATGAACAAAAAAAGTGCATTTTAACCGTTGATACCCGAACATTCCTGACCGTTTACAGATGCAGCAGAGACAAGACGGTCTAAAGCTTTGACTTAATATTCCACTTGTAAGGTCTGATTAAAATAGCGTCGATGGCAACGAGTTTAAATACACGTTTTTTACGTTATACAACGGAATTTAACACCTATTATGGTCCAGATAGTCACAATGTATGCTAAATATTACAATTATACCAGTTGTTAGCGTGAAAACACTGGTTATACCGCTTTAATTGCTGAACGTCAAACTCAAATAAATCATAGTCTGAAAATAGTTTATGATGTTCATAATTATTTCTGGTCATTGATCAGGTATTTCTTTTATTACACAACTAATGTATTGATATAGGTCCGTGCAGCGCTTGTAAGACGAAATAAGAAATACAGCAGGTCAAATACATGGTAATCTTCAGCAACGAATTCCAATGATAAAACGGTAAGTTGTCTTATTCACGGATTTATCTGACGTAATCATACATAGTAACGTATACGTGTAAATATTATTCAACTTAATTTTCTACTCATTCAGTTTTCCGCGATTGTTAAATTGTGTTTACATCTATTTCATTAAAGCACGGTCTATGTCTGATTCCTATTAATTCAATTCTTCCATTAACAGAGGCAAGCAAGCTAAAGGCGATCTAAATATTGCGGCATACAACATGTAACAGAATCAAATCGTCACGTGCCCGAACATTTCATTTGCAGGTCATTCAATGAAAGAAATGCATTGGACTGGTTGACTTCATTTGCATGCTAGAACTCAGATTGACGTCATTTCCGGTTGTTGTTGGTAGAAAATTAGGCTACCACCAAAAAACATTCGTATTTATTAAGTTAAATTTCAAAAAGCCACGTTAAACGCTCACTTGCTCCATGTGGTCATTACTTTTTTATGGTTCTGCTTCATAAACCCAATACAACTACGGCGTTAAACCCAAGTTTCGTATTCACTTTCTGTATGATCATTTGTATCATGCATTCTTTTTAACAGAAATATTGTTATAATATTAACTGTCTTACAAAAATATGTGATTTTAGGACAAGGTAATCATATCAAATTTATATATTTTCGCTTTGCCAACTAAGAGACTTGTGACCCAGGTCATTTCTAAAAAAAATGACAAACAGTTTTAGTTGTTAACTAATTTAAGTTTAAGAAAAAATATCCGTGTACTTTTAAAACTAAAACAAACGCTGTACACAAAAGTTACAAACGTTTGAAGTATGGAACTGATACAATTCCATAACTGATATCGAACATATTTCACGGAAACTTTTATGTGTTCAAGAATGTGTAGTATTTATATCGGAAATTAAAACAAAAGAATCTCATTAATGTGGAATATTGTCATATAAAACGAAAGTGAATCATATAAATATTGCCTAGTATTAGAAAAAATAACTTTATTTCAAATTAATATGAAATTAAACGTACATGTATATACCAATTGCATGTAAAAGCAAGATTAGTAGTTAAACATATTTAAGATGTGAAAATGCAATACAAAGATATAAAGTAGGGTAAACCACTTAGGAAAACACGTATAATGGTAAACATATAAAATGCACATTCCTCGAATATGGAGAGTAAGATATCTGAGGAGATTGGGGATCTTTATTTTGATTGAAGTCAGAGGTTGTATGACTTGCAAAACCATGCTTTTAATTTATATAGCAAAGGGAATTTCCAGGTTGGCTTATTTATATTAAAACTAAAGAAATTGGTTAATCAAGTTGTACCTTATTACACAATAATAATATTTGCATTTCAGAGCTAACTTTTTTTTTGGGCATATATTCTTTATAAATAATAAAGTTATTAGCTGAAAGCCAAGAAGGTGATACAAATTTTATTTTTTTAAAAAAATAAGTCCACGAAAACGTTTACTTTGAAGGATGAACTTTACACATATTAGGTGTTAAGTGGCTAAAGTTTTGGGGAACTACTGCATAATTTAATATCGGTAAGTTAAATTGCAAAGTAAATCATTTTTTTTAAATTTATTATTTTATACCATTATAGTATTATGATTATTATTGTAAAAGGTTAGAGATACACACCATAATAATTTGGTAGTAAGCTTTATAACTAATTATGCATATTTTTGTTATTGACCACACGTTATCAACACTGAATCAGAGAACACAGGTCTGCATTATTTTGTACATTTTGATAGTAAAGATGTACGTAAACACATATTTGATTCCTCAAATCAAGCGTGGTCTAAATATTAGGGTGATTATATATTGAACTATTGTCACATTAATAAAGTACTTACTTACTTACTTACTTACTTACTTACTTACTTACTTACTGAATTAATGAATGAATTAATTAATTAATTAATTAATAATTAATGTTATTCATTTTTCAGTCTCGGATTCCGAAGACGTCATCAACAACACTTAGTTAGTCATTAAAAACAGCGTCGGAAATAAATGCATTGAAATGTGAAATGAGAAACAAAATTCCACAAGAGAAGATATACTGGTATTCCAGTAATCAAAACATTGATATCCAAAATTTGACGTCAAAAAATCTGTTACAATCCCACTGATTTGCGTGACGTTAAAGAGAGTGGGAGAGGAAGCACTACGGCATTATATAATAAATAAGTATGCAATTCTGTAAAAGCGCGATCCTTCAGGGATGCGGTAACAATGCCATCACATAATACACCACTTTGACACATACTGGTTTATAAACACGTTATATCATGTATATTATCGCCATTAACATTAGTATGAAAAGCGATGATAAACAGGTACTAAATACATCGAACCACATTGACAAGTTAGTCCTAATGTAACCACGGCAGCTCGTCAGATAACACCTGCACTATTTAAGATATTCGTGCATAAAGTTTTGCATTTCAAATGTAAATTCGTGTTAATAATCAGTGTTACATTTGCACTCAAAAGTAAATGTCAAGGTGTTAGATGAATGAAACCCGTAGAATTTTACAACATAATAAAACAATAAACTTTATAAACTTTATAAAATGTTTATGACGTATGACGTATGAACTTTTTTGTAACAGCTGGTCGTAGTGTAATAAAGTGTTTGCTACTCACGTCAGAGGTAACGGGTTCGATCCAAAGCTCGTACCGATGCCTCCCATTAAACAACACTCAGTACTGGTTCTACCAAGGACACGGACTCGAGAGCAGTTCATATAATCTCTGAGCTTTCATTGCAACCGAGTCAAAAAAAATTGATATTTACTAACAAGTGAAGTTTACATGTGGTATATGCAAGTTCAAAACTTTCCTGAAATATAATTAATTCCCTGTATGTAGTCATGTCTTTCAAAACATATCTATTTATACAGTACACGTTAATTTAATGATTAAGCTCCTTTGGTGTCATGGGACAAAGGTAGGGAATGAAAGTATTAATTGTGTGCATAATTAATAATAGTTGCACCAGTAAAAATTGTAGTCATATGTAAACGATTTCGATTCAAGCATTGTATGTTGCTTTTTTAAGTATTCAAAACGCCGTCTATCAATATTTGTTTTAGTCTTTACCTGCGTGTGTGCATTTATATTTTCATTATTCATAACTATATTCACCTTTGAAACATGACTTTTTTATCTTTTATAAGTTGGCAGTGCTGTTGTTATCTTTGAAGCATGTGTGGATTTATCTTTATAATAGTATAGATTACCGGTATTGTCCTACACACCAAATATAATTATTAACTTCGATTCTGAACATGTAGAGAAAAATACGGTATAATAGTTATGTATTGTTTGTCATGTTGATGCCATCGAGTTAACGATCGGTTTACCTGACCATTCTTTCATGGGATTTTATAATGTAAGGCAGTACTCGAGTACGCCAATCTCCGCAAGTACCTGATAACTTTCCCACTTAAATCAGCGCAGAAAGATGAATGACAATAAGTCACAATGTCGTATATCAATCATAACGAGGACTGGCCGTCCAGGGATTCGAACTCACGACCTCTGGACTGATAACCGTACAACCGACTGAGCTTATCGGGCCCGGTTAATAGTAATTTGTGAAATAATGTAAAAATATAAAAACATACATGCACTTTTGAAAGTATATGATAGTGTTTGCATGTTTATAGTTCTTTAACGTATATATATATTTTACAAATAGGGACTGTTTAACTGATGCGAAATGTACCAAGAAAATAATGCTGATTGAGGCAACCAAAAATGAATATTGACCTAGTGCATGTCACATCATATTCATTAGCTGACAATTACATACTAGTTATTTTTTTCAGAAACTTGTTTTGTCCAGGAACCATGTAACGTTATGCTCGTGCAATGCTCTACTAGTTAATTGTAATATTCAGCATGAGGTTTTGCATGGCATGTATAGTGAATTAATAATGTACAACATGATGTTTGCATGACATGTAAAATGAGTATCTGCTGTTCAAAATGATGTGTGAAAGGTATGTATAGTGAATATCTGATACTCAACATTATGTTAACGTTGTATATATAGTAAATACCTGCTATTCTATATCATGTTTGCATGTTATGAATAGTGAATACCTGGTATTCAACATGATGTATGCATGGCATGTATAGTGATAGTGAATGCCAGATAGAGCGTGTGGTCAAGTTGGAAAGCATCGAGCCCATGATCGGAGCGTCGTGGGTTCGATCCTCCGCCACGGCTATGTATGGTTGAGAAAGACACTATTCCGCATATACTATAATACTGGTTCTAATCAATAAGACTTCGAGCGTGATTTGCCTTAGTTGTAAGAAATTGTTTCACAATCGAAGTAAAATAAATAAGTTTAAATTAAACCCGATGTTCAAAATATTTGTCTGACATATATAGTGAATACATGTGCCTTATGTTAAACATGACGTTTGCATGACAAGTAAAGTAAATTCCTGAACTTTATCATGATGTGTGCATGGCATGTATAGTGAATACCTGAACTTCAACGCTCAGCCACAGGAAGTCCCTTCTCTATTGTAATGTATTTTCTACTATATCGAGTGCAGAGCGCAAAACTAGTGCACATACCTTCTTGGTGTTAATTGGCACGGGGTGTAAAGTATGTCACAGCGTAAAGTGATTTGTTCACTGTAATGCGACGGATTAATTAAATATTTAGCACTAGATTCTTGCATATTTGTTGCAGTGCACAACAGGATAAATTCTACCTCAAAAATATTAGAAATAAATACTTTGTTACAGTAATCAGTAAAAAATATTTATACAACAAACATAATAACAAAAAAAGATAAAAAGAGTTAAGTAAATGGTTCTTTTATATAGTAGTTTAGTCATGTCGGAGATGCTGTAGATTAGTTCTAATAGGCAACTGATTAGTTCTCAACTCCCGGATTTCTTTTTATAAATCTCCTGTCAATATTGTGTAAACAATATATGACCAGAACTGTGCGCTAATCTTATGAATTAATGTGAACAAAGCACTCACGATGTCACATACTATACACCCAGTGATTAGGCTAGACTAGTTCTGCATCCATCGATATTAAGTAAAACCATGACATACTTTATACATTATCAGCATTATTTACTATTATCATTTTTCTTAAATAAAAACATTGTTTTAATTCATTTTTTGGACTTAAGCACAGTATATTGACTCTGAGCTTTCGTTGTAATGAGCCTTATATTTGAACTCTGAAATACTTAATTCAACTTGGAGATTGAAATATTATTTAAATATGATTAACAAGTCTCCTAACTCCTCACTTGTTCCTTTGTAGTTATCTCTGTCAAGTATTGACATATTTTAATAAAAATTGAACACATTATTAAATGATCATTTCATTTTAATAGAACATAACAACGATAACTGTCGGACGTATTTTCATTGAGCCATACATGTTACAATAAGGTAAAACTCAAAACAAAAGTCATACAAATGAATCTATACTGGTAGATGCCACACGGTACCGTTATGACTACAATACAACTGGAACACATGGAATTTATGTAATACATAATGTAAAATCCAGGAGACCTTTTCACTAACGTTCGTGTGTTAACGAACTTCTTGGCGTAAAAGTTTAAATAACGAAATAAAAGTCATTTAGTCTTGCACTTACATTTAACAAACTTTCGCTAGCCTTGTAAATAGTATTCTTTTTAAAATTTGTAAAATTACTGTGCAAATAAAACATTTCTAGGTGTCACAATTTGTTCGTTTGACAATTTTAAGACCAATAATAATTAGTGAAACGGGCCCTTGTGGAATAATCTTCCATTATAGTAAGTCGGACTATTCATTACAAATGTTTTACAAACTGAATCATATTTATTTATCAAATATTCAAATAAAAATACTCAAAATTTCCTTAGCGTAAGTACTGTTATTGGAATATTTTTCAAATTGGTTCACAGGGACAAATGTGCTGAGATGTAATATTAAGGTAAAAGGATACATTGAATATATACGAAACAACCGCGCGCAGGAAACCAAATAAAGTGCGGGTTACGTTTAAATAACGTTTCGGAGAACTCTTCTTTGTGGATTTGTTGAATATTGAACTTTGAATTAATAAATTTGTTTCAGTCGGGTATTTTAGGACATTTTTTTAAAAAAAAAAAGATAATTATGATGCAATTCTATAAAAAGAACAGTTATAGGATTTTAAAAAGAATTTTGTTGCCGGACGGCGAAATGTTGTTATCCACTTTATTTTGGCCCGTTCTAATGTCAAAAACAACAATAGATATTATTTAGTTTCAGTATTTACCTCACGATGGAGCCCCTCATTTATGTTCATGGATGCGTATATTTAAAGAATGCTCCATAATTCTTTCTTCTTTCTTTATGAATGCCCCATAATTCTTTCTTCTTTCTTCCTTTAGGAATATGTTTTATTGCCATCTTGAATGTTTCATGTAAAGAATTTGTCTATGCAAAGGGCCGATTCAATGTTGTATATTTTGTGACCCTCCCCTTTTGCGCATTTCATGTATACATAAAAGCAATAATGAATGTTTAAAGTGAAACAACAACAACCTTTTGGAACTATTCGATCACTCCCGATTCAATGTGTGTTCGATTTTACCAAGAATTTGTTTTACTTGAAACAGTCGTGAATAAAATAATATGATTTTCATTGTAAATATAAGAATTCCACATAGATTTTTACAAGTATTTTTTCCATAGCCACATAAAATGCACAAAAACTGATAGGTTTTCCAGCTTGATTTTTAAAGAGGTCGTAGTGACACTCTAAGAATTTAAAAAAAAAGTCCTCAAATACTCATAAAACATGCATTCGTTGAAATCCTATAAAAGTCACGTTTTAACACCAGTGATGTCTTATTGCAGTATATGCTTTGCCAACATTTGCTCTACTAATCTGCAGCAAGAAATCACAACCACTATGTATCATTCTGAAAATAGTCCAGAACCAAATAACCGATTTTTTAAGCGTAAGAATCATGGGTTCCATCTTCCGTCAACTTGAAAGCTATATGTGTGCTGCATTTCAAAAATGTTTTCCTCATGTGGTTAAACTGGCTCTACCCAGGAAGGAATTTGAGCGTCATTTGTCTAGTTAGTAACAACTTGTTTTATAATCGATATAAAATAATTATGTAGTTTAAAACAAACACAACTTTTCTAGAAAGGAACAAGTGTTGCTGCAAAATAAAGACACTGGTAACTCCACGTTACATACATAATATTGTGGACACATATCTAAAGGCCAAGTAGTTTTTAATGTTGATATTGTTATCATATTGCTGACTGACAGACTCTTTTTTCCAGAGATGCCTGTACGGCACCGTTTTTACTTAGTGACCGCGTCGCCGAAACATTCCGGTTTAGGAAACGAGTACTCAAATAATTGCGAAATGTTCTGCAAAGAAAGAAAACAGTTATTGATTAAACGCTTAATGTTGTACATTTATATAATTATATTGTATTTATAAGAACCGTCATATTTTATGTTTAACAGCAGCTTTATATGTAAGCTCTATGGACCACTAGCTTGCTATGTCAATTGCGAACGACATAAAGTATTTCTCTGCAGTCATACAAATTGAGAGGACTGTTCTATAAATGACTAGGTTTATCTTACTGCTATTTTTTTAATCTGTTTAGCCTGAGAATGCAAGAAAGTGAAACCATGAATACATTCAGTATGTATTTGCAAATACCAAATTATATATATTGATACTTATTTTGAAACATAGTTATATTGTAAAACTATTGAGGCATATAAAATATGAGGAGACCCCATTTTTATATATATGCGATATATAAAGTTTTATTAATATGAAATATCGTTAAACTTTTATTTTGTCTTTTTGGGGATATATACGATTCTTTGCCACAAGTCATGGCGAAAGTTTCAGGTTCCAGTTCATTTAAATTTAAATTACATTTTACATTTTTACAATGACTCTGTCTCGGTCAATAGTTGGGTTAATAGGCATTTTCCTTGCATAAATTGTTTTAACCATTAATCACTAAAAAAGTAGATAGTTGTATACTGTTGCATACAAAAATGACAGGAAATAAACAACCTTAAAGTTTAAAAAGAAAACATATGAAACGTTACCATGGTTATGCAAATTCAATTTGTGCTCATTATACCGGAAATAATTTAAAAAAGCTTTAAACTGTAGTCGAAATAATTACAGAGCAGACTATAAGAAAGTTTCAACAATTGAATGGCATGGTTTCTTTATCATATATATTAGCTCATCAAATTATATGTTGGGCTTCTCTAGTATACTTTATGTAATGTGTTATACTCAATTAAGTTAAAAATATTCACCATCAACGATATACAAGCCGGACTAGGATACCTCAAAGTAGCCTGAATCTCAATTCAACGGTTGTAGGTTCAAATCCCCTCAAGGCCAAAGTCTTTGTAATGATTGTCCATGAACATTGACTTATGACAATGGATATATGTGGGAAAGTAGCCAGTGACATGAAGATACGATCCTCAAGGTCTCTGTAATGATTGTCCATGAACATTGACCTATGGCAATGAATATATGTGGGAAAGTAGCTAGTGAAATGAAGATACGATCTGCATAATATTGGTTAATCGCCTATCGGATCCAAGGAACGATGCACTGACCGCCACCATTATGTTTTAGCGAATGAAAACATACAAAAAAAAGCTATATACAAATATTTTACAAATAAAATTGTGAAATCTTACCTGTTGCATGTCATATAGATGCAAAAGTTACAACATGAATGCACGTGTGCCAACAGGGTAATGAACATGTATATCTCTGGACTTGCCGTGTCTGCGAAATCCAATACATTGATTAAGCTAAATGGCGTCCAGCAAACGATGAACATGATGAAAGAAACAAGCAATGTACGTGAAGACCTCAGCGACTCTGATCGCGCTTTCCGATTTCTGAAATCATTTTGAAAACAAATGAAAAATCTGATAAAACTCTGATCAATCAATTTGCAAAAATAAGAACATATATGCCTAAAATGAGAGGTAGCATGCATTCAACGAAAAAAGCCATCAAATCAGCATGGACATAAATATGATACTAATTATAATAAATATAATAATTATACTACAATATGATAGTGATAATAATTATAATATTAAGAACAATTCAAAAGTCATTGTCTTGGATAAACCAATAGCAAAATACCAATTAGGAGCTAAAACTTGCCAAATGGATGTTCCCAATCTTGCAACCATCCCCTACTGTTCCCCGACCTAACTATCTGTTAAAACATATGGTACACAAAACAAATGTGAAATACCAGATTGCGTATTCCGCTTCTTGTATTTTGAAATGGCTATATGGTATAAGTAAATATGTCAATTAAAGTATGACTTTCAAGATTTATATGTGGCTATATTATAATTTAATGCAGCATCGACAAACTAAAAGGCCTAAACAATTAGATAATTCAAAAATAATAAATTGTAACAAGCATCAATTACTAATCAAAGAAAATGCAGACTAATTGTTTATTAGATAAAGGTATCTCATTTTAACGCAATATACATTAGAAATGTCCAATCCCAAAAATAAAACATTACTTTCTAATTGTTTATTACCTTAAAGGATGGTCACTCGTTAGTTTATAAACATTTGTCTTACATCTGGCAATTTTTCTGAATATCAGAACAAAGCTGACTACAAGTGGAACAAATGGACCAAGAAGCGACACGGTGATGAACATCGTGTAGGAAAAGCTCTCTGAACGGCTCCAGCTACATTTGTTGTTCTTGCGATCAAAGTTGTGGTCGCCCCATCCCCAAATATTGGCCAAATCGACAACTAGAGCAAATATCCAACACGCAATGCAGGCGATGACGCAGCGGCGAGCCTTGTAAATGATGTACTATATCAATCATCACGGAGACGTTGCCGGGCATTTATAATGTTATAGAATTTATTGTTGATATTGGGCTACGAATATTTCATTTAGTTGAATACAACTCTACATGAATGGGAATGGGAAAATGTGTACTTCTTATAGGGGAAGTGTTACGAGTATTTTCTTAGAAATGAAAGTCGCAATGTTTCTATTTATATCTCGTGTCCTGTAAGCCAGAGACAATGGTCACAAACTATTTATATATTACCTTATTAAGTTAAGGTATATAACGCGTGTGGATAAGGTACGTTATGGAATACTGTGTCAAAAACATAAACAACTAAGATAACCGTACAGGCAATTCCTAACATGTCACAATACGTAACAGATGCTATCTGAAACTGGTCTGACTGTTGTTTGTTTTCATGTGGGTGGACAGTTTATAGATCACATTGCTTATTAAAAATTTCGTGAGCGGATAAGATCGTTTTGTCCCAGCTAATGCAATATTTACGGTGATATCAACAGAACAGAACAGAACAAAACAAAACAGAACATATATTTTATTAAACTTGAGCAATACAGCTCATCGTCATACATATATACAAAATCAATGCATACGTTGAAATAAGGTGGTATGTGAATTTTGTTTCATTTAGTTGATATTTTTATGAGAGTGTTATCTTGGTATTTAGAAATATTTATTTAAAGCATAAGCTCAATACAAATTCGAATTACCATACCACGTTTTCTCCATTAAACTGTTAAACGAGTATCTCTTAGTTTGAAACCTTTAATACAATCAGTTGCAAGTTTGTTTAAAATTGATTTTTTTGTCAATATTAAGGTTAATAAATTTAAACATGCTTGGATGAGTTGAATTATATTTATATATATAATTTTTTCAGATCATTAAAAAAACGGCAAATAAGTATGAAATGGTATTTGTCTTACACGTCATTTAAGTAACAACATATATATTTTCTTTGATCAGTTGCAATTCTTTTATGTCGTCCTATAGCTAGTTTATGTAATATCGACTGATTCAGGAACATCCAAACGTTTGCATATCCTGCGTTATGTAAAATCGATCGGACTTTAAAGGCCCAATTTTAAGAATTGAGAGTTTTGTCGATTTTTCTTCTTTGACTATGTACTGTTAACCGTAGAATACAATTATCTTGCTTAACCCCATCTAATTTAATGATGTATTTAACAATTCTCGGAAATCTTCCTATATATAGTTGAAATCGACCTAATTTGGAATATAGAGATAAAGCATTTGTAGATTATTTTACATTAAGGACCAATATGTAAAACTTTCTATGATCACGTTCAATGTTGTCTGCTTTTGCGAAACCCCATACTTCACAACTATAATTTAAAACTGATAAAACATATGCATCAAATTGATTAAACATGTTATTTTTTTTATATTAAAAAGCAAACACATAGCTCTAAGTGCTTTACATGATAGCACATTTTTTGCATGAACAATAGACCCAACACTTGACATTCCTAAGTAGTTAAAAGTACTAACAATTTCTATCTCTTTTCCATCGTACAACCACTTATTATCAGCACTTAATACCCAACTTTTACGGAACACTACCATTTTTGTTTTGTTTACATTAACCTTTAAGTTCCTTGTTTTACAATAGGAATATAAATTATTTATAGATTCCTGGAGTCCTTCTCTTGTCTCCGACATAATTACGGCATCATCCGCAAACAACAACAGAAAGATTGATAACTGTTCAACAGAAATACCAACATTAATATTCTGTTGGAGGTGCATTTCAATATCATTCAGAAAAATAAAAAATAAAACCGGAGAAGTGATATCCCCTTGAAATAATCCAATGTTACACTCGAATACATCTGATAGACTGTTCAGGTGTTTTACACACACTTTGATCTTGTTACGCATAAACCGAAGGTTAAATATTAGCTGCACCTTCACGCTGTTTACAATATTTGTTACAATCGTGAAGAGCGCGACGATAGTGCAGTGTTGGCCGCTCACTCGTTAGGTCTCAGATTCGATCCTCAGCTTGATCTGATGACATCTCAAAACTACACAATTGGTTCTAACCTGGAAACGAACTCCAGAGCGGTTCATATAAGATATGTACTTACTCTTCGATCGACTTAATTACATTAATATAAACGAATGAAACGTGTAGATTTTATTTAGTAAGCAAATGTGGGACTAATTAATGACAATTAAGTTAAAACAAAAAAATCGTTACGTGTGTTTCGCATCAGATTATCTATTCCAATTATTTAAACATTATATAATCGTACCGTATTTGCCCTCGTCCGCAATGAATTCGATAAATCAGAGTCAGTCTGTTATTTTATTTTCTTATTTGCGTTCTGTGGTCACACGAGATATTTAGCAGATATAAGTAAAATAGTTCATTAAGTAAAATTTTACCAATTAAAACATATTGCGTATCTTTTATTTTTCAAAATTCCAATGAGCTATAAAGCCCGTGAAGATACAATTATATATATATATGGTGACAGTGAAGAACAGTATAATATTGAACAAAATCCTAATATAGAACACACATATATGAGAGATGTTCATCACGACAGTCATACACAAGTCTAAGTTTTGAGTATTACTAAACATTCAAGATATCATTGTTTATTCGTGAAGGTGCTGTTAAGCTTCAATTATACAGATATTATGACATTTAAATGAGAATATATATGTGTAAAAAAATACAATTTGAAACAATACATATTTTATCCAATATACTAGTACTGTATTAATCACTCTTTTTTAATTATTATTACTATCAATTTATTGCTTCCAAGAAAAAATAAATCATTTGTTCTAGAATGAACAGCGTGTGTCGTTTCATTAATATTTATACATATTCAAATAACAATACAATAGTTTTCAATATTATGAACAATAAATGACATTAAACAGAAATCACAGATATTCACATTTTCACGTGAAACACATTTGTTCGGGTCATTATATTAATATAGAATAAATTATATATTATTAACATGAATCATATGTACACATGTTGACACTTTGGACAGGAACACTAGACTTTCCTTAAACTTGAAATCAAAGAAGAGAAACTACTGTCGTATGGGCAGTTTTATAACCTAATCTAAATAATTAACATTTCAAAGTAACTCAGATTAACCTTAGTATTGCTATATACAGTGTAAATTCTTTGGTAATGTAGTTGCAAAATGAATTAAAATATTTTCAACATATAATTGAATATTTTATGTCGTTGTTGTTGTTGTTGTTGTATGGTGTTTAGCGTCGCTTTAAACAATTTTTCAGTCATATTGCGACGGTGTGTACTTGAAACAGTATTCTGAGCGCTGTCACACTGGAGTATCATGCCGCAGACACATGGTATGATACACCACCCAGTCACATTATACTGACACCGGGCAGATCAGACCTAGAACCTTCCTCTAAATACTGAGCGCCAAGCGAGGAAGCTTCTTGTACCATTTTTGAAGTCTTTGGTATGACCCTGCCGGGGATCGAACCCACGACCTTCCGCATGCGAGCCGGACGCTCTACCACTTTCGATGTACATGTATAGACAAAGACCCGACATCATATAAATCTACTATGAGAACCAGATTACTTAGCTTGAACTACATTGACTGCGCAACTCCGGTAGCCGGATTATAATTAACAACAAGAGGCCCGAGAGGGCCTAATGACGCTCTACTGATTCATAGTTGTCATAGCACTTTTTGAAATTCCACAATTTAGGGGTCTCCTTAACAATTTATCTAATGGATAACACTCCCACCACACCCATACTGAACAAAAACTTATTTGCTATGAAAAGTAAATACTTTAAATTCTCATACCATTCATCTGTAAAAAATATAGTTATTGTACAAAACCCTTATACAACCTTGCCCCTTAATTTGTCAGAACTTCAATCACCCAC
The DNA here is from genome assembly GCA_029582155.1 of Panopea generosa. NCBI lineage: Eukaryota > Metazoa > Mollusca > Bivalvia > Adapedonta > Hiatellidae > Panopea > Panopea generosa. The sequence goes on along the minus strand of CM055898.1, from coordinate 32,515,089 downwards.
TCTTAGCGAATTTGGTATGAGCAGAAATGATTTAAATTTTAAAAAGAAGTTTATTTTGTACACATGGATGCAAAATGAAAGAAATCATTTTTCCTTATACTATTCCTATGTTAAAGTCACATTACAGGGCCCCAATATATCCCAGTCCTTTGATATGCAGAATCCTCAATCCTTGCTGTAAGAATAGTTTATATCATAGGGATAATTTATATGAAATATGAACAAATTTGACTGACCGGTTGTTGAAAATAGGATTTATGACAATTTTCTAGTTTAATCATTTTGTGACCCCACCTGGCTCCTTTAAGAAAGTTAAGCCTTCGTATCGAACAAAATCATATTTGTTATGACTAGAAGTTGCTTTAATACTCAAACTGAATAAAATAAGAAAATATCGGTGGAACCGATGGGTGCCCCCCTAAGTGAGTGTTTGCCTTTGTACCGGCTACTTGGTTGAAAAATAACAAACTGCATAGCAGGAACAATATGTGGCTCTGCACTTGACAGAACTCATTCGCAAATCATTGAACCGGAACAAAATGACAATATGCACATATCAAAGCTAGATTTACAAAATTAAAACCAGAGGTTGTAGCAAAATAGCGTCATGAAGAAAATATTCACATTTTCACTCGGTAATGATCCATCCTAGCAAGTTTCATAAAATTCCAACCAGAGGTTGTAGAGAAATAGAGCGGAGAAGAATTTTGTCAAAGACATAATGAAAGGGCCATAATTCCGTGAAAAATCATCGAACCGGAACACAAACATAACAATTTTCATGAAATTCCAACCTGAGGATGTAGAGAAATAGCGCAGACAATAATTTGGTCACAGACTCGATGAAAGGGTCAAAACTCCGTTAAATTCATAGGATCGGAACACATAGAGAATATGCGCATCTGCACTTGGTAATGATGCATCCTAGCAAGTTCCATAAAATTCCAAAATGGGGTTTTAGAGAAATAGCGCGGACAAGAATTTGGTCACAGACAAAATCAGACGGCCATAACTCCATCAAAAATCATCGAACTGGAACACAAACATAGCAAGTTTATAAAATTCCAACATGAGGTAGTAGAGAAATATCAAGTTTCATAAAATTCCAACATGGGGTTGTAGACTAAAAGCCCGGACAAGAATTTGGTCACAGGTTGTAGAGAAATAGAGCGGAGAAGAATTTGGTCACAGACAGAATGAAAGGGCCATAACTCCTTAAAAATCATGGAACTGGAACACAAACAAAGCAAATTTCATAAAATTCAAACTTGAGGTTGTAGAGAAATAGCGCAGACAATAATTTGGTCACAGACTCAATGAAATGGCTATAACTCCGTGAAAAATCATCGAACCGAGGCACATAGAAAATATGCGCATCTGCACTTGGTATGATGCATCCTAGCAAGTTTCATAAAATTTCAACACGGGGTTGAATAGAAATAGCGCGGACAAGAATTTGAACACAGACAGAATCAAAGGGCCATAACTCCATGGAATATCATCGAACAGGAATACAAGACAATATGCGCATCTGCACTTAGTAATAATGCATCCTAGAAAGTTTCATAAAGTTCCAACATGGGGTTGTAGAGAGATAGCGCGGACAATAATTTTGTCACAAACTCAATGAAAGGGTCATAACTCCGTGAAAAATCCGGAACAAATAGAAGCTATGCCCATCTGCAATTGGTAATGATGCATCCTGATAGATACAATTCAGATAGAAACAATCCACGTGATCAAAATGGCGATGTAGTGTTTTTCCATCTCGGAGCTTGAAAGTGAAGAATTTGCATCGGAAAGTGATATTATTGAAGTTGTATGTGCAATATGAAGCTGGAACAATAAATCGGAACATATGTGTTTTATAATCACGTTGGAATTTTAGTGTTTGGAAGTTTTAAACGTGAGTAACTCGAAGTAAACTTTTTAATTGCTTTGTTGATATAGTACTGTACCGCCATTTTGACCCCAGCGGCTATTCAGTCTTATCGAAAAACGGGTCACGCTCGAAAATTTAATAAGTATACTGCCCGGCAAAAGTACCGCAATGTCATATGCAGAGAAACTCGTCTCTTCAACTCCTGTGAAGGGAGATGAGACATCCAAAAAACGTGAATTGTCATCGTCTTCGCTGAACGAATCTCAGATAAAACCCAGTATGAATAAACAATCCAACTTATCTGATATATCGGACATCGCTGTTTCTGCACCCGTGCATATTCATTAAAGACAAGAGGGATATCAAATCCGTAGTTACCAGACTTTCTGACCTTGACAAGTATACATAAGTCTTGACAGCAATAAACATCTGTTAGTTTCTGTGCAACGATAACTTCCGCGATAAGTGTACTTTTTGTGACATAACTATACAGTGCATACCAGTCATTATATATACCGTTACTTCTACCGCCTGTTTAATAGAAACATGCATGCTTTCTTCGTGTCTAATTGTTGAACCACAATATACAGAGTACGCCACTATGCACACATCATTTAACAAAATCAATCGAATTGTGCGAGAACATAAATTTATTGACGTTACTTAATTACTTAATAATTGTTTGCTTCTTTTTTTTTGTAGTTCTCTAAGTTACTATATGCAACTGCAGTAGGTGAGACGTGGAATTTTCAAGTGCAGTTACTTTCCTAAATATAGTAAATGAAGTGTTAAATTTGTATAATATTTTCTGTGTGTTGATTTCTAATTACATGTACATTGTTTTGCTACAGAGTGCATACACTGTATTATACTACGTGAATAGTGAACAATGAATCAATGTAAGAGTGTCATACAGTCAATGTATCTGACCGCTCTATTGTGTTTTAACTTATAAAATGACGTGTTACAGGTATTGTCATTATCACATAATGGAAAGTGGGTAATTGTCAGGACCCAGTTTACGCCAGACATCTCAACTTGAGATTTTGAATAACATTAACGTTTGCAATGCTAAAACTTGATATACATTGATAAGTTTATATGTTATCCTTTACCAAAGAGTTAAAATTGCCCAGAGTTCTGTTCTGTTTGTTACTTATTAATGAGATTGAGTAATAATTTAGAGAAATCATTATTATTATATATATAATTATATTTTTAGTTGGGGAATGTCTCGGATTGATATGTTTAGTAAAGTCGGGCCCAGGTACTTTATTACGAATTTGTGACGGCGAAAGTTATAATAAACATTATTTTTTTGTATAAAATAGACCCATATGAAACATTTATTAAACAGATTTTGGATAATTACATAAATATCAGCCACATTGCAACACTTTTTAAAAGTGTAGTTACCTTGTATATACAACAGTATGTGTAAAGGTGCGTCTGTGTATGTGTTTAACCATTCACGTGTGAGTGTGTACATCCAAAAACGGGATATGTGTATGCATGTGTGCGAGTGTATGTGTAGGCGTGCGTGCGTGCATGTACATGCGCGCGCGAATATTTGTTTATGTATTATTGCCTATATGTTTGCCTTATTGTAAATATGTTTATACACGTTGTTTACAAGCACCCATGTGGTGTTTGCGTGTATGTATGTGTGATTGTGCGTGAGTGTACGTGAGGCTTTGTGTGTGTATATATAAGTTAACTTTTCTTCAGTGAATGTTCACTATAAATTCCTTGTGTAAATATGTTTCAGTTTATTTTGATGTTATAATGCTTACGTAATACTCGCTTCATTTGAAAACGGAAATCGCTCTGACTCATATATGCTACTACTATTCTCACATTTTATATACTGGTGCTATTTATTTGTTTTTTATTACTTTCTTTCCTTTCCTACCTTTTTCTATTCTCAAGTTATTGGTTAAGAAAAAATTATTAAAACATGTCATTTTGATATTTAATGTAAACATTGTAAAAAATGTAGGGGACGGGCCGAACCTAATGTTGAAAGAACTTGTGGCCCAACCCCATTTCATGTTGAAATAAAATATGTTTAAACTGATGCATCCTAGCAAGTTTAATAATATTCCAACATTGGGTTGTAGAGAAATAGCGCGGAAAAGAATTTGGCAAAAGACAGAATCAATCATCGAACCGGAACACATAGACAATATGCGCACCTGTACTTGGTAATGATGCATCCTAGCAATTTTTATAAAATATCAACATTGGGTTATAAAGAAATAGCGCGGACAAGAATTTGGTCACAGACAGAAACAAGAGCTACAAGTCCGTGAAAAATCATCGAACAGGAACACAAAGATAATATGCGCATCTGCACTTGGTAATGATGCATCCTCGCAATTTTCATAAAATTCCAACTAAAGGTTGTAGAGAAATAGAGCGAAGAAGAATTTGGTCACAGACAAAATGAAAGGTCGATAACTCCGTGAAAAATCATCAAACAAGAACACGTACATAGCAAGTTTCATAATATTCCAACCTGACGTTGTAGAGAAATAACAACTTTCATAAAATTCTACCATGGGGTTGTAGATAATTGCGCAGACAAGAATTTGGTAACAGACAGAATCAAAGGGCCACAACTCCGTGAAAAAATCATCGAACATGAACACAAAGACAATACGCGCAAATGCACTTGGTAAAGATGCATCCTAGCAAGTTTCATAAAATTCCAACCACAGTTTTAAGAGAAATAGAATGAAGAAAAATTTGGTCACAGACAGAATGAAAGGGCCATAATCCGTGAAAAATCATCGAACTGGAACACAAACATGGCAAGTTTCATAAAATTCAAACCTGAAGTTGTAGAGGAATAGCGCGGACAATTATTTGGTCACAGACTCAATGAAAGGGCCATAATTCCATGAAAAATCATCGAAACCGAAACACATAGAAGATATACGCATCTGCACTTTGTAATAATGCATCCAAGCACGTTTCATAAAATTCAAACATGGGGTTGTAGAGAAATAGCGCGGACAATAATTTGGTCACAGACTAAATGAAAGGGCCATAACTCCGTGAAAAATCACCAAACCAGAGCAAATAGAAGCTATGCGCATCTGCATTTGGTAATGATGCATCCTGGCAAGTTTAATAAAATTCCAACATGGGGCTGTAGAGAAATAGCTAGGAAAAGAATTTGGTCTAAGACAGAATCAATCATCGAACCGAAACACATAGACAATATGCGCATTTGCACTTGGTTATGATGCATCATAGCAAGTTTTATAAAATTCCAACATGGGGTTATAAAGAAATAGCTCGGCACAACAACAAGAATTTGGTCACAGACAGAATCAAAGGGCCATTACTCCATGAAAAATCGCTGACCCTGAACGCAAAGACAATATGCGCATCTGCACTTGGTAGTGATGCATCCTAGCAAGTTTCATAAAATTCCAACATTTGGTTGTAAAGAAATAGCGCAGACAATAATTTTGGTTACAAACAAAATCAAAGGGCCATAAGTCCGTTAAAAATCCCCGAACCGGAACACAAAGACAATATGCGCATCTGCACTTGGTAATGATGCATCCTAGCAAGTTTAATAAAATTCCAACATGGGGTTGTAGAGAAATAGCGCGGACAAGAACTTTGGGACGCACGGACGGACGGAAGCACGAAGCAGTATTTAAGGACACACAATTAGATGGCTGCGATACAAGCGAGAGTGATGACATATCATAACACCTTTGCAGTTTTCATTATTTTACAATAACATTTACACTATATTATAAATGGTATGAACTGTGACAAATGATAAACGGTATTGCATGTGTTACCAGTACAACTAATAAATCTATAAAGTATAACGCTTTGTTATGTTATTAATGATCTATTGTTTTGATACTCAATTATTATATAATATTGTAATCGCACTTCAAACGCTGTTTGTATATAAACACTTTGTTTACGAAAAAAAAACATTATGAATTCCTACATGCTTGGTATTGTGCTATATTTTAGTATGTATTGTTTCCTTAAATTTATATATTGTTTGCACTCTAATAGCGACCGTCATTTGACTGACCGTTTATGTAACTCTTGGCTGAGTTACGATAAAAGTTGAGATGACTGACGTTTGAAAGTCCATCTGTTGCTAAGGCCGATACTAAACATAGATCACGCGGCTTTGTAGTTCGAGTGGCAACTAAATACTGCTTGACAATATTTGAAATGTCATTCGGACTCTTTCTAAAATGAAACAATTTTTACTACGTCGTAAAACGGATCAAACTGAAAACAAAATGAAATCGCGTAACTAATAGTATACGTCACAATTTTAAACAGGAAATCTAGTTTATTCTACCCTTTTCAAGCAAATTTCTTATCAATATATTTTACTTTGGCATATTTAAATAAATATCCTTTCGGCAATACGGGTCAGTGAGTATATATAGGTACGGTATATCTGGATAAAAATGTTTTTTAGCCAATTTTTAAAACCCTTTAACAATTAAATTGTTTTGTATGGTGTTTTAAACAATAAGAGCGACACAATTTTGAAAACTGAAGCCATTGTATTGGTTGTCAAATAAAGTTTAATTCTAATTAACTGTTAGAAGCACCAGAGTCAAAGCACTTTTAAAAAAATTAAGTGAGTTTTTTCGTTTGAATATTTTTTCTTGAGATCCTTGATTCATATAAGTTTTCACTGTAATTGAGCTAAAATAATTTTGTATGAACTAAGAACAAATAATTCAAATAACAGAAATCTAAATATTAACTGTGTTCGTCAGGCTTAACTGTTTTCACATTGAGCAAATCTATACCGTAACATATATAATTGTTAACCGCAGACAATATATTCATTTCCGTTACAGAGACCTGTGACGACATAGTTTCGGTCTGAGTAGCATGTTTATCATGTTGATGGTCCATCCAGTAAATTCTTAATAATTCCATTGTTATTCAACATAAAGGTTTATTTTATCCACACCTTGTGATAGATTAAAGTTTCATCGATTTATACCAACAGTTATTTTATAGTGTCGAGTCGTGTAACAACGGTAATGACATACACAGCGAAGTGTCGTCTGTATTTTTTCCAGTACATACATTGGCCTGGAGCAATCATGAAGGCGTAATGGGCAGCAGATTGGATATCCAAATACTGAAAAAGCTGTCCTTCCAAGCCGTATTAATAAAGCTAATAGAAACTCCAAGAGTGCCTGTGGTGCTACTGGAGGAGTAGTAAAGAGGACAGTTGATACGGGTATTAAGACTTCGGAAGTGAATATCCCCTATGGAAAAGATTTCTAAAAACAGATAATAAACTTAAATATCTCTGTGTAGATACAGAAGAGTATGAAGAATCAAACAGGAAATTAGAATTACGCCAAGCAGATGCCACTGTTATCCACGAAACAGTATATTGATGTACGGCTTGGCTAGGAAAATATTATTATTAAATAAAAAAAAACATGCGTGGGCAGTAACAGTATTACACTGACATAGGATTACGGTCTTATTAAACAGTAGCGCCTTTTTTACCACGGTAACATGATTCTTGCATGGAAAAAATCATGTGTAATTTAGTTTGAAAAATTATTCATAAGGGGACTGTGAATTCCATGTTGTTAACGTGTAATTAAGTTACTGGTTTTGATGTTGCAAATAGATTCAATTACAAGTAAACATAAGTTATATTTCGCCGTTTTGTTTACATTTTCCAAACACCATGACTCTGTAATTGGTGTAGTATTTATAACATAAACCACATCTCAAGAATTGCTATACCTGAGTAAAGTATAATGATATACTAAAAAGCAAAATATCGCCAATGCGACCAGATTTTAAAACAAGAGCGTGCTCGACTATTTCTAAAACAATAGCTGTTTCAGGAAATAAGAACCAAATGGAAGACAATTACAACTCAGGGGTCATAAAATTGTCTTTCAAACTTTAAACATACTTCATTAATTTATAAACATTGATGACAAGTAACCCCAATAGGTGTGCCAATACCTAACTTAAGCCACATGTATGTATAATAACCATAAATACTTCAATTGCATGACTAAAATAATAGAAGTTGGTCAAGCAAAATATACAATTTAAACCTAACCAGAAATAATTCCAGCAAGAATTTAAAATAAAGTGTAAGATATAGATGAGATGATCTTCTGTTTCAAGATTAGTTTATCAATGTTTTACATATGCGATACAATTACGCAATACCTTAAAACCATATGGTAATACAGTCAAACCTGTGTAAGCGGCCACCACCATAAAGCAGCCATCTGTCTTAAGCAGCAACATTTTCTATTTCCCATTTCTATGCTTTCAGAGCAAATTAACCTGTATTAAGCAACAACCTCTCTTTTAAAAGTCATTTTTGCTCCATCTTTCGAATGGCTGCTTAAGACAGGTTTGACTGTATATCAGTTTTTGTCAATGGGTCTATAGTATTGTACCAACACATACAGTTTATCAATGCTGGATATCCTTCTACATTCTCAGTTGTTCAGTTTTATGCATATATGTACTATATAGGCCACTGACTTCACATCAGAGGGCAATATTTCGGTACATGTTCATGAATGGATAAATAGTTGAAATAATAGTGTACCATCATGTACAGTTCATTACAGCTGGATACCATTTCACGAAAATGAAGAAAATATTTACAGAAAATTAAACTCTGATGAAAATGAAAAAAATAATTTCTCAAACATCTAAGCTCAACGCCATGTACATTGTACTACAAACTTTAAGCGGCTAGAACAAAATTTCTAAGTTCGAAAGGGTCATAACTATGTAAAAATGCAACACATCAATTACAACTTAAACACATTTAAGCTACTAACATCATCCTAAATACACTAAAACATTAAAATCACAACAGCATATACAACAACTGAAACACATTCAAGCTAGTAGTACTAACATCCTAATATCATCCTAAATACACTAAAATATTAAAATCAATACACCAAAAAGAACAACTTAAAACATTAAAGCTACTAACATCATAATATCATCCTAAATACACTAAAACATTCAAATCACTACTTCAAAAACAACAACTTAAACACATTAAATCTACTAACATAATAACATCATCATTAATACACTAAAATATTTAAATGACAACATCAAAAACAACAATTTAAACACATTAAGGCTACTAACATTATAATATCATCTTAAATACACTAAAACATTAAAATGACTACTTCAAAAACAACAACTTAAACACATTAAACCTACTAACATCATAACATCATACTAAATACACTTAAATATTAAAATCAGTACATCATCAACAACAACTTAAACACATTAAGGCTATTAACATCATAACATCATCCTAAATACACCAAAACATTAAAATCACAGCATCAAAAACAACAACTAAAACACATTAATGCCACTATCATCATCCTAAATACACTAAAACATTAAAATCACAACATCATCATAATCAACTTAAACACATCAAGGCTTCTAACATCATAATATCATCCTTAATAAACAAAAATATTAAAATCAGAACATCATCAATTACAACTTACACACGTTTATGCTATTAACATCATCACATCAACATAAATAAAAAAATATCGGTGGAACCGATGGATGCTCCCCAAGTGAGTGTTTGACTCTGTACCAATATGCACATCTTCATTTGGTAATGATGCATTCTAGCAAGTTTCATAAAATTCCAACCACAGTTTGTAGAGAAATAGAGCGGAGAAGAATTTGGTCACAGACTGAATCAAAGGGCCATAACTCCGTGAAAAATCATCGAACCGTAACACAAACATAGCAAGTTTCATAAAATTCCAACCTGAGGTTGTAGAGAAATAGTGCGGACAATAATTTGGTCACAGACTCAATCAAAGGGCCATAACTCCATGAAAAATCATCGAACCGGAACACATAGACAATATGCGCATCTGCACTTGGTAATGATGCATCCTAGCAAGTTTCATAAAATTCCAACATGGGGTTGTAGGGAAATAGCGCGGACAAGAATTTGGTCACAGACATTATCAAAGGGCCATAACTCCGTGAAAAATCATCAAACCAGAACACAAAGACAATATGCTCATCTGCACTTGGTAATGATGCATCCTAGCAAGTTTCATAAAAGCTCAACATGGGGTTGTAGAGGAATAGTGCGGACAAGAATTTGGTCACAAACAGAATCAAAGGGCCATAACTCTGTGATAAATCATCGAACCGGAAAACAAAGACAATATGCACATCTGCATTTGGTAATGATACATCCTAGCAAGTTTCATAAAATTCCAACCAGAGGTTGTAGAGAAATAGCGCAGACAAGAATTTGGTCACAAACAGAATCAAAGGGCCATAACTCTGTGATAAATCATTGAACCGGAAAACAAAGACAATATGCACATCTGCATTTGGTAATGATGCATCATAGCAAGGTTCATAAAATTCCAACCTGAGGTTGTAGGGAAATAGCGCGGACAAGAATTTGGTCACAAACAGAATCAAAGGGCCATTACTCCGTGAAAAATCACCGAACCGGAACACAAAAACAATATGCGCATCTGCACTTGGTAATGATGCATCCCAGCAAGTTTCATAAAATTCCATGCAGAGGTTGTAGAGAAATAGCCCGGACAAGAACTTGGGGACGCATGGACGCACGGACGGACGAAACAATGACTATATGCTTCCCCCCCTTTAAGGGAGCATAATAAACACAATAACATCTCAAGATCGAAAAAAAAAACACCTTAAACACATAAAAGCTACTAACATCATAATGTCATCCTAAATATACTAAAACATAAAATCACTACTTCAATTACAAGAACTTAAAACACATTAAAGATACTAACATCATAATATCATCCTAAATATACTAAAACATTAAAATCACTACACCATCAACAACAACTTCAACACATTAAGGCTACTAACATCATAATATCATCCTAAATATACTAAAACATTAAAATCACAACATCAAAAACAACTAATTAAACACATTAACACAACTAACATCATAACATCATCCTAAAAACACTAAAACATTAAAGTCACTAAATCATCAACAACAAATTAAACACATTAAGGCCACTAACATCATCTAAATACACTAAAACATTAAAATCATAACACCAAAAACAACAAATTAAACACATTAAGGCTACTAACATCATAACATCATCCTTAATACTCTAAAACATTAGAATCACTACGTTTATCAACAACAACTTAAACACATTAAAGCTACTTACATCATAATATCATCATAAATACACTAAAACATTAAAATCACTATATAAAAAACAACAACATAAACACATTAAGGCTACTAACATAATAGCACCATCCTTAACACACTAAAACATTAAAATCACTACATCATATTTAACAACTTAAACACATTAAAGTTCCTAACATCATAACATCATCCTAAATACACTTAAACATTAAAATCTCTACATCAAAAACAAGAGGCCCAAGAGGGCCTTAGGACGCCTTACTGATTCATGAACCCTCGGGGCGGGGTCATTTTTAACCCTAGGGACACCATTTGAACAAATCTAACAATACTGTAGTTGGTCATCATTACTACATAAACATTTTGAAAATATATTGGGCCGTTCATGAAAAGAAGAGTTTAAGTTTTGGACTATTTTTAGTAACGGCGGCCATCTTGAATTTCAGATCGAAAAAAAAATCTTCTGCATTGTCTCCTATGCAACAGAAACATGCATGGGGAGTTTCAGTTTAATTGGCCTAATGGTTTCAGAAAGGATGAAAGAAAAAGAGAATTTTCTGTTTTCCCATAGTATCCCTATGTAAAATTCTAAATCCCCTTACAGGGCCCCTATATATTTTAGCCCCTTAATTTTTATCTACAATCAAACCCCTACACATAGGGATAATTTATGCCAAATATGAACAAATCTGACATACAGGTTTCAAGAAAACAATTTTAGTAATTCTGAATTTTTACCATTTTGGGGCCCCTCCTGACCCCTTTAGACAGTGGAATCCATTAATTTTTACAAATCTGAACCTCCTTCACCAAACAATGCTTCTGTGAAGATATAGGCAAAATCATTTCAATTTAAAAAAAAAATATATATATATATTATTATGACATGTGTCCCCTAATTGAACCCTCGGGGCGGGGTCATATTTAACCCTAGGGACACCATTTGAACAAATCTAACAATACTATAGTTGGTCATCATTACTACATAAACATTTTGAAAATCTGTTGGGCCGTTCATGAGAAGAAGATTTTTTAATTTTTTAATTTTTTTTAGTTACGGCGGCCATCTTGAATTTAAGATCGAAAAACAAAATCTTCTGTATAGTCTACTATGCAACAGAAACATGCATGTGAAGTTTCAGTTTAATTGGCCTAGTGGTTTCAGAGAAAGTGCTGCTAACAGAAGACAGACGACGGACGACAGACAACATGCCACCGCATAAGCACTTCTGGCCTTTGGCCAGTAGACCTAACAACTTAAACACATGAAATCGACATCATAATATCATCCTTAATACACTAAAATGTTAAAACCACAACATCATCAACAAAAACTTAAACACGTTAAAGCTACTAACTTCATAATATCATCCGTAATACACAGAAACGTTCAAACCACAACATCATCAACAACAATTTAAACACAATAAAGCTACTAACATCATAATATCATCCTTAATACACTAAAACATTCAAATCACAGCATTATAAACAACCAGTTAAACACATTAAAGCTACAGACCTCATAATATCATTCTAAATACACTAAAACATTATAATCACTACATCATCAATAACAACTTCAACACATTAAAGTTACTCACATCGTAATATCATCATTAATACACTAAAACATTAAAATCACTACATCAAAAACAACAACTTAAACAAATTATGACTACTAACATTATAACATCATCCTTAATACACTAAAACATTAAAATCACTACATCGTATTTAACAATTGAAACAAATTAAGGCTACTAACATCTTAACATCATCCTAAATACAATTAAACATTAAAATCACTACATCAAAAACAACTTAAAAACATAAAAGTGCCTAACATCATAACATTATCCTAAATACACTGAAACATTAAAATCACAACATCACCAACAACAACTTAAAGACATTAAAGCTACTAATATCATAACATTATTCTAAACACACTAAACCATTAAAGTCACAACATTATAAACAACAACTTAAAAACATTAAGGCTCCTAACATCATAACATCATCCTAAATACACTAAAACATTAAAATCAATCATTAAAAACAACAACTTAAACACATTAAAGCTACTTACATCATAACATCATCTATCTTTAATACACTAAATCATTAAAGTCACAACATCATCAATAACAACTTAAACACATTAAAGCATCTAACATCAGAACATCATCATAAATACACTAAAACATTAAAATCACTACATCAAAAACAACAAATTAAACACATTAAAGCTTCTAACATCATTACATCATCATTAATACACTAAACCATTAAAGTCACAACATCATAAACAACAACTAAAATACATTAAGGCTTCTAACATCATAACATTGTCCTAAATACACAAAAACATTAAAATCACTACATAAAAAAAACAACAACTTAAAAACACTAAAGCTACTAATATAATAACACCATCTTAAATACACTAAATCATTAAAGTCACAACATCATAAACAACAACATAAACTATTAAAGTCACAACATCATCAACAACAACTTAAACACATTAAAGCAACTAACATCAGAACATCATCCTAAATACACTAAAACATTAAAATCATTTCATCAAAAACAACAACTGAAACACATTGAAGTTACTAACATCATAACATTGTCTAAAATACATCAAAAACAACAACATAAACACGTTAAAGCTACTAACATCATAAAATCATCCTTAATACACTTAAACATTAAAACCACTAGATCACCAAAAACAAAAACTTTAAGACATAAGAGCTACTAACATCATAACATTATCCTAAATACACTTAAACATTAAAATCACAACATCATCAATAGCAACAACTTAAACACATTAAGGCTACTAACATCATAGCATCATCCTTAATACTCTAAAACATTAGAATCACTACATCATCAACAACAACTTAAACACATTAGATCTACTAACATCATAATATCATCATAAATACACTTAAACATTAAAATCACAATTATATCAAAAACAACAAAATAAACACATTAAGGCGACTAACATTATAACACCATCATTTATACACTAAAACATTAAAATCACTACATCATATTCAACAACTTAAACACATTAAAGCTACTAACATCATAACATTATCCTTAATACACTAAAACATTAAAACCACAATATCATCAACAACAACTTCAACACGTTAAAGGTACTAACATCATAATATCATCCTTAATACACTGAAACATTAAAACCACAACATCATCAACAACAATTTGAACACATTAAAGCTACTAGCATCATAACATTATCTTAAATACACTAAAACATTAAAATCACAACATCAAAAACAACAACTAAACACATTAAAGCTACTAGCATCATAACATTATCCTAAATACACTAAAACATTAAAATCACAACATCAAAAACAACCACTAAACACATTAAAGGTACTTACATCATAATATCATCCTTAATACACTAAAACATTAAAACCACAACATCATCAACAACAACTAAACACATTAAAGCTACTACCATCATAACATTATCCTAAATACACTAAAACATTAAAATCACAACATCAAAAACAACAACTAAACACATTAAAGCTACTAGCATCATAACATTATCCTAAATACACTAAAACATTAAAATCACAACATCAAAAACAACAACTTAAACACATTAAAGCTACTAACATCATAGCATCATCTTTAATACATTAAACTATTTTAGTCTTAACATAATCAACAACAACTTAAACACTTTCAGGCTCCTAACATCATAATATCATCCTCAATACACTAAAACATTAAAGTCACAACATCATAAACAACAACTTAAAGAAATTAAAGCTACTAAACTCATAATATCATCCTAATTTAACTAAAACTTTAAAACCACAACATCAAAAAAAAAACTTAAACAAATTAAGGCTACTAACATCTAAATATCAACCTTAATACACTAAAACATTAAAATCACTACATCATCAACAACAACTTAAACACATTAAAGCTACTCATATCATCACATCAACTTAAATACATTCGTACACAAAAACATTAAAACCACAACATCATCAACAACAACTTAAACACATTAAAGCTACTAAACTCATAATATCATCCTAATTTAACTAAAACATTAAAATCACAACATCAAAAAAAAACACTTAAACACATTAAGGCTACTAACATCATACTATCATCCTAATTTAACTAAAACATTAAAGTCACATTATCATAGACAACAACTTAAACACATTAAGGCTCCTAACATCATCCTATATACACTAAACCATTAAAATCACAACATCATCAACAACAACTTAAACACATTAAGGCTTATAAAATCATAACATCATCTTTAATACACTAATACATTAAAGTCACTTCATCAAAAACAACAAATTCAACACATTAAAACAACTAACATCAGAACATACTCCTAAATATACTAAAATATTAAAATCACTACATCATCAACAACAACTTAAACACATTAAGGCTACTAACATCATAATATCATCCTAAATACACAAAATCATTAAAATCACAACTTCATTAACAACAACTTAAACACATTAAGGCTACTAATATCATAACATCATCCTTCATACACTAAAACATTAAAATCACAACATCATCAACAACAACTTAAACACGTTAATACTACTAACATCATAAAACCATCCTAAATACACTAAAACATTAAAATCACAACATCATTAACAACAACTTAAACACATTAAGACTACTAACATCATAATATCATCCTTAATACACCTAAACATTAAAATCACAACATCATCAAAAACAACAACTTAAACACGTTAAAGCTACTAACATCATAAATTTATCCTAAATACAATAAAATATTAAAATCACAACATCATCAATAGCAACAACTTAAACACATTAAAGCGACTAACATCATAACATTATCCTTAATACACTAAAACATTAAAACCACAATATCATTAAAAACAACAACATAAACACGTTAAAGCTACTTACATTATAGCATTATCCTAAATACACTAAAACATTAAAATCACAAAATCAAAAACAACAACTTAAACACATTAAAGCTACTAGCATCAGAGCATCATCTTTAATAAACTAAACCATTTAAGTTGTAACATCATCAACAACAACTTAAACACATTAAGGCTCCTAACATCATAACATTATCCTAAAAACACTTAAACATTAAAATCACTACATCAAAATCAACAACTTAAACACATTAAAATTACTAACATCATAATATCAACATAAATACACTAAAACAATAAAACCACAACATCATCAATAGTAACAATTTAAACACATTAAAGCTACTAACATCATAACATCATCTTAAATGCACTAAAACATTAAAGTCACAACATCATAAACAACAACTTAAACACATTAAAGCAACTAACATCATAACATCATCCTAAATACACACAAACATTAAAGACACAACATCACCAACAACATCTTAAACACGTTAATACTACTAACATCATAACATCATCCTAAATACACTAAAACATTAAAATCACAACATCATTAACAACAACTTAAACACATTAAGGCTACTAACATCATAATATCATCCTTAATACACTAAAACATTAAAATCACTACATCAAAAACAAAACTTAAACACATTAAAGCTACTAACATCATAACATCATCCTAAATACACTAAACATTAAAGTCACAACATCATTAACAACAACTTAAACACATTAAGGCTACTAACATCATAATATCATTCTTAATACACCAAAAACATTTAAATCAAAACATCATCAACAACAACTTAAACACATTAAGGCTACTAACATCATAATATCATCCTTAATACACCAAAACATTAAAATCAAAACATCATCAACAACAACTTAAACACATTAAAGCTATTCATATTATCACATCAACTTAAATACACAAACACATTAAAACCACAACATCATCAACAACAACTTCAACACATTAAGGCTACTAACATCATAATATCATCCTTAATACTCGCAAACATTAAAATCACAACATCATTAATAACAACTTTAACACGTTAATGCTACTAAAATCATAACATCATCCTAAATACACTAAACCATTAAAGTCACAACATCATTAACAACAACTTAAACACATTAAGGCTACTAAAATCATAATATCATTCTTAATACACCAAAACATTAAAATCAAAACATCATCATCTCCAACCTAAACACATTAAAACTACTCATATCATCACATCAACTTAAATTCACAAAAACATTTAAACCACAAATCATCAACAACAACTTCAACACATTAAAGCTACTAACATCATAATTTCATCCTTAATACACTAAAACATTAAAATCACTACATCATTAATAACAACTTAAACACGTTAATGATACTAACATCATAACATCATCCTTAATACACTAAATCATTAAAGTCACAACATAGGAAAAAAAAACTCAAACACATCAAGGCTACTTACATCATAATATCATCCTTAATACACTAAAACATCAAAATATCATCAACAACAACTTAAACACATTAAAACTACTAACATCATTACATCATCTTTAATACACTAAACCATTAAAGTCACAACATCATAAACAACAACTAAAACACATTCATGCTCCTAACATCATCCTAAATACATCTAAACATTAAAGTCACCACATCAAAAACAACAACTTAAAGACATTAAAGCTACTAACATCATAACATCATCTTAAATACACTAAACCATTAAAGTCACATAATCATCAAAAACAACTTAAACACATTAAGGCTCCTAACATCATAACATCATCTTTAATACACTAAAACATTAAAGTCACCACATTAAAAACAACAACTTAAACACATTTAGGCAACAAACATCAGAACATCATACTAAATACACTAAAATATTAAAATCACTACATCATCAACAACAATTTCAACACATTAAGGCAACTAACATCATAATATCATCCTAAATACACTAAAGCATTAAAATAACAACATCATTAACAATAACTTAAACACATTAAGGCTACTAATAGCATAACATCATCTTTAATAAACTGAAACATTAAAATCACAACATCATCATCAACAACTTAAACATGTTAATATCACTAACATCATAACATCATCATAAATACACTAAAAAATTAAAATCACAACATCATTAACAACAATTTAAAAACATTAAGGTTACTAACATCATAATATCTTCCTTAATACACTAAAACATTAAAATCAAAAAATCATCAACAACAACTTAAACACATTAAAGCTACTCATATCATCACAACAATTTAAATACACAAAAACATTAAAACCACAACATCACAACAACAACTTCAACACATTAAGGCTACTAACATCATAACAACATCCGAAATGCATTAAACCATTAAAGTCACAACATCATTAACAACAACTTAAACACATTAAGGCGACTAACATCATAATATCATCCTTAATACACCAAAACATTAAAATCAAAACATCATAAACAACAACTTAAACACATTAAAGGTACTCATATCATCACATCAACTTAAATACACAAAAACAATAAAACCACAACATCATCAACAACAACTTCAACACCTTAAGGCTACTAACATCATAATATCATCCTTAATACACAAAAATAATAAAACCACAACATCATCAACAACAACTTAAACACATTAAGTCTCCGAACATAATAACCTCACCCTTAATACACTAAACCATTAAAGTCACAACATCATCAACAACAACTTACACATATTAAGGCTACTTACATCATAATATCATCTTTAATACAGTAAAACATTAAAGCAACTTACATCATAACATTATCCATAATCAACTAAAACATTTAAATCACTACATCAAAAACAACAATTTAAAACACATTATAGCTACTAACATCATAACATCATCTTTAATACTCTAAACCATGAAAGTCACAACATCATAATCAACAACGTAAACACATTAAGGGTAATAACATCATAATATCATCCTAAATACACTAAAACATTAAAATCACCACATCATCAATAACAAATTAAACACATTCAGGCTATTTACATCATAATATCATCATTAATACACTAAAACATTAAAATCACTACATCATCAACAACAAATTAAACACATTAAAGCAACTTTCATCATAACATCATCCTAAATACACTAAAACATTAAAATCACTGCATCAAAAACAACAACTTAAACACATTACAGCTACTTACATTATTACATTATCTTTAATACACAAAAACATTAAAATCACAACATCATTAACAACAACTTAAACACGTTAATGCTACTAACATCATAACATCATCCTTAATACACTAAAACATTAAAATCAAAACATCATCAACAACAACTTAAAAAAATTAAAGCTACTCATATCATCACATCAACTTAAATAAACAAACACATTAAAATCACAACATATAAAACAACAACTTAAAAACATTAAGACTACTAACATCATAACATCATCATTAGTACACTAAAACACTTAAATCACAACATCATCAACAATAACTTAAACACATTAAAGCAACTAACATCATAAGATCGTCCTTATTACACTAAAACATTAAAATAACTACATCTTCAACAACAACTTAAACATAATAAAGCTACTTATATCATCTCACCATCCTTAATACACAAAAATATTCAAATCACTACATTATCAACAACATCAACACATTAAGGCTACTCACGTCATAACATCGTCTTTAATACACTAAAACATTAAAATCACTGCATCAAAAAAACAACAACTTCAACACATTAAGGCTACTAACATCAAAAACAACAACATAAACACATTAAAGCTACTTACATCATAACATCATACTGAATACACTAAAACATTAAAAGCACTACATCAAAAGAAACAACTTAAACACATTAACGTTACTAACATCATCTTAAATACACTAAATCATTAAAGTCACACCATCATAAACAACAACTTAAACAAATTAAGGCTCCTAACATCATCCTAAATACATTAAATCAATAAAGTCACAACATCATCAACAACAACTTAAACTATTAAAGTCACAACATCATCAACAACAACTTAAACTATTAAAGTCACAACATCATCAACAACAACTTAAACACATTAAAGCAACTAACATCAGAACATCATCTTAAATACACTTAAACATTAAAATCACAACATCATCAATAGCAACAACTTAAACACGTTAAAGCTACTAACGTCATAACATTATCCTAAATACACTAAAACATTAAAATCTCAACATCAAAAACAACAACTTAAACACATTAAAGCTACTAACATCATAACATCATCTTTAAAATACTAAACCATTAAAGTCACACCATCATAAACAACAACTTAAACAAATTAAGGCTCCTAACATCATCCTAAATACATTAAATCAATAAAATCACAACATCATCAACAACAACTTAAACTATTAAAGTCACAACATCATCAACAACAACTTAAACACATTAAAGCAACTAACATCAGAACATCATCTTAAATACACTTAAACATTAAAATCACAACATCATCAATAGCAACAACTTAAACACGTTAAAGCTACTAACGTCATAACATTATCCTAAATACACTAAAACATTAAAATCTCAACATCAAAAACAACAACTTAAACACATTAAAGCTACTAACATCATAATATCATCTTTAAAATACTAAACCATTAAAGTCACAACATCATAAACAACAACTTAAACACATTAAAGCAACTAACATCAGAACATCTTCCTAAATACACATTAACATTAAAATCACAACATCATCAACAAAAACTTAAACACGTTAAAGCTACTAACATCATAAAATAATCCTTAATACACTAAAACATTATAATCACTACATCAAAAACAACAACTTAAACACATTTAAGCTACTAACATCATAATATCATCATAAATACACTAAAACAATAAACCACATCATCATCAATAGCAAGAACTTAAACACGTTAAAGCTACTAACATCATAACATTATCCTAAATACACTAAAACATTAATATCACAACATCAAAAACAACAACTTAAACACATTAAAGCTACTAACATCATAACATCATCTTTAAAATACTAAACCAGTAAAGTCACAACATCATAAACAACAACTTAAACACATTAAAGCAACTAACATCAGAACATCTTCCTAAATACACATTAATATTAAAATCACAACATCATGAACAACAACTTAAACACGTTAATACTACTAACATCATAACATCATCCTAAATACACTAAAATAATAAAATCACATCATTAACTACAACTTCAACACATAAAGGCTACTAACATCATAATATCATCCTTAATACACCAAAACATTAAAATCACAACATCATTAATAACAACTTAAACACGTTAATGCTACTAACATCATAACATCATCCTAAATACACTAATCCATTAAAGTCACAACATCATTCATAACAACTTAAACACCTTAATGCTACTAACACCATAACATCATCCTTCATAGACCAAAACATTAAAATCAAAACATCATCCTAAATACACTAAACCATTAAAGTCACAACAGCATTAACAACAACTTAAATACATTAAGGCTACTAACATCATAACATCATTCTTAATACACTAAAACATTAGAATCACTACATCATCAACAACAACTGAAACACATTAAAGCTACTAACATCATAATATCATCACAAATACACTAAAACATTAAAATCACAACATCAAAAACAACAACTTAAACACATTAATGCTACTAACATCATAACATCATCCTTAATACACTAAAACATTAAAATCACTACATCATATTCAACAAATTAAACACATTAAGGCTCCTAACATCATAACATCATCTTAAATATACTTAAACATTAAAATCATTACATCATCACCAACAACTTCAACACATTAAAGCTACTAACATCAGAACATCATCTTAAATACACTTAAACATTAAAATCACAACATCATCAATAGCAACAACTTAAACACGTTAAAGCTACTAACATCATAACATTATCCTAAATACACTAAAACTTTAAAATCTCAACATCAAAAACAACAACTTAAACACATTAAAGCTACTAACATCATAATATCATCTTTAAAATACTAAACCATTAAAGTCACACCATCATAAACAACAACTTAAACACATTAAAGCAACTAACATCAGAACATCTTCCTAAATACACATTAACATTAAAATCACAACATCATCAACAAAAACTTAAACACATTCAAGCTACTAACATCATAATATCATCATAAATACACTAAAACAATAAACCACATCATCATCAATAGCAAGAACTTAAACACGTTAAAGCTACTAACATCATAACATTATCTTTAAAATACTAAACCATTAAAGTCACACCATCATAAACAACAACTTAAACAAATTAAGGCTCCTAACATCATCCTAAATACATTAAATCAATAAAGTCACAACATCATCAACAACAACTTAAACTATTAAAGTCACAACATCATCAACAACAACTTAAACTATTAAAGTCACAACATCATCAACAACAACTTAAACACATTAAAGCAACTAACATCAGAACATCATCTTAAATACACTTAAACATTAAAATCACAACATCATCAATAGCAACAACTTAAACACGTTAAAGCTACTAACGTCATAACATTATCCTAAATACACTAAAACATTAAAATCTCAACATCAAAAACAACAACTTAAACACATTAAAGCTACTAACATCATAACATCATCTTTAAAATACTAAACCATTAAAGTCACACCATCATAAACAACAACTTAAACAAATTAAGGCTCCTAACATCATCCTAAATACATTAAATCAATAAAGTCACAACATCATCAACAACAACTTAAACTATTAAAGTCACAACATCATCAACAACAACTTAAACACATTAAAGCAACTAACATCAGAACATCATCTTAAATACACTTAAACATTAAAATCACAACATCATCAATAGCAACAACTTAAACACGTTAAAGCTACTAACGTCATAACATTATCCTAAATACACTAAAACATTAAAATCTCAACATCAAAAACAACAACTTAAACACATTAAAGCTACTAACATCATAATATCATCTTTAAAATACTAAACCATTAAAGTCACAACATCATAAACAACAACTTAAACACATTACAGCAACTAACATCAGAACATCTTCCTAAATACACATTAACATTAAAATCACAACATCATCAACAAAAACTTAAACACGTTAAAGCTACTAACATCATAAAATAATCCTTAATACACTAAAACATTATAATCACTACATCAAAAACAACAACTTAAACACATTCAAGCTACTAACATCATAATATCATCATAAATACACTAAAACAATAAACCACATCATCATCAATAGCAAGAACTTAAACACGTTAAAGCTACTAACATCATAACATTATCCTAAATACACTAAAACATTAATATCACAACATCAAAAACAACAACTTAAACACATTAAAGCTACTAACATCATAACATCATCTTTAAAATACTAAACCAGTAAAGTCACAACATCATAAACAACAACTTAAACACATTAAAGCAACTAACATCAGAACATCTTCCTAAATACACATTAATATTAAAATCACAACATCACGAACAACAACTTAAACAGGTTAATACTACTAACATCATAACATCATCCTAAATACACTAAAATAATAAAATCACATCATTAACTACAACTTCAACACATTAAGGCTACTAACATCATAATATCATCCTTAATACACCAAAACATTAAAATCACAACATCATTAATAACAACTTAAACACGTTAATGCTACTAACATCATAACATCATCCTAAATACACTAATCCATTAAAGTCGCAACATCATTCATAACAACTTAAACACCTTAATGCTACTAACACCATAACATCATCCTTTATAGACCAAAACATTAAAATCAAAACATCATCTTAAATACACTAAACCATTAAAGTCACAACATCATTAACAACAACTTAAACACATTAAGGCTACTAACATCATAACATCATTCTTAATACACTAAAACATTAGAATCACTACATCATCAACAACAACTGAAACACATTAAAGCTACTAACATCATAATATCATCACAAATACACTAAAACATTAAAATCACTACATCAAAAACAACAACTTAAACACATTAATGCTACTAACATCATAACATCATCCTTAATACACTAAAACATTAAAATCACTACATCATATTCAACAAATTAAACACATTAAGGCTCCTAACATCATAACATCATCTTAAATATACTTAAACATTAAAATCATTACATCATCACCAACAACTTCAACACATTAAAGCTACTAACCTCATAACATCATCCTAAATACACTTCAATATTAAAATCACTATATCAAAAACAACTTAAACACATTCAAGCGACTAACATCATAACATCATCCTAAATTTACTAAATCATTAAAATCACTACATCAAAAACAACAACTTAAACACATTAAAGACACTAACATCATAACATCATCTTTAATACTCTAAACCATTAAAGTCACAACATCATCAACAACAACAAAACACATTAAGGCTCCTAACATCATAACATCGTCCTAAAAATACAAAAACATTAAAATCACTACATCAAAAACAACAACTTAAACACATTAAAGCTACTAACATTATAACATCATCTTAAATACACTAAATCATTAAAGTCACAACATCATCAACAACAACTTAAACTAATAAAGTCACAACATCATCAACAACAACTTAAACACATTAAAGCAATTAACATCAGAATATCATCCTAAATACACTAAAACATTAAAATCACTCATTCAAAAACAACAACTAAAACACATTAAAGCTACTAACATCGTAATATCATCATAAATACACTTCAACATTAAAACCACAACATCATCAAAAAATAACAACTTAAACACGTTAAAGCTACTAACATCATAATATCATCATAAATACACTAAAACATTAAAACTACAACATCATCAAAAACATTAACTGAAACACATTAAAGCTACTAACATTATAAAATAAACCTTAATACACTAAAACATTAAAATCAAAACATCATCAAAAACAACAATTTAAACACGTTAAAGCTACTTACATCATAACATTATCTTAAATACACTAAAATATTAAAATCACAACATCATCAAAAGCAACAACTTAAACACATTTAAGCGACTAACATCATAACATCATCCTTAATACACTGAAACATTCAAACCACAACATCATCAAAAACAACAACTTAAGCATGTTAAAGCTACTAACATCATAGCATCATCTTTAATACACTAAACCATTAAAGTCGTAACATCACCAACAACAACTTCAATACATTAAGGCTCCTAACATCATTACATCATCCTAAATACACTAAAACATTAAAATCACAACATCAAAAACAACAACTTAAACACATTAAACCTACTAACATCATAACATCATCTTTAATACACTAAACCATTAAAGTCACAATACCATCAACATCAACTTAAACACATTAAGGCTACTAACATCATAACATCATCCTTAATACATTAAAACATTAAAGTCACAACATCATAAACAACAACTTAAACACATTTAAGCAAATAACACCAGAACATCTAACTAAATACACTAAAACATTAAAATTACTAAATCAAAAACAACAACTTCAACATATTAAAGCTACTAACATCATTAAATCATCTTTAATACAGTAACCCATTAATGTCACAACATCATAAACAACCACTTAAACACATTAAAGCTACTAACATCATAACATCATCCTAAATACACTAAAACAATAAAATCACTGAATCAAAAACAATAACTTAAACACATTAAAGCTACTTACATCATAACATCATCTTAAAAACACTAAACCATTAAAGTCACATCATCACCAAAAACAACTTAAACACATTAAGTGTCCGAAAATCATAACATCATCCTAAATACACTTAACCATTAAACTCACAACATCATGAACAAAAACTTAAACACAGTAAGGCAACTAACATCAGAACATCATCCTAAATACACTAAAACGTTAAAATCACTACATCAAAAACAACAACATAAACACATTAAAGCTACTAACATCATTACATAATCTTTAATACACTAAACCATTAAAATCCCAACATCATCAACAACAACTGAAACACATTAAGGCTCATAACATCATCCTAAATACACTAAAACATTAAAATCACTACATCAAAAACAATAACTTAAACACATTAAAGCTTCTAACATCATCCTAAATACACTAAACCATTAAAGTCACATCATCATCATCAACAACATTAAACACATTAAGTCTCCTAACATCATAACATCATCCTACATACACTTAACCATTCATGTCACAACATCATCAACAACAACTTAAACACATTAAGGCTACTAACATCATCTTTTATACAGTAAAACATTAAAGTCACTGCATGAAAAAAAACAACTAAAACACATTAAAGTAATTAACATCATAACACCATCCTTAATAAACTAAGATATTAAAATCACTACATCATCAACAACACCATCAACACATTAAGGCTACTTACATCATAACATCATCTTTAATACACTAAAACATTAAAATAACTACATCTTCAACAACAATTTAAACACATTAAGGCTACTAACATCATAATATCATCCTTAATAAACTAAAACGTTAAAAGCACTACATCAAGAACAACAACTTAAACACATTAAAGCTACTAACATCATATTATCATCATCAATACACTAAAACATTAAAATCACTACATCAAAAACAACAACATAAACACATTCAGGCTACTAACATCATAACATCATCCTTAATACACTAAAACATTAAAGTCACTACATCATATTCAACAACTTCAACACATTAAGGCTCCTAATATCATACTAAATACACTAAAACATTTAAATCACAACAACAACAACAACAACTGAAACACATTAAGGCTACGAATATCATCACATCATCTTTAATACACTAAAACATTAAAATCACAACATCATCAACAACAACTTCAACACATTAAGGCTACAAACTACATAACATCATCATTAATACAGTAAAACATTAAAATCCCAACATCAAAAACAACAACTTAAACACATTAAAGCTACTAACATCAAAATATCATCCTAAATACACTAAAACATTCATATCACAACATCATCAACAACACATTTAACACATTAAAACTACTAATATCATAACATCATCCTAAATACACTAAAACATTCAAATCACTACATTATTAACAACAACTTCAGCACACTAAGGCTTTTAACATCATAATCATCCTCATAATACTAAAATATTAAAATCACAACATCATCAACAAAAATTGAAACACATTTAAGTGACTAACATCATAACATCAACATAATTAAACAAACACATTAAAATCACCAGATCGAAAACAACAACTTAAACATATTCAGGCTACTAACCTCATAATATCATCCTTAATACACTGAAACATTAAAATCACAACATCATCATCAACAAGTTAAACACATTAAGGCTACTAACTTCATTACATCATCCTTAATACACTAAAACATTAGAATCACTACATCATCAACAACAACATAAACACATTAAAGCTACTAACATTATAATTTCATCATAAATACACTAAAACATTAAAATCACTACATCAAAAACAACAATGAAAACACATTAAAGCTATTAACATTATAACATCATCCTTAATACACTAAAACATTAAAATCACTACATCATATTAATCAACTTAAACACATTAAGGGTCCTAACATCATAACATCATCCTAAATATACTTAAACATTAAAATCACTACATCATCAACAACAACTTCAACACATAAAGCTACTAATATCATAATATCATCACAAATACACTAAAACATTAAAATCACTACATTAAAAACAACAATGTAAACACATTAAGGTTACTAACATTATAACATCATCTTTAATACATTAAAAACATTAAAATCACAACATCATGAACAACAACTTAAACATATTAAAGAAACTAACATCATAACATCATCCTTAATACACTAAAGAATTATAATCTCAACATCATATAACATCAACAACTTATAATGAACACATTAAAGCTACTAACATCATAATATCATCTTTCATACAGTAAAACATTAAAATCACAATGTCATCAACAACAACTTAAACACATTAAGGCTACTCACATTAAAACATCATCTTTAATATACTAAAAAATTAAAATCACAACATCGTCCACAACAACTTAAACACATTAAAGCTACTAACATCATAATATCATCATCAATACACTAAAACATTAAAATTACTACATCAAAAACAACAACGAAAACACATTAAGGCTACTAGCATCATAACATCATAAAAATACCAATACCATCACATCATCCTTAATACACGAAATTATAAAAATCACAACATCATCAACAACAATTTAAATACATTGTGGCTACTAACATCATAACATCATCCTTAATACACTGAAACATTAAAATCACAACAACAATAACAACAACAACAACTTAAATACATTAAGGCCACTAAAATCATAATATCATATTAAATAAACAAAAACATTAAAATCACTACATCATTAACAACAACTTAAACACATTAAAGCTACTAACAACATAACATCATCCTAAATGCACTAAATCATTAAAATCACAAAAACAACAACAACAACTTCAACACATTAAGGCTACTAATATCATCACATCATCCTTAATACACTAAAACATTAAAATCACAACATCACCAACAACAATTTAAACACATTAAGGGGATTAACATCATAACATCATCCTTAATACACTAAAACATTAAAATCACAACAACAACAACTTAAACACATTAAAGCTACAAACATCATGACATTATCCTAAATACACTAAAACATTAAAACCACAATATCATCAATAGCAACAACTTAAAAACATTAAGGCTACTACCACCAAAATATCATATTTAATACACTAAAACATTAAAATCACTACATCATAAACAACAACTTACACACATTAAAGCTACTAACATTGTAACATCATCCTAAATACACTAAAACATTAAAATCACAACAACAAAAACAACAACAACAACTTAAACACATTAAGGCTACAAACATCATAACATCAACATTAATACACTAAAACATTCAGATATTTACATCTTCAACAATAACTTAAACACATTAAAGATACCAATACCATCAAATCATCCTTAATACACTTAAAACATTAAAATCACAACATTATCAACAACAATTTAAACACATTTAAGCTACTATCATCATAATATCATCCTTAATACACTATAACATTAAAATCACAACAACAACAACAACTTAAATAGTTAACGCTACAAACATCATAACATCATCCTTAATACACTAAAACATTATTATAACTACCTCCTCAACAAAAACTTAAACACATTAAAGATACTAATATCATCACATCAAAATAAATACACGAACACATTAAAATCACAATATCAAAAACAACAATTAAACACATTAATGCTACAAACATCATAATATCATCCTAAATACACTAAAACATTAAAATCACATCATCATCACCAAAAACTTAAACACATTAAAGCAATTAACATCATAACATCATCCTTAATACACTAAAACATTTAAATCACAACATCATCAACAATAACTTGAACACAATAAAGCTACTATCCTCATAACATCAAAATAAATACACTTAAACATTAAAATCACTACATCATAAACAATAACTTAAACACATTGATGTTACTTTCCTCATAAAATCAACATAAATATACTAAATCATTAAAATTACTACATCATCAACAATAACTTAAACACATTAAAGTTACTTACATTATAATATCATTCTAAATACACTAATATATTGAAATCACAACATCATTAACAGCAACTTAAACATATTAAAGCAACTTACATTATAACATCATCCTAAATACACTAAAACATTAAAATCACTACATCAAATCAACAACTTAAAACACATTAAAGCTACCAACATCAAAACATCATCTTTAAAACTCTAAACCATTAAAGTCACAACATCATCAACAACAACTTAAACACATTCAGGCCACTAACAACATAACATCATCCTTAATACACTAAAACATTAAAATCACAACAACAAAAACAACAACACCAACAATTTAAACACATTAAGTCTACAAACATCATAACATCATCCTTAATACACTAAAACATTAAAATCACAACATCATCAACAACAATTTAAACACATTTAGGCTACTAACATCATAACATCATTCTTAATCCAATAAAACAATAAAATCACAACAACAACAACAACAATTTAAATACATTAACGCTACAAACATAATGACATCATCCTTAGTACACTAAAACATTAAAAGAACTACATCTTTAACAACACTTTAAACACATTAAAGATACTAATATCATCACATCAAAATAAATACACAAACACATTAAAATCACAACATCAAAAACAACAAAAACATATTAATGCTACTAACATCATAATATCATCCTAAATACACTAAAACATTTAAATCACTATATCAAAAACAACAACTTAAAAACCTTAAAGCTACGAACATCATTACATCATCTTTAATACACTAAACCATTAAAATCGCAACATCATCAACAACAACTGAAACACATTAAGGCTCCTAACATCATAACATTATCCTAAATACACTAAAACATTAAAATCACAACATCAAAAACAACAACTTAAACACATTAAACCTACTAACATCATAACATCATCTTTAATACACTAAACCATTAAAGTCACAATACCATCAACATCAACTTAAACACATTAAGGCTACTAACATCATAACATCATCCTTAATACATTAAAACATTAAAGTCACAACATCATAAACAACAACTTAAACACATTTAAGCAAATAACACCAGAACATCTAACTAAATACACTAAAACATTAAAATTACTAAATCAAAAACAACAACTTCAACATATTAAAGCTACTAACATCATTAAATCATCTTTAATACAGTAACCCATTAATGTCACAACATCATAAACAACAACTTAAACACATTAAAGCTACTAACATCATAACATCATCCTAAATACACTAAAACAATAAAATCACTGAATCAAAAACAATAACTTAAACACATTAAAGCTACTTACATCATAACATCATCTTAAAAACACTAAACCATTAAAGTCACATCATCACCAAAAACAACTTAAACACATTAAGTGTCCGAAAATCATAACATCATCCTAAATACACTTAACCATTAAACTCACAACATCATGAACAAAAACTTAAACACAGTAAGGCAACTAACATCAGAACATCATCCTAAATACACTAAAACGTTAAAATCACTACATCAAAAACAACAACATCAACACATTAAAGCTACTAACATCATTACATAATCTTTAATACACTAAACCATTAAAATCCCAACATCATCAACAACAGCTGAAACACATTAAGGCACATAACATCATCCTAAATACACTAAAACATTAAAATCACTACATCAAAAACAATAACTTAAACACATTAAAGCTTCTAACATCATCCTAAATACACTAAACCATTAAAGTCACATCATCATCATCAACAACTTAACATCATCCTTAATAACATCATCCTTAATACACTAAAGAATTATAATCTCAACATCATATAACATCAACAACTTATAATGAACACATTAAAGCTACTAACATCATAATATCATCTTTCATACAGTAAAACATTAAAATCACAATGTCATCAACAACAACTTAAACACATTAAGGCTACTCACATTAAAACATCATCTTTAATATACTAAAAAATTAAAATCACAACATCGTCAACAACAACTTAAACACATTAAAGCTACTAACATCATAATATCATCATCAATACACTAAAACATTAAAATTACTACATCAAAAACAACAACGAAAACACATTAAGGCTACTAGCATCATAACATCATAAAAATACCAATACCATCACATCATCCTTAATACACGAAATTATAAAAATCACAACATCATCAACAACAATTTAAATACATTGTGGCTACTAACATCATAACATCATCCTTAATACACTGAAACATTAAAATCACAACAACAATAACAACAACAACAACTTAAATACATTAAGGCCACTAAAATCATAATATCATATTAAATAAACAAAAACATTAAAATCACTACATCATTAACAACAACTTAAACACATTAAAGCTACTAACAACATAACATCATCCTAAATGCACTAAATCATTAAAATCACAAAAACAACAACAACAACTTCAACACATTAAGGCTACTAATATCATCACATCATCCTTAATACACTAAAACATTAAAATCACAACATCACCAACAACAATTTAAACACATTAAGGGGATTAACATCATAACATCATCCTTAATACACTAAAACATTAAAATCACAACAACAACAACTTAAACACATTAAAGCTACAAACATCATAACATTATCCTAAATACACTAAAACATTAAAACTACAATATCATCAATAGCAACAACTTAAAAACATTAAGGCTACTACCACCAAAATATCATATTTAATACACTAAAACATTAAAATCACTACATCATAAACAACAACTTACACACATTAAAGCTACTAACATTGTAACATCATCCTAAATACACTAAAACATTAAAATCACAACAACAAAAACAACAACAACAACTTAAACACATTAAGGCTACAAACATCATAACATCAACATTAATACACTAAAACATTCAGATATCTACATCTTCAACAATAACTTAAACACATTAAAGATACCAATACCATCAAATCATCCTTAATACACTTAAAACATTAAAATCACAACATTATCAACAACAATTTAAACACATTTAAGCTACTATCATCATAATATCATCCTTAATACACTATAACATTAAAATAACAACAACAACAACAACTTAAATAGTTAACGCTACAAACATCATAACATCATCCTTAATACACTAAAACATTATTATAACTACCTCCTCAACAAAAACTTAAACACATTAAAGATACTAATATCATCACATCAAAATAAATACACGAACACATTAAAATCACAATATCAAAAACAACAATTAAACACATTAATGCTACAAACATCATAATATCATCCTAAATACACTAAAACATTAAAATCACATCATCATCACCAAAAACTTAAACACATTAAAGCAATTAACATCATAACATCATCCTTAATACACTAAAACATTTAAATCACAACATCATCAACAATAACTTGAACACAATAAAGCTACTATCCTCATAACATCAAAATAAATACACTTAAACATTAAAATCACTACATCATAAACAATAACTTAAACACATTGATGTTACTTTCCTCATAAAATCAACATAAATATACTAAATCATTAAAATTACTACATCATCAACAATAACTTAAACACATTAAAGTTACTTACATTACAATATCATTCTAAATACACTAATATATTGAAATCACAACATCATTAACAGCAACTTAAACATATTAAAGCAACTTACATTATAACATCATCCTAAATACACTAAAACATTAAAATCACTACATCAAATCAACAACTTAAAACACATTAAAGCTACCAACATCAAAACATCATCTTTAAAACTCTAAACCATTAAAGTCACAGCATCATCAACAACAACTTAAACACATTCAGGCCACTTACAACATAACATCATCCTTAATACACTAAAACATTAAAATCACAACAACAAAAACAACAACACCAACAATTTAAACACATTAAGTCTACAAACATCATAACATCATCCTTAATACACTAAAACATTAAAATCACAACATCATCAACAACAATTTAAACACATTTAGGCTACTAACATCATTACATCATTCTTAATCCAATAAAACAATAAAATCACAACAACAACAACAACAATTTAAATACATTAACGCTACAAACATAATAACATCATCCTTAGTACACTAAAACATTAAAAGAACTACATCTTTAACAACACTTTAAACACATTAAAGATACTAATATCATCACATCAAAATAAATACACAAACACATTAAAATCACAACATCAAAAACAACAAAAACATATTAATGCTACTAACATCATAATATCATCCTAAATACACTAAAACATTTAAATCACTATATCAAAAACAACAACTTAAAAACCTTAAAGCTACGAACATCATTACATCATCTTTAATACACTAAACCATTAAAATCGCAACATCATCAACAACAACTGAAACACATTAAGGCTCCTAACATCATAACATCATCATTAATACACTAAAACATTACAAACACTACATCATCAACAAAAACTTCAACACATTGAAGATACTACCCTCATAACATCATCCTAAATACACTAAAACATTAAAATCACTACATTATATTCAATAACTTAAACACATTAAGGCTCCTAACATCATAACATCATCCTTAATAAACTAAAACATTAAAGTCACATCATCATCAACAACAACTTAAACACATTAAAACTACTAACATCATAATATCATTTTCAATACACTAAAACATAACAATTACATCACCAACAACAAATGAAACTCATTAAGGATACAAACGTCAGAATATCATCCTAAATAAACTAAAACATTAAAATCACAACATCAAAAACAACAACTTAAACACATTAAGGCTACAAACAACATAATATCATCCTTAAAACACTAAAACATTAAAATCAAAACATCATAAAAAACGACTGAAACACATTAAAGCTACTAACCTCATAATATCATCCTAAATACACTTAAACATTAAAATCACAACATCGAAAACAACAACTTAAACACATTAAGGCTACTAACATCATAATATCATCCTTAATACACTAAAACATTAAAATCACAACATCATAAACAACAACTTCAACACATTAAAGCTACTAACTTCATAATATCATCCTAAATACACTAAAACATTAAAATCACAACATCGAAAACAAAAAAATAAATACATTAAGGCTACGAACATTATAACATCATCCTTAATACACTTAAACATTAAAATCACAACATCATAAACATCAACTTAAACTCATTAAAGCTACCTAACCTCATAATATCATCCTAAATACACTTCAATATTGAAATCACAACATCAAAAACAACAACTTAAACACATGAAGGCTACTAACATCATAACATCATCCTTAATACACTAAAACATTAGAATCACTACATCATCAACAACCACTTAAACACATTAAAGCTACTAACATCATTATATCAGCATAAAAACACTAACACATTAAAATCACTATATCAAAAACAACAACGTAAACACATTAAGTATACTAACATTATAACATCATCCTTAATACACTAAAACATTAAAATCACTACATCATATTCAACAGCTTAAACACATTAATGCTACTAACATCAAACCATCATCCTAAATACACTTAAAACATTGAAATCACACCACCATCAATAGCAACAACTTAAACACGTTAAACTACTAACATCATAACATTATCCTAAATACACTAAAACATTAAAATCACAACATCAAAAACAACAACATACACACATTAAAGCTACTAACATCATAACATCATCCTTAATACACTAAAACATTAAAATCACAACATCATAAACAACAACTTAAACACATTAAAGAGACTAACCTCATAATATCATCCTAAATACACTAAAACATTAAAATCACAACATCAAAAACAACAACTTAAACACATTAAGGCTACTTACATCATAATATCATCATTAGTACACTAAAACATTAAAATCACTACATCATAAACAACAAGTTCAACACATTAAAGCTACTAAACCCATAACATCAAAATAAATACACACTAAAACATTAAAATCACTACATCAAAATCAATAATTAAAACACATTAAAGATACTAACATCATAACATCATCCTAATTACACTAAACCATTCAACTCACATCATCATCAACAACAGCTTCAACACATTAAAGCAACTAACATCATAACATCATCCTTAATTCACTAAAACATTCAAATCACAACATCAAAAACAACAACTTAAACACATTAAGGATCGTAACATCATAACATCATCCTAAAGACATTAAAATCACTCAATCAAAAACATTAACTTAAACACATTAAGGATCCTAACATCATTACATCATCCTAAATACACTAAAACATTAAAATCACTACATCAAAAACAACAACTTAAATACATTAAAGCTACTAACATCATAACATCATTCTAAATACACTCAAACATTAAAATCACTACATCAAAAACAACAACTTAAACACATTAAAGTAACTAACATCATTACATCATCTTTAATACACTAAACCATTAAAGTCACAACATCATAAACAACAACTTAAACACATTTAAGCAACTAACAAAAGAAAATCATCCTAATTACACTAAAACATTAAAATCACTACATCAAAAACAACAACTTAAAAACATTAAAGCTACTAACATCATTACATCATCTTTAATACACTAAAACATTAAAGTCACAACATCATAAACAACAACTGAAACACATTAAGGCTCCTAACATCATAACATCATCCTAATTACACTAAACGATTCAACTCACTTCATAATCAACAACAACTTAAACACATTAAAGCAACTAATATTATAACATCATCCTAAAAACACTAAAACATTCAAATCACAACATCAAAAACAACAACTTAAACACATTAAGGCTACTAACATCATAACATCATCCTAAATACACTCAAACATTAAAATCACTACATCAAAATCAATAACTTAAACACATTAAAGCTACTTACATCATAACATCATCCTAAATACACTAAACCATTAAAGTCACATCATCATAAACAACAACTTAAACACATTAAAGCTACTAACATCATTACATCATCCTTAATACACTAAAACATTAAAATCACAACATCATAAACAACAACTTAAACACATTAAAGCGACTTACCTCATAATATCATCCTAAATACACTAAAACATTAAAATCACAACATCAAAAACAACAACTTAAACACATTAAGGCTACTTACATCATAATATCATCATTAGTACACTAAAACATTAAAATCACTACATCATAAACAACAAGTTCAACACATTAAAGCTACTAAACCCATAACATCAAAATAAATACACTAAAACATTAAAATCACTACATCAAAATCATAATTTAAACACATTAAAGATACTAACATCATAACATCATCCTAATTACACTAAACCATTCAACTCACATCATCATCAACAACAACTTCAACACATTAAAACAACTAACATCATAACATCATCCTTAATTCACTAAAACATTCAAATCACAACATCAAAAACAACAACTTAAACACATTAAGGATCGTAACATCATAACATCATCCTAAAGACATTAAAATCACTCAATCAAAAACAACAACTTAAACACATTAAGGATCCTAACATCACAACATCATCCTAAATACACTAAAACATTAAAATCACTACATCAAAAACAACAACTTAAATACATTAAAGCTACTAACATCATAACATCATACTAAATACACTCAAACATTAAAATCACTACATCAAAAACAACAACTTAAAACACATTAAAGCTACTTACATCATTACATCATCTTTAATACACTAAACCATTAAAGTCACAACATCACAAACAACAAGTTAAACACATTAAGGCTCCTAACATCATAACATCATCCTATATACACTAAAACATTAAATTCACTACATCAAAATCAACAACTTAAAACACATTAAAGCTACTTACATCATTACATAATCTTTAATACACTAAACCATTAAAGTCACAACATCATAAACAACTAATTAAACACATTAAGGCTACTAACATCATAATATCATCATTAGTACATTAAAACATTAAAATCACTACATCATCAACAAGTTCAACACTTTAAAGCTACTAACCTTATAACATTAACATAAATACACTAAAACATTAAAATCACAACATCATCAACAACAACTTAAACACATTAAGGCTACTAACATCATAACATCATCCTAAATACACTAAAACATCACAATACCAAAAACAACAACTTACACACATTAAAGCTACTAACATCATAACATCATCCTAAATACACTAAAACATTAAAATCACTGCATCAAAAACAACAACTTAAACACATTAAAGCTACTAACATCATAACATCATATTAAATACACTAAACCATTAAAGTCACATCATCATAAACAACAACTTAAACACATTAAAGCTATTAATATTATAACATCATCTTTAATACACTAAAACATTAAAATCACAACAACAAAAACAACAACTTAAACACATTAAAGCTACTAATATCATAACATCATCCTTAATACACCAAAACATTAAAATCATAAACAACAACTTAAACACAATAAAGCTTCTAACATCATAACATCATCCTTAATACACTAAAACATTAAAATCATTAACAACAACTTAAACACATTAAAGTGACTAACATCATAATATCATCCTAAATACACTAAAATATTAAAATCATTACATCAAAAACAACAACTTAACACATTTAAGCTACTAACATCATAACATCATCCTTTATACACTAAAACATCAAAATCACAACATCATCAAAAACAACTTTAACACATTAAAGCAACTAACATCATAACATCATTCTAATTACACTTAAACATTAAAATCACGACATCAAAATCAACAACTTAAATACATTAAAGCTACTAACATCATAACATCATCCTTAATACATTAAAACATTAAAATCACAACATCAAAAACAACAACTTAAACTCATTAATGCAACACAACACAAACACAATTACACTAAACTATTCAATTCATAACATCAACAGTAACAACTTAAACACATTAAATCTACTAAATCATAACATTAACATTGAAACACTAAAACATTAAAATCACAACAACAAAAGCAACAACTTAAACACATTAAATTTACATTGAAACATCATCAACAATAACCAAAACACATTACACTATAAAAATCATCAAACCAGTCTAACACATTAAAGCTACATTAATTATAATACCAACTATAATACATTAAAACATTAAAATCACACCAACAACAACAACAGAAACACATTTAACAACAAAAATCATAATAGCAACCTAAACAAGTTAAACAGCAAAAATCAAAACAATACCCTAAACATATTAAAGCTACATTAATCATAACACCAATCAAAATACACCAAAATACCATGAATCAAAACAACAGCAACAACAACCATAACATCAACAGAAACACATTTAACAACAAAAATCATAATAACAACCTTAACAAGTTAAACAGCAAAAATCAAAACAATAACCTAAACACATTAAAGCAACATTAATCATAACACCAATCATAATACACTAAAGCATTATGAATCAAAACAACAGCAACAATGACCATAACAACAACAGAAACACATTAAACAACAAAAATCGCATTAACACTCTGAAAACAATAAACCATAATACACTAAAGCAAATAAAAATCACAACAACAGCAACCTTACAACAACACAGGATGGGAACAACACAGGATAGGAACCCTGCAGGACAGAAAGGGAACCACACAGGATGGGAACAACACAGAGGATAAGAACCCTGCAGGACAGGAAGGAAACCACACAGGATGGAAACAACACAGAATAGGAACCCTGCAGGACAGGAAGGGAACCACACAGTATGGTAACAACACAGGATAGGAACCCTGCAGGACTGGAATGGAACCACACAGGATGGGAACAACACAGGATAGGAACCCTGCAGGACTGGAATGGAACCACACAGGATGGGAACAACACAGGATAGGAACCCTGCAGGACTGGAATGGAACCACACAGGATGGGAACAACACAGGATAGGAACCCTGCAGGACTGGAATGGAACCACACAGGATGGGAACAACACAGGATAGGAACCCTGTAGGACAGAAAGGTAACCAAGTTTCTGATAATACTCAAGACTCGCTTTCTCTGGTCAGTAGAGATAAAATGGGTTACAACACAAAATGTTCTTTACCAAAAAATAAAGAAAACTGAAAAGATAAGTCAAGACTGACAAAATAGAGATGTAAGTACAAAGACAGGCACAGGCAACTAGTATTGATTATTCACCTGATAGATAAAAACATTTTTCAACACAGAACTGTTGAAGTGTTCATATTCATGGAATATCTATTTAAATTGTTGGAATACCTGAGATTGAATCTGAGTTGAGCCTTCATCATTCTGCAAACAACTGGCAAATAAATATTTCAATTTAGCTGGGTACTAACTCACGACTTAAGTAATATGGGGTAAGTCGTCATTAAACAACAGGACATTTAACCACTCGGCCTTGTAGGACCAAGGGGAAAAACAACAAAAGTTATACCAAACAAGATTGGCATAATCCTAGTTTTGTTTTAGTCTGTTAATAGCAGGGTCTGGTTAGCTCAGTTGGTAGTGTGTCAGACCAACAATCCAGGAGTTGTGAGTTCAAATCCCCACCTATCCAAAACTCAGGGTTGACTGATATATGACGTTGTACCTGATTGCCATTCGTCTCTCATCACTGACTCAAATTTACAGTTATTTCTGGAGGTGAGTTTGCTCTAGTACTGGTTAACCTTCCAGGATCCAAGGAAAGAGTGATTTGGTCAACAGTTTCTGATTGTGTTAGCCCTTGGGGAACATAAAAAATGATGCTTAATGTGCAAACAATTTTGTTATATTAGAAAATAATTATTGTCATCATTATTGATATCAGCTTTTTGTTCTTACGTTCGCTATTTCATTAATGGGAGTACAGAGTAACTGACTAAGAGTCAGACAATGTAGACCCTGATCAAAGGAGTTATCTGTTGATGCCACAAATCATCATCTTGACCAGCGAGCTGAATGCTGATGTATATATGAAATCTAGTATGCTTTTTTGTCAATGCTAGATGGAAAAACAGTTAAAATAATGAAATCTAGTATGCTCTTCTGCCAACGCAAGATGGGGAGACAGCTTAAATAATGAATCCAGTTTCTCTTCTGTCAATGCTAGATGGGGAAACAGCTTAAAGAATGAAATATAGTATGCTCTTATGTCAATGCTAAATGGAGAGACAGCTTAAATAATGAAATCTAGTATGCTCTTCTGTCACAGCTGGATGGAGAGACATTAAACAATAAAATCTAGCAGGGTTTAGTGCAGTAGGTAGAGTGTACATTCCTGCCAGAAGTTGCAGGTGCAATCCCCAGACTGATAGTATTCCTCTCAAAAAATAACATTCAGTACTGTTACTACCAAGGAAATGGATTCAAGATCAGTTCAGTAAAGCTTTGAGCTTTCTTCGCAAACATCTAAAATTAATATAAACTAAACCAAGTATGCTTTTCACTCAATTCTAGATGAAGATACACGTTAAATAATGAAATAAAGTATGCTCTTTTATGATGCTAGATTGAGAGACAGCTTTAATAATGAATCATAGTTTGATCTTCTATCAATGCCAGATGGAGGAATGACTTAAACAATAAAACCAAGTATGCTCTTTTCCCAATGCCACATGGAGAGACGTACAGCTTTGATAATGAAACATAGTCTGCACTTCAGTTAAAGCTAGATATAAAGACACCTTAAATAAAGAAATAATGAAAGCTAGTATGCTCTTCTGTCAATCCTAGATGAAAAGATACCTTAAATAATTAAATTTGGTTTGCTATTCTATCAATACTAGAAGGACAGACACCTTAAATAATGAACCTGGTATGCTATTTTGTCAATACTATATGGAGAGAAAACATATACAATGAAATCTAGTATGCTTTTCTGTCAATACTAGATGGAGAGACAACATAAATTATACAATGAAATCAAGTATGCTCGTCTGTCAACACTAGATGGAAAGACAGCTTAAACAATGAAATCTAGTATGCTATTCTGTTAATACTAGATGGAGAGAAAACATATACAATGAAATCTAGTATGCTTTTTTGTCAATACTAGATGGAGAGACAACATAAACAATGAAATCAAGTATGCTCTTCTATCAATGCTAGATGCAGAAACATCTAAAACAATGAAATCTAGTATGCTCTTCTGTCAATGCTAGATGGAGAGACAGCTTAAACAATGAAATC
Organism: Panopea generosa; assembly: GCA_029582155.1. Lineage (NCBI taxonomy): Eukaryota > Metazoa > Mollusca > Bivalvia > Adapedonta > Hiatellidae > Panopea > Panopea generosa. Next base: position 32,472,722 of record CM055898.1, on the reverse strand, counting down.
TAGTATGTTCTTATGTCAATGCTAGATGGAGAGACAGCTTAAACAATGAAATCTAGTATGCTCTTCTGTCAATGCTAGATGGAGAGACAGCTTAAACAATGAAATCTAGTATGCTCTTCTGTCAATGCTAGATGGAGAGACAGCGTAAACGATGAAATCTAGTATGTTCTTATGTCAATGCTAGATGGAGAGACAGCTTAAATGATGAAATCTAGTGTACTATTCTGTCAAAAACAGCTTAAACGATGAAATCTAGTATGCTTTTCTGTCAATACTAAATGGAAAGACAACATATACAATGAAATCTAGTATGCTCGTCTGTCAATACTAAATGGAAAGACAGCTTAAACAATGAATTCTAGTATGCTATTCTGTCAATAATAGATGGAGAGACAGCTTAAACGATGAAATCTAATATGCTCTTCTGTCAATGCTAGATGGAGACACAGCTTAATCAATGAAATTTAGTATGTTCTTCTGTCAATACTAAATGGAAAGACAACATAACAATGAAATCTAGGATGCTCGTCTGTCAATACTAGATGGAAAGACAGCTTAAACAATGAAATCTAGTATGCTATTCTGTCAATACTAGATGGAAAGACAGCTTAAAAGAAATCTAGTATGCTATTCTGTCAATACTAGATGGAAAGACAGCTTAATCAATGAAATCTAGTATGCTCGTCTGTCAATACTAGATGGAAAAACAGCTTAAACAATGAAATCTAGTATGCTCGTCTGTCAATAGTAGATGGAAAGACAGCTTTAAACAATGAAATCTAGTACGCTATTCTGTCAATACTAGATGCAAAGATAGCTTAAATGATGAAATCTAGTATACTATTCTGTCAATACTAGATTGAGAGACATCTTAAACAATGAAATCTAGTATGCTCTTCTGTCATTGCTAGATGGAGACACAGCTTTAACAATGAAATCTAGTATGTTCTTCTGTCAATGCTAGATGTAGACACAGCTTTAACAATGAAATCTAGTATGTTCTTATGTCAATGCTAGATGGAGACACAACTTTAACAATGAAATCTAGTATGTTCTTATGTCAATGCTAGATGTAGAAACAGCTTAAACAATGAAATCTAGTATGCTCTTCTGTCAATACTTGATGGAGAGACAACATAAACAACGAAATCTAGTATGCTATTCTGTCAATGCTAGATGGAAAGACAGCTTAAACAATGAAATCTAATATGCTATTCTGTCAATACTAGATGGAAAGACAGCTTAAACAATGAAATCTAGTATGCTCATCTGTCAATACTAGATGGAAAGACAGCTTAAACAATGAAATCTAGTATGCTCTTCTGTCAATACTAGATGGAAAGACTGCTTAAACAATGAAACCTAGTATGTATTTCTGCCAATGCTAGATGGAGAGACAGCTTAAACAATGAAATCTAGTATGATGGAAAGACATCTTAAACAATGAAATCTAGTATGCTAGATTGAAAGACAGCTTAAACGATGAAATCTTAATATGTTCTTCTGCCAATGCTAGATGGAGAGACGGCTATAACAATGAAATCTAGTATGCTCATCTGTCAATACTAGATGGAAAGACAGCTTAAACAAAGAAATTTAGTATGCTCGTCTGTCAATACTAGATGGAAAAAGCTTAAACAATGAAATCTTATATGCTATTCTGTCAATTCTAGATGGAGATACATCTTAAACAATGAAATCTAGTATGCTCTTCTGTCAATGCTAGATGGAGACATAGCTTAAACATTGAAATCTAGTATGTTCTTCTGTCAATGCTAGATGGAAAGACAGCTTAAACAATGAAATCTAGTATGTTCTTCTGCCAATGCTAGATGGAAAGACAGCTTAAACAATGAAATCTAGTATGTTATTCTGCCAATGCTAGATGGAAAGACAGCTTAAACAATGAAATCTAGTATGTTCATGTGCCAATGCTAATGGAGAAACATCCTAAACAATGAAATCTAGTATGTTTTTCTGCCAGTGCTAGATGGAGACAGCTTAAACAATGAAATCTAGTATGCTCGTCTGCCAATGCTGGATGGAGAAACAGCTTAAACAATGGAACCTAGTATGCTTTTCTGCCAATGCTAGATGAAAAGATACCTTTAATAATGAAATCGTGTATGCTTTCAACTTATACTACAGTTAAACCTGTGCAAGCAGTCCCCTCTATTAAGAAGCAATTTGTCTTAAACAGTCACATTTGCTATTTCTGGTTTTAATGTTTTCAGAGCAAATCCACCTGTATTAAGCAACAACCTGTCTTAACATGCCACTTTTGCTCCTTTCCTTCACTGGCTGCTTAATACATGTTTGGCTGTTAATAGAATCACCTTAAATTAACAAACATAATATTCTTTGTTCTCAATACTAGACGGAAAGACACCTTAAACAGAACCGTATGAGAACAGTATGCTCTTCTGTCAGTGCTATATGGAGACACATTAACTATCCAACCTGGTATGCTCCTCTGCCAGTGCTACATGGAGACTCAATAAATAACAGAACCTAGTATGCTCTTCTATCAATGCTAAATGGGAAAATCTTAAAAAATATAAAATCTCAATGTTATATGGAGACACCTTTCATAATGATATCTAGTATGTCTTATCTCAATGTTAGATGAAGACACTTTTAAAAATGATATGTAGTTATATGCTCTTCTCTCAATGTTAGATGGAAACACTTTTAATAATGATATCTAGTATGCTCTTCTCGCATTGCTAGGTGGAGACACCTTTCATAATGATATCTAGTATGTCTTATCTCAATGTTAGATGAAGACGCTTTTAAAAATGATATCTAGTTCTATGCTCTTCTCTCAATGTTATATGGAGACACCTTTCATAATGATATCTAGTACTATGCTCTTCTTTCATTGCTAGGTGGAGACACCTTTAACAATGATATCTAGTATGTTCTTATCTCAAAGTTAGGTTGAGACACCTTTAATAACAATATTTAGTACTCAATGTTAGGTAGAGACACCTTAAATAACAATATTTAGTATGCTCTATGATCTTAATTTTAGGTGAGTATGCTCTGATCCCAATGTTAGATGGAGACACCTTTAATAATGATATCTTGTATGCTCTTTTATCAATGTTAGATGGAGACACCTTAAATAATGATATCTAGAATGCTCTTATCTCAATGTTAGATGGAAACACCTTTAATAATGATATCAAGAATGCTCTTCTCTCAATGTTAGATGGAGACACCTTTAATAATGCACACAACACATTGTCTGATTATAGTGAACATTTGTGCCATGTTATTTCAAATCCTTGTCTAGTGGTTTGCAAGATATTGAACCTCTCAGTGAGACCTTGAACTCTGAGCTATGGACCCAAATCTTGCAGGCACCACTCTGTCTTATTCTGAAAATGTGTGCCATGTTACTTCAAAGTTACAGCCTGGACAAGACTACACAGACACACTGAACTGAAAATTGTTCTCATACTTTCATTGTTAGTATATGAACAATCATGTACATTCTACGTCTTGTTTGTTTTTTTCTGAATAAGAGTAAAACTACCTTCAAAATAGTTTCTAGGGATATGTTTCAAGGTAACTTCAAGAGAAATGTATTAAGATAGCTTCAAGGGAAATGTATCAAGGTAGCATCAAAGGAAATGTATCCAAGTAGCTTTAAGAGTAATGTATCAAGGTAGCACTAAGGTAAATGTATCAAGGTAGCATCAATGGAAATGTATCAAGGTAGCATCAAAAGAAATGTATCAGTGTAGTTCCTATTGAAATGTATCAAGGTAGCTTCAAGGGAAATGTATCAATGTAGCTTCAAGGGAAATGTATCAGTGTAGTTTCAATTGAAATGTATCAAGGTAAAATCAGGGTAAATGTATCAGTGTAGTTTCAACGGAAATATATCAAGGTAGCTTCAAGTGAAATGTATCAAGGTAGCATCAAGGGAAATGTATCAAGGTAGCATCAAGAGAAATGTATCAAGGTAGTGTTTAGGGAAATGTATCAAGGAAGCATCAAGGGAAATGTATCAAGGTAGTGTTAAGGTAAATGTATCAAGGTAGCATCAAGGGAAATGTATCAAGGTAGTGTTAAGGTAAATGTATCAAGGTAGAATGAAGGGAAATGTTTCAAGGTAACATCAAGGTAAATGTATCGAGGTAGCATCAAGGGAAATGTATTGAGGTAGCTTCAAGGAAAATGTATCAAGGTAGCATCAAGGTAAATGTATCAAGGTAACATCACAGGAAATGTATCAATGTAGCTTAAAGGGAAATATATCAAGGTAGCTTAAAGGTAAATATATCAAGGTAGCTTTAAGGGAACTATATCAAGGTAGCTTCAATGAAAATGTAAAAAGGTAGCTTAAAGGGAAATATATCAAGGTAGCTTCAATGGAAATGTATCAAGGTAGCATAAAGGGAAATATATCAAGGTAGCTTAAAGGGAAATGTATCAAGGTAGCATCAAAAGAAAATGTATCAGTGTATCAAGGTAGCATCAAAAGAAATGTATCAGTGTATCAAGGTAGCTTAAAGGGAAATATATCAAGGTAGCTCAAGGTAGCTTAAAGGGAAATATATCAAAGTAGCTTCAATGGAAATGTATCAAGGTAGCTTTAAGGGAAATATATCAAGGTAGCTTATAGGGAAATATATCAAGGTAGCTTAAAGGGAAATGTATCAAGGTAGCTTTAACAGAAATATATCAAGGTAGCTTATAGGGAAATGTATCAAGGTAGTTTACAGTGAAAGGGAGCTTCAATTTTATTTATTTTTTTTTAAATGGGGTTTAATGCCATTTTCGACACATTTCAGGTTATATAATTCATATCCAGTTTTACTGCTGGAGGAAGACCTCAGACTGAGACAGACTGAGTAGAACCACTTTTCTTCCACAAGTAACTGGAAACTTTGAGGTTCAAACATCGAGGACTTACAGATGATCAGTTAACTTTTGCGAATGGGATTTAACGCCATTTTCAACACATTTCAATATTATATATGGTATATTCAGTTTTGTTGATAGATGAAGACCCCAGAGTGAAATTGAGTAGAACCACAGTCCTTTCGCAAGTAACTAACAAACTTTCTCACATAAAGTTTTTTGAGCAAGCGGGACTCGGACCTACGACCTTAGCAGTGAGAGGTAAGTGATCTTGAGACGGCGCCAGGTTAGACCACCACTAGGGAGTTTCAAGGGAAATGTATTAAGGTAACTTTAAGGGAAATGTATCAAGAATTCAGGATAGTCTGTATCGATCTATCTATAGGATTCCAAATAGAGGTAACAGTTGGAGACTAAAACATAGAAAGACACCATTAAAGACCGATGAAAAGTCTCTCTGAGTTCATCTGTAGTTAATTTCAAAGAAGTTTTAATTGTTATAGTTATAATTGGTTTCATTTAATCCATCAATTTCTCAGCAAAAAAAAAGTATTTCAAGAAATTCAAAATTTTGAAATTGGCAAAAAACATCCCCCTCTCCTGCAATATAACTATCATGCCTATACATACCCACTGACCTTGTATTGTCATAAGGATATATATCTAAACATGCCAAAATAATAGATTAAAAATGGATTTTCATCTTAGAAAGAGTCTGAATGATGATGAGAAGGTCACCAAGCAGTATTTCAGTGCTGTCTATTTTTAGAATGGGGATTTTGTTTCAAGTTTACCACTCCAATTAAAATATTGCTTATGTCACGTTTTTGTTGATTTGCCATACCAAACAAGTAATTAACTTGATACCACCGTAATTACCTCATAATCAGAACTTTTACATATCAGCAAAAAAGAAAGTTCATTTTACTCCAGAGAAAAGCAGAGAATACAAACTTTAATTATTTTTACTAGAATAACGTAGTAGCCAAAAATATATGATTTAATTGGGTAAAATAGGTTATTACTTTAAAAAGAATATAAATATAAATACATATATAGAGAATAATTTAGGTTTTGGGAATTGCAGTTGAAGAGTTATTTTATCAATAATTCGAGGGTCGTCCCAGAACTTCATAGACCATTATTATACAATAACATACATTTAACAAGAAGCCAAGTAAGGCCATTACTACTATATATGATTTTTTGTGCTCTGTTAATTTCTTTTTTTTTCTTTCTTTTTTTTCTTTTTCTTTTTTATGCTCTTTCAATTATTTTTTAGAGCTTTATGTTTTCTTTTTTATGCTCTTTTAATTATTTTTTAGAGCATTATGTTTTTTATACTCTTTTAATTATTTTGTTAGAGCTTTTTTTCTTTAGAGCTTTTTTTTTTTTTTAAATACATGTTATCAGAACAATAACTATAAGAACAGTAATTTTTATTTGTATATTTGTGTGTTTGTTTGTTTGTTTGTTTGTTTGTTTGTTTGTTTGTTTGTATGTATGTTTGTGTATGTTTATGTGTATGTGTGTGTGTGCTTGTGTGTGTACTTGTGTGTATGTGTGTGTATGTATGTGTATGTTTGTGTATATGTTTGTGTATATGTATGTGTTTTATGTATATGTATGTGTTCGTTCACAGAGCTCTTGCAGTGTCCATATCCACAGTATTTAACTGAATTAACATTTTTTACTTAACTTTCACATTTTCAATGTAAATCTCATATAATGTTGTGCTCTTACAATGCTTTTATCATATAAAATTGAATGCTCTTGTTGTTTATGTTGATCTCATACAATGATGTTGTTGTTTATGTTGATCTCATACAATGATGTTGTTTATGTTGATCCCATACAATGATGTTGTTTATGTTGATCCCATACAATGATGTTGTTGTTTATGTTGATCTCATACAATGATGTTGTTTATGTTGATCCCATACAATGATGTTGTTTATGATGATCCCATACAATGATGTTGTTGTTTATGTTGATCTCATACAATGATGTTGTTTATGTTGATCCCATACAATGATGTTGTTTATGTTGATCCCATACAATGATGTTGTTGTTTATGTTGATCCCATACAATGATGTGGGTTATGTTGATCTCATATAACAGTGTTGTCATACAATGTTGATCTCCTTCAATGTTGATCTCATTCCCTATTGATCTCATACAATATTGATCTCATACAATGCTGATCTAATACAATGCTGATCCCTTCCAATGGTGACCTCATATAATGTTGATCTCATTCAATGATGATCTATTACAATGCTGTATTCATATATTTTTAATCTCAAACAATACTGATCTCATACAATTTTTATCCTCCCAATGGTGATCTCATATATTGTTGATCTCATATAATGTTGATATTGTCCAGTATTTTTTCTCCTGGAGACTAACATTTTACACTGACTGCTACCCTGGTGAAGTATCATTTATTCGAGATAATGTAACAACTTATCAGCCATAAGTGTCTTAAACGCCTGTAAAAAAAAAGAAAACAAATTAAGCTTACAGCTAATTAAAATTATATCATAAAACGTAATACATAATAATACTTCATGTATAGAATAGAATGAATGAATAGGGTTTTACTGGGTACCAACACATTATAGGTTATTCGACGCTAACAGGAAGGAAGATTCCAGGTTCACTCTACATGTACAAAAACAACAAATTAACATACAGATTTAAAAAAATACACCAACAAATGAATTTGTAGAATGAACCTAGAACCTTGATACCTGCAGAACTGCAGAATTCAGCAAATTCTATTGTATTACTAAAACTGTCCCTTCTTACGACATGTATGAACCACAGTGGTCCTATTCTTGCCAACACTCATATGGCTCCCTGAAACCACACAGGGGTTTATAATTTAACCACAATAGTGAACATGACAAAAAATGATAAAATGAACATGACACCCATTTGGAAGATTCCTACCCCTCTGCAGAGATTGGCAGTGATTCTATTCTTAGCCGAAACCACACGGGCTTACTTCATGTATAAGAATGGTACAGTGCTTTCCTCCATGGCAGGGTGGTCTAACACATTGTCATCTGACAACCACTTTGAGAATGTTTGCCAGTTACTTGCGGAATAATGGTGGTTCTATTGAAATTTATTCTGAGGTCTTCCTCCACCAATAATACTGGATATGCCACATGTAACCTGTTCTGTATTGATGATGCATTGAAAAAAACTGGCAAATAATACAAGAGCCGAAACAAAATGTTCAAATTCATTTCATGCTCTTTAACTCTAACTGTTATGGACTTTAAAAGTTATGAAATAATAACGTGGCCATGTATCTGAAGTCTTATCAAAGAGGAGTTGCCCCACCATCTTTAAATGAGTTTAAACTTTAGATACTGGTTTTTCAGAGTTATTGTTAGACAATTTATAAATAACCAGCTACTTCACTTTTGTATTTATACAGTAAGATGTGTATACTTGTATAAGTTTTTATTTACTCACTCGCTTTGAACAAGTAACTTTGGCGAGTTATACAGTTAGATCCCAAATCACTTCTCTTATGTATTTACACATTTATATAACCAGTCATTTATACAGTAAGATAAGCAGTCACTTCTCCATTGTATTTTTACAATTAGACCAGTCACTTTTCTATTGTATTTATACAGTTAGATAACCAGTCACCTCTCTATTGTATGTGTAAGTTAGATAGCCAGTCCCTTCAATATTGTATTTATACAGCCAAGCAAAAATTCACTTTTCTGTTGTGATTATACAACTAGACAGTATGATAACCAGTCATTTATTTATTTAATTTATGCAGTTAGATAACCAGTCACTTCTGTGTTGTATTTATACAGTTAGATAACCAGTCCCTTCCCTATTGTATTTATACAGTTAGATAACCAGTCACTTCTCTGTTGTATTTATACAGTTAGATAACTAGTCACTTCTCTGGTGTATTTATAGTAAGATAACCAGTCACTTCTCTATTGTATTTATACAGTTAAATAAAGTCACTTCTCTGTTGTATTTATAGTTAGATAACCAGTCACTTATAAGTTAGATAACCAGTCACTTCCCTATTGTATGTATGTGCAGTTAGATAACCAGGCACTTTGTAAGTTAGATAACCAGTCACTTCGCTATTGTATTTATACAGTTAGATAACCAGTCACTTCTCTATTGTATTTATAAATTAGATAACCAGTCACTTCTCTGGTGTATTTATAGTTAGATAACTAGTCACTTTTCTATTGTATTTATATACAGTTAGATAACCAGTCACTTCTCTATTGTATTTATAAGTTAGATAACCAGTCACTTCTCTGGTGTATTTATAGTTAGATAACCAGTCACTTCTCTGTTTTATTTATATACAGTTAGATAACCAGTCACTTCTCTGTATTTATACAGCTAGACAAATAATCACCTCCTGTTGTATTTATACAACTAGATGTAAGTAAATCATTGTAGTTAAATTACTTACCTTTTTTGTTATAATCTATGGTAGTCATTTTTTTGGACTGAGACGGAAGTTGTCATTCTGAAAAATATGAAGCAATGTTGTATTAATCATCAATATAACATGAAATTCTTACTAGAGTTCAACTTGAATAAAAGCTATGCAGTAGCAGTTTTGGAGAAAATATTCCTCTGAATACAAATTACAAATTTATAAGAATTCTTTGAGAGACTTGTGGTCATTAAATGTAGTATATAAATATGAAGCATTGAATGCAGTCCTTAAATATAAATCAACAGAGACACCAAGTACATGTTCACTTATAGAATCTATGTGCCATTGTATGCCTTTAAAAAATAATTTTTTCCTTATGTATAGTTTGTTTTTGTTTATTTGAGAAAGGTTGTAAACATACCATCGACTTTGTATCATTGATACAGGTAAGACAGGTACTCAATCACGGACTTACGCAGGGTTTGCATTTAAAACAATAATTACCCCTTTGCCTATACCTTGCCTTATTATCAACAAAACTTGAATTAGCCAATTCAACAGTGACACATACGCACCAATGGATAAAAACCTACATACCAGTGTATATCTTCAGTCAGTTAAGTAAAACAGAATACCATAATACATACCTTTGTATCCACCTTGTGTCTTCAATCATCATTTGGGAATCAACACTTGAGGAGCTGAGTATTTGCTCCCATTTTGGAGAGTTTCTTTGTATGTAGATCCTTTGTATGTAGATTCTTTGTATGTAAATCCTCTGTTCATAGATCTTTGTATGTAGATCCTTCGTGCATACATATTTCTATGCAGATTCTTTAGTATGTAGATCGTTTGCATATAAATCCATTGTACGTAAATCTTCTGTACATAGATCTTTAAATGTAGATCCTCTGTACATAGATCTTTGTACTATGTAGATCCTTTGTATGTAGATCTTTGTATGTAGATCATATTTTGGCTGTCACATTTTTTGTATGTAGATTACATTTTTGTTTTTGCATGTAGCGTACTTTGATTGATATGTGAAATGAAGATCACATTTTTGTATATAGATTACTGATCATAGTTCTGTATGTAGATTGAAGATCACATTTTTGTATGTAGACTGATGATCATAGTTCTGTATGTAGAAATGATCATAGTTCTGTATGTAGATTGAAGATCACATTTTTGTATGTAGATTGATGATCATATTTCTGTATGTAGATTGAAGATCACATTTTTGTATGTAGACTACAGAATACATTTTTGTATGTAGCTCACATTCATTGAAACATGTAGATTGGAGATCACATTTTTGTATGTAGAATGGATATCACATTTTGTATGAAGATTGAAGATCACATTTTTGTAGGTACATGTAGATCACTTTCGTTGTAAATAGATCACTTCTTGTATGGGAAGATAATACTTAAACACATCATATTCTGTTAATAGTCCATTTTCTTTAATACATCATTTCTGGTCCTTCATCAATATTGTCTACTGACTAAGTCACACTAATCAACCATATTACCCCGTATAAGTGCTCTTCCCCTCATAAACACCCCAACCTCCCCACCAACAATTTTGAAGCAAAATGTTTTTTAAAAAATTTGGGGTGGGGTAGAGGGAAGAAGTGTTATCAGTAAAAAGAACCCTTTTGTGATGTATATTTGCACATGAAACAATTATCAAACACAATATTGTTCGGGTTTTATTGAACCAAAATAAATCCCCATTACACCTGGGGACATTTGGGGGAATACGGTATCATGTACATGTAGTTGTCAATCAAATTTCTTATTGCTCTGAGAACTTTGTTTTTAGTGTGTTTTGTGTTTGTGCTTGTAAACTTTTAACATTTAAAGACAACATTTCAAACATATATACAATAGGTTTAAAAAGAAAACATATATAACCAGGGCTAAAGAAATCACTTCCATTTTGTAACGCACACCCAGTTTTTTAAAGTCTGACAGAGAAAATATCTTTGCCTTTTTTAAGTATATAAATTTCAATTTATTAATTTACGTACTGTATCTGAAAGGGATGGAGTTAAGAAGGGGTCCACTGGAATAATATAATATAATATGTGCAATTTATGTTTTTAAGGTATTACGCAGTTTCCTGAGCCCAGGTCAGGTCAATACATGAAATACTGAAATATTACATAACAATACATATCCTCTACCAGTTTCAACTTCTTGCAAACAAAATTGAATATCTTACTGTATTCACGCTATACATTCAGTTACACTGGGGATGGAGTGGTGGGGAGGGGAGTGGGTTACCAACATTTTCAATGAAACATCGTTCCATTGCTGGCAATATATTTCTCATTTTTTTGGACATAGCTGGGCTCAAACCCATGACATCAGCAGATGTCAGTGATCTTGCAACAGTGCTTTAGACCACTGACATTTACTGAATCTGATTTGTATCAAAGCATAGTAAGCATTTGTTACAAGGGAATACAAACCTGGCTTAGAGTCGGCCATATTCCATCTTTCTTATTTTAAAAAAAATGTATCGACATTTCAACCACACTGCTCTAAGGAAATGCGAAAATCCCCTAATTGTTTAGAGCAAATACAACTGAATTGTAATTCCTTCAGCAGGAAAATAAAACAAAATGGCCACCTGAGTCAGCCATTTTTGACCAGACATAATGAAAAGCTTTACTAGTCATTTGGGACTCAATGGTCCAAAGTCATCCTTTATGAGACAGTTACATCAAGATGACATAAAAATGGCCATCAAACTTTTATCTTAATTTATGTTTGACATAATGGACAACAATGTCAAAACTTAGAATCCTACAATCAGTAGATAGACTGGAGCAAATGATTGATGAACAAACAGTAAACTGGTAGAGGATTTACATTCTTTTTTTTTCTTTTTCCTTCTTTTTTTTTTTTTTTTTTTCCTTTTTTTTTTTTTCAGAAATATGATATGGTCTTAAAACTTCTGGGACGAGTTTCATCATCTTTATAATTTGATATGTACTTACCTTTATTGTATGGTTGTTGATTTCACATTAAAAGAATAACAACAAAATCATAATCCATCAACCATAATCAAATCAGTGCTACAGATAGACATTTAACTTAGTTAATAGTAATTTTATTTGATCTTATTTAAATAAAGCACTGTTATACAGTAAAGTAATATTATATTTATTTTATTCAGGGCACATTATGATTCTCTGGTGTTATTATTGTAGACTGACAAACACAACCATTACTGTTAGTCGCTTAATAACCTTGATAAAAAAAGTTAAAAGTGACTGTGACCTTTGACTCAGTGACCAGAAATTCTGCATCAAAGACAAATGCAGTTTCATCAAACACTACAGTATGATTTTTCATTACAGCAATACCTTGTTGACCTTCTTGTATGACCACTGCTGTTGTTATGAAATAACCAGCAGCCTTGACTTTCACCCACTGACTTTAAAGGTAGTATATCAGGAAAAATTGATATACAAAAATGTTATAAACACAAAATTATTTTTGCATCCAATTATCATTAATAAATAAATGTCAATTGTTTGATATTCAAATATGTCTTAAACTCAACAAAATACAATATTTTAATTGGAGTGGTAAAACTGAAGTGATATTCCCATTCTAAAAATAGACAGCACCTAAATACTGTTTGATAACATTCAGACTCTTTCTAAGATGAAACAAATTCTACAATATGTAACCAACATGTCGGATCAAATAGAAATCAAGTTGAAATCATGTCACTCATTTTAATGTCGCAAAATATGTTGACATTTTGTAGCAGAAAATCTGTTTTAGTTTATCCTGGGAGCATGGGCGAAGTTGGGAAACCCGATTTAAATATATTATTTTGGCGTGTTTAACTAGATATCTTTTTGGTAATATGGGGTTAATGAGTATATATAGGCATGATATATAAAAAAATATTTTTAGCCAATTAAAATTTAGAGAAATCCTGATATATTCCATTTCAATCCTGCATCTGAAGACAAATGCAGTTTCAAAACAAAGCCTAAAATACTGAATTTTCTTATCAACTAAAATTCAATATACAAGTAACTTTGTATATCATGGATATTTTTTTTTTTTTTTATTTGTGAAATATTAAAATCAATTCGAAATAAAAAAAATAATTTTGAAATCTTTGAAAACCATAGATAATCAGTAATATTTTGCCAAAAAGATTGACAAATAAAAAGATGAGGTTTTAAATAGTTCAGGATTTTAATCAATATCTGAAACTTAAAACAGCTAACTTAATTTGCATCTTTATGGATTTGTTTTATGAGTTCTTCTCATACTCACAGTTTATAAGGAAGTGTCTCAGAAGAAAAGCATCTTAAAATGTCATGAGGGCAAATTGAAAAGAATGATTGCATTAAATTTTCTATTATGAAGATACTATGAGAAGATTGATTGATTGAATATTTAGCATCATAATCTATGCCAATGAGGACTAACAGACGATTAGTTAACCTAACCACTGTTTCCTAACTCCTGGAAGGCCAACCAGTGCTTGAGCACACCGCCATCTCAGCAAGTAAACTGATAACTTTCCCACTTGAATCAGCAGTGAGAGATGAATGATAATGAGATGCAATTTTGTATATCAATCATCATCAGATGTAGACTGTGTTCGGACAAGGATTCAAACTCACAACCCCTTAATTGATAGTCAGATATTCTCCAGAATGAGCTAATTTGGTCCGGCATTATGAGCAGATGATACATTATCAGTCACTATTTCACAAAACTAGAGTAAGTTGTAGATATGGATAAGATAAAAATAATAGAGGATTGTTGATTGATTGAATATTTAGTGTCATTTTTATGCCATCAAGGGCTAACAGATGATCAGTTTACCTAACCACTGTTTCCTGGAACCTGAAAGATTAACCAGTACTCAATCATACCCCATCTATGCAAGTAACTGATAACTTTGCCACTTGAATCAGCAGTGAGAGACAAATGATAATGAGACACTATGTTGTATATCAATCATCATGGAGACTGTTGCCAAGCAGGGATTCAAACTCACAACCCCTGGATTGATGGTCAGATGCTTTACCAACTGAGCTAATCGGGCCTGGCAAATGCTAGAGAAGAAATTCATGGGTAAAGATACTTGTAATGTCAGAAGGAAGTAAAAGGAATACTTATATGTATATATATTTTCATTGTAACTTGATTATTAGTCCAATGTATATCTAATACATGTAGGAAAGAAAATAGAAAAAGAGATTGGTAGCAAGAAGTGTCACTAGTTAGTGACAATTGCCCTCAATTTAGTGGTCTATGACTTACTATGAACTTTGTGACCTTAGAAAAGGTTTTTCGTGAAAAATACAACCTTGATCTGCTGACCTGACTCTTTCAAACAACATGTCCAGGTCATCATTTGTATCATTTTTTTTAAAAAGTCCCTCATTAAAAGTGAGATACAGATCATACACCAACACCACTTTTTATTAACATACTTAAGGCTCTTTTTCATAAGTTTGACCTCTAAGTATAACTTTGACCTTTGAGCTTCAGAACTGGATCTTGAATAGGTTGAATGTCATGGCGGTCATTAGTTATTTACTTATTTTGCTTTGATTGTAAACAAGTTCTTACAACTTAGGCGAATCCCGCTCGAAGTCTTCCTGGTAAGAACCAGTACTAAGCATATGTGAAAGTGTCTTGCCCAAGGACATCACAAATAACCGTGGTGGAGGATCGAACCCACGACCCTCTGATCATTCATGCTACATCACTAGATACAAAATTTTGAATGATTAACGAAATGACACTTCAATTTTTATATTTTTAGTCACCCATCAGCAGACATAAAAACACTTCTATCATAAGCAAACAAAATTATATAACTTCTGATTTAAATCAGCTGTATATTGTTCATATACATAAAATACAGGTTTTGCATCTGTTGTGTTCTGTTTATCAGAGATAATTCATATAGTTTTTAATTGGCATCTTTCCATCACATGTAGCAGACTGAGGCGTAAGACAATATTTATACATAAATTATGGTCAATAATGGCACCATTTTTACAGGCTATACAAGACACCAATAATGTTGGCCATAAGGAAGACCTTTTTACTTGTATATGTAACATCCAGTTTTATTAATGAAGGAATATCTAAAGGGCATATATATGCTTGAGCAGAACCACTGTGAGTATTATGAAGAAACCTTTGGTCTACTATAAGGCTCTCAAATAATAAGCAAAGAGTTGAGAGATGTAATCTGACCAGTGAAGTTAGTGCTCAGGCACAACTGAAGAATGTCAATCAAGTAATCTTAATAGTGTTGTTCAAGAACCTGAGGACTGAGGTTTTGAGGAACATTGGTGACGAGAGAGTATTGGTGACATTGGTGACAATAGCGTTGGTGACAAGAGAGCATTAATGAAATTGGTGATGAGAGCATTGGTGACGAGAAAGTATTGGTGGCATTGGTGATGAGAGCATTGGTGACGAGAGAGTATTGGTGACAAGAGCATTGGTGACACAAGAGCGTTGGTGACATTGGTGATGAGAGCATTGGTGACGAGAGAGTATTGGTGGCATTGGTGATGAGAGCATTGGTGATGAGAGAGTATTGGTGACAAGAGCATTGGTGACACAAGAGCGTTGGTGACATTGGTGATGAGAGCATTGGTGACGAGAGAGCGTTGGTGACATTGGTGATGAGAGCATTGGTGACGAGAGAGTATTGGTGGCATTGGTGATGATAACATTGGTGATGAGAGAGTATTGGCAACATTGGTGACGAGAGCATTGGTGACGCGAGAGCATTAACGACATTGGTGATGAGAGAGTACTGGCAACATTGGTGACGAGAGCATAGGTGACGCGAGAGCATTAACGACATTGGTGATGAGAGCATTTAGTGATGAGAGAGTATTCTGTGACATTGGTGACGAGAGCATTGGTGACGAGAAGTAATGGTGACGTTGGTGATGATAACTTTGGTGACAAGAGAGTATTAGTGACGTCAGGATGCTATGGAGATTACAAAGACATTTAGGTGTCGATGCTGACGACTAGGAGTCATAAATTAAATAGGTGCAATAAAGGTGAACCATGGTATGAAGAGAAGAGACCAACGAATAGACAAGATGATGTGATTTAGAATCGTAACAAAAACTTTAACAACTTTTGAGAATAATGTGTAAAAAAGGTGTAACTGAGTATTAATCCGTGGCTTTATATAGAGTGATATAAAACTATTAATATTTCATTAACTATTATTATATTGTTTATTATACATCTTGTAATTAAATTGTAAAAAGTTGAATTTAAATGAGTTTTGTCAATTCTGTATTGTCGGGATTGCCCTACCTGGACCATACTTTGACATTTTCCACACATTTCTGATGATTCAAACTGGGTTTGAACCTATGACCTCAGTAGGGAGATGCATACGATCTTAAGACAGTGCTGTGGGGCATCCACTCATGTGTACCCTGTATACAGTCAAACCTAAGTATGTGGTCACCTCTATTAAGAAACCACTTTAAAGCAGTAACAGTTGATATTTCTCATGCTTTCTATGCTTTCACAGCAAATTAAACTGTACCAAGCAACAACCTGTCTCAAAAGACCACTTTTGCTGCTTTCCGTTCTCTAGCTTCCTAAGACAGGTTTGATTGTATATGAATCCATACATATTCCACAATGATTGATTTAAACCTCTAAAAGTTTGATAAAGAACAGGACCACATGACAGAGGGATTGTATAACATTTAAATATATCATTTTGGATTATGTAGCAAGTATGAAGAATCACTGCTATGTAGCTCAACATGGTAAAACAATTGTCCAGTAAAAGTTACTGAAGATTTCTTTTCAATGAAATATAAATCTATATGGATTTGCTTCTAATTTATAAAACATCATTACAACATTGACTTTTCTCTTAGTTTATTATATATGAATTTATTTTAGCTCACTTGCAAAGAAAGCTCAGAGCATAATATATGAATCAGTCACAAGTCCATTACTGAGGTAGAACCAGTACTGAGTGTTGTTTTTGAGAGGCTATCAGATCAAGCCTGGTATTGAACCCACAACCTCTGGTGTGAATGACCAACACTTTATCCAATGCACAATCTATCGCATGCTTAACTCATTTGAAGCTGACAGTTTCTACAAAAGGCCAAAGTGAAATGAGTGGACTATTGTCTCTTTTTTTATGTAAAAATGTTCCATACTAGGATGCTAAAATGTACCACTTTGCGTATTCAAATGATGAATGTCATTTGCTTTTGCAACACCAAAGTGTACAAGCAAAAACTGTGAACCATTTTTAAAACTTGACAATGGTACAATTATTTACTTACTGCTGGTAAAACAACCTTCATATTGGGACATGAGTTTACTTGCATATCCTAATAGAGACCCAGCTTCCACGACTAGGATTCAGCAAAATTAATGGACGTTGATTATTGTATGACTAAAATTGAGCTTTTCATTAAATCATAAATTATACAGACTCAATAAACGGACTGACTTAAGTTGCTATAAATAAACTTTAAATGAGGTTTGCTTCAAAACTGGCATATTTAAACACCTTTGGCATCCTTTTATTGGTTGTTTACAATGTTATTTATAATGAATACAATATAATGATTGAATATTAAGTAAGTATTAATATATTGAGTTTTATGCCATTGAGGGCTAACAGATGGTCAGTTGATCCTCAAAGCACTCTTTCCTGAGATCCTGGACGGTTGCATGTAACACACATCTCCACAATTAACTGGTAACTTTTCCACTTGAATCAGTGACAAAAGATGATAATGATGTGTAATGTATTATTTCAATCATCATAAAGACTGTGGCCATGTGGGGACTCAAACTCACGGCTGGATTGATAGTCAGATGTGCTACCAACTGAGCTAACCAGGTCTGGCATAATGGAGTCTAACATCATTTTGAAATTACAGTTACAATGAGCCATCCATAATTTGGTGGGGATGAGGAACATTGAATGATGAAAAAGCATCCTTTTTATGCCATCAAGGGCTAGTAGATGATCAGTTTACATAACCACTTTTTCCTGGGATCCTAAAATTTTAACCAATACTGCAGCACACAAATTTTCGTAAGGAACTGAAATTTTGTAACTTTCCCACTTGAACAGCGGTGAGATATGAATAACAATGAGATGCAGTGTAGTATATCAATCATCACAGAGACTGTGGCAAGACGGGGATTTGAACTCAAGACTCCTGGATTGATAGTCAGACATGTTCCTGACTGAGATAACAGAGCCAATCAAACTGGGAAAACTTGAATATCTGGCAAATATCTGGCAGACTTCTCGTATATAGATTTCAGGCCGGATTGGAGTCAAGACCTTAGCAGTGAGTGATAGAATGTTCTTAAGACATTGCCAGTTATCAGAAACATCAGAGACTCTACAACATCCTTAAAAAGTAAAACACTAAAGCATTGGCTATAAACATCCTTAACAAAACAAAACAACAGATACTATAAAAACAATAGACTCAGACTATCACATTCTTAACAAGTTAAAACAACTGAAACTATAAAACATCTTTAACAAGACAAAACAACAGATACTATAAAACAACCTTAACAAGTAAAACAAACTGAAACTATATTATAGTTTCAGTTGTTTTAACTTGTTAAGGTTGTTTTATAGTATGGGTTGTTTTGTCTTGTTAAAGATGTTTTATAGTTTCAGTTGTTTTAACTTGTTAAGGTTGTTTTATAGTTTCTGTTGTTTTAACTTGTTAAGGTTGTTTTATAGTTTCAGTTTGTTTTACTTGTTGAGGTTGTTTTATAGTATAAAACAACCTCAACAAGTTAAAACAACTGAAACTATAAAACATCTTTAACAAGACAAAACAACCGATACTATAAAACAACCTTAACAAGTTAAAACAACTGAAACTATAAAACAACCTTAACAAGTTAAAACAACTGAAACTATAAAACCACCTTAACAAGTTAAAACAACTGAAGCTATAAAACAACCTTAACAAGTTAAAACAACTGAAGCTATAAAACAACCTTAACAAGACAAAACAACAGATACTATAAAACAACCTTAACAAGTAAAACAAACTGAAACTATAAAACAACCTTAACAAGTTAAAACAACAGAAACTATAAAACAACCTTAACAAGTTAAAACAACTGAAACTATAAAACATCTTTAACAAGACAAAACAACCCATACTATAAAACAACCTTAACAAGTTAAAACAACTGAAAATATAAAACAACCTCAACAAGTTAAAACGACTGAAACTATAAAACATCTTTAACAAGACAAAACAACCGATACTATAAAAAAACCTTAACAAGTTAAAACAACTGAAACTATAAAACAACCTTAACAAGTTAAAACAACTGAAATATAAAACAACCTTAACAAGTTAAAACAACTGAAGCTATAAAACAACCTTAACAAGTTAAAACAACTGAAGCTATAAAACAACCTTAACAAGTTAAAACAACTGAAACTATAAAACAACCTTAACAAGTTAAAACAACTGAAGCTTTAAAACAACCTTAACAAGTTAAAACAACTGAAACTTTAAAACAACCATAACAAGTTTAAACAACAGAAATTATAAAACATCTTTAACAAGACAAAACAACCCATACTATAAAACAACCTTAACAAGTTAAAACAACTGAAACTATAAAACAACCTCAACAAGTTAAAACGACTGAAACTATAAAACATCTTTAACAAGACAAAACAACCGATACTATAAAAAAACCTTAACAAGTTAAAACAACTGAAACTATAAAACAACCTTAACAAGTTAAAACAACTGAAATATAAAACAACCTTAACAAGTTAAAACAACTGAAGCTATAAAACAACCTTAACAAGTTAAAACAACTGAAGCTATAAAACAACCTTAACAAGTTAAAACAACTGAAACTATAAAACAACCTTAACAAGTTAAAACAACTGAAGCTTTAAAACAACCTTAACAAGTTAAAACAACTGAAGCTTTAAAACAACCATAACAAGTTTAAACAACAGAAATGATAAAACATCTTTAACAAGACAAAACAACAAAGACCATAAAACCATTATAAATAAAATTGAATATATGCATATATACATTGTAATGAGAAATATTTTAGATATATATTATGTACATTGTAATGACATATGTTGTATATATATATATATATCTCTCATAAGAACTATATGTGTGTTTACATCAACTTTACATGGATTTTAAAGGACTATATTGGTATTTACGTTAACTTTACATGGATTTACAATGACTATTTGGGTATATACACTAACTATATAGATTCACAAGGACTATATGGGTATTTACATTAACTTTACATGGATTCATAAGAACTGTATGTGTGTTTACATTAACTTTACATGGATTCATAAGAACTGTATGTGTGTTTACATGATTGATTGATTGAATATTTAGCATCATTTTTATGCTATCGAGGGCTAACAGACGATCAGTTAACCTAATCACCATTTCTTGGGATCCTGAAAGGTACACCAGTACTAGAGCACACCAAATCTTTGCAAATAACTGATAACTTTCCCACTTGAATCAGCGGTGAGAGACGACTGATAATGAGACACAATGTTGTATATCAATCATCATGGACTGTTGCCTGGCGGGGATTGTGTTAACATGAATTCTTTAGGAAATAATATGAACATTTAATTGTTTTGCATAAACTTAATGTTGATTTTCAATGGTTAACATTAGCTGTAGCATTAGTTCTAAACAGTATCTACCTGGAAAAAAAAAACTGTTACAAGACAATGCTTTAATTTCTTCTTTTTTTTAATTGGGTTTAACACCATTTTCAACACATTTCAGGTTATATATGGCAAATCCAGTTTTAATGGTGGAGGAAGACCTCAGACTGAGTCAGACTAGTTCAACCACCGTCCTTCCGCAAGTAACCGGATACTTTCTCACATAAAGTTTTTGGATCAAGCGGGTCTCGAACCTACAACCTTAGTGGGGAGAGGTATGTGATCTTGAGACAGCGCCTTAGACCACCCGGCCATGGAGGACCCTTTGCTTTAAATTTAAAATTGAACAAGATCATATTTACACAAATGGACAAATAATGAGAATTTTACGTTTTCCTTCAATATTTCCTTAGAGGGAATATATGCATCCCAGTTAACCTTGATTTGTACAAACCTCTTAAATATAGGGTTAATCTATATCAACCATTACCAACATGGATAATAATAAATGAGAATAATACACAATATCAAGCATGACTTCTATAAATGCTCTCTCATTATTTTTTAGTTATTTGTAAAAACAGCTGTCAGTCTTATGTCTTAAAGCATTTTATGTAATGGATCTAATAAAAGAAGAGAAAAAATAGTCTGTTTGCATGGTTACATCTAATTACATTTGTTATAATAGTATAGTTTTTACTTGGGAATCATATTTATATTATTTTTTAAACTTGTTTATAACACAAATTGTATGGAATGGACTATTAGTCAGCTGTTAATATAATTTAGTCTTGAAGTAAAATTTTGTGTGTTTTCCATATTTTTTTCAAAAGATTTTCAAGGTATTTTTTTAACTGCTATATTTTTGTTTGCCCTAAAGGAATGTTTTGTTGTTTTGTTTTGTTTTTTGTTTGTTTTTTTTTGTGGGGGGGGGAGGGTTAATGGGGTTTAACGCCATTTTCAACACATTTCATGTTATATATTTATATATGGCATATCCAGTTTTACTGATGGAGAAAGACCTCAGACTAAGTCAGACTGAGTAGAACCACCGTCCTTCCGCAAGTTACTAGAAACTTTCTCACATAAAGTTTTTGGAGCAAGCTGGACTCGAACCTACGACCTTAACAATGACATTTAAGTGATCTTGAGATAGCGCTACTAAAGGTATGTTTAAGTCTGTTATGAAGAGCAGTAAGGGATAATGGATAGGCTAGTTTTTTGGCCGAGAATATATAGTTTTTAATTTCTAATATGACGTGCATATCAGCCATTATAATATTACATTGTTCTCCAATATTAACATAAATAATTCTTCTGTAAAAGATCAAGTAATACAGTACTGTTTCTTATAAACTATGACTGTAGTTTTTGAAGAAATGATCTTGTTGAAGGACATGTCCAGAGTAAATGAATGATATACTTACCACTTAAATGATAACAATAAGTACATAATGAGGTTGGGACAGCTTTAAATTAATTTTTTTTAAATATTTTTTGGTTGTTAAAATTCCATGAATAATTCTGGTTTGAAACCATTGTAACACAGTTTTACATGATCAACATCAAGAGAAGATGTGCGTGAGGCTGACTTAATCCCGTGCAGAGTTATTGCCCTTGTTACCATATTGCAATTCTTGTGTCGCAAACTACTTTCACAGTTTTCAGATGAGTTACATGAAACTTTGCTTAAATAATCAACATCAACTGTATGACATAAATGTTGTGATGCCGACTTAACTCTAAGCAGAGTTATTGCCCTTGTACTTAGTTACACTGCTGTATTTACCATACTGCAGTTCTTGTGCAGCAAACATACTTTCCACAGTGTTCAGGTAATTGACTTAAAACTTTGTTATATATACTCAATATCAAATGTAGATGAGCAGGACACAGATTTTGTGATGCCGAATAATTCATACTGGTGTATTTATCACTTTCAGTGACAGGTGTTTTTTAAATGTTTATAGTGATTTTGACCTAACATACTGCCTTTAAGTTCAATATTGAATATTTCATTCACTAATTGGGAGGGTAATTTATCAGATCTGTAGGAGATCTAAATGATTTTCATTGTTATTTTACCTCACATGGTACATCAATGGTAAATCCCCATAGGTCAGCAGATAACAGTTTTTTTACTATTTCATGGAAATGTAATGTTGACCGGACTCCAGAGATTTTATAAAATGACATCAAATAACTATTAAATGTTCCTGTGAGTAACAGAATTTAAACAGTCAAATGTTTATACATAGATCTTACATTATATATTTTATTTGGTATAATAAAATAAATATTACCGGTACAATTTGTTGAGAGTAACAGTAATACTGCCAACCTTGTTTTAACAATGATTCTCTCAGGTTGACAATGGTAAGTATTTTTTATGCAACAGCAACCTTCTTGAGAAGTTTCCTGCTATTTTAGATTTGCATTTTCTGCTCAAAATTAATGAGAATATATCACAAGTTTTCACTGAACTAAGTTGAGTGTTTAGTTGTGTTGTTTAACATCTTAATGATCATTAAACAAACTTAACCCTGAATAGTTTAAGCCAAATAAGTTGTTTTGTACGTTAATGTTTTGTATTCTATTAAAACGTTAATATTGCGTTGCTTTCAGTAGCAGCAACTGTACCAACATTAATATCAGATTTATTTTCCTGGACACTGATTCAACCTCAAAGCATATGTTAGGGTAGCAGACAACCATATGTATTTGCTGTTTAACAGTACTGAACTGTTCTCACTTGTTGATTTATATTGTACACACATTTGAATATAAATTCCTTTGAGTATCCAACTTTCAAAACATAATGATAACAAAAACCTGGCAATACAAAGGAAAGGACAAACCATAACAGCTCTGCCCACTGAAGATCAGATTAGCTTGTGGGATCATGTTTCAGTGTCTAAGTGTCTCACAGCATTTTCCCCATCCCATGTTCATCTCCTTGAACAACCAAAACTCACACTACCCAGTGGCCTTGTCCATACATCCTCTTGGAATGTTCCTTCCGTCCCTTTATTTCAATGTCACTCACTCACTCACTCACTCACTCACTCACTCACTCACTCACTCACTCACTCACTCGCTCGCACACTCACTCACTCACTCACTCACTCACTCACTCTCTCATTAACTCACTCATTCACTCACTCACTCACAAACTTACTCATGCACTCTCATGCATGCATGCACGCACACACACATACTGCGCACTTAACTCACACATATAAGACATATGGGACACACAGAACTTCATAGGAGACAAAAACAAAACATTAACCTCGCACACACAGGACAGAATCACACAAACAGACACACAGACCTCATACACACGAGACAGAAAGATACACACAGGGCTTAGACACACGAGACAGACAAAACAAAGAGAGACACACAGATACACACATACAACAATAAGTAAGGGGCTATTACAAGTGGATGGGTTTCAATGAAGGTTAGAAAAAGGCATATCACGCAGGTGAGATGTGCAATAAAATACAATACAATACAATACAATGCAATGCAATGCAATGCAATGCAATGCAATGCAATGTAATGCAATGCAATCAATACAATACAATATTAAAGAGGCATTTTGGTGACATGCATACATGCATACTTGATACATTGAGTTTAACAACTTTTTCTGATATTCATGTTTTTAAAGATGTGATATTGCCCAGATATCACATCCTTAGTAATAGCAACTTTAATCAGATAAGGTGCAACACTAAATGTACCATGTATCTATTTCTGTCCAACAAAATATGATAAAAAAATGAATACTAAGTATAACAAAATTATTTGATATGAATAAAAAAACTACACATAAATAAGAGATATCTAACATGAAGTACACGTTATAAGTTCATAGACATAACAAAGTGATAGCAGGATCCAAGTGTTAATTTTAAAAGAGATATTAGTTTTCAGAAGTCAAGTGGGATAGAGGAAAGGGTGAGGGGGAGAATGGGGATGGGAGCAAACATGAAGTTCAGTTGAATTAATGGCAAAATTCTTGCATTTCATATGCATCAATAAGCATTGGACATCAGGCAAAACAAAGGACCCTGGGTGCTGGCTGGCTTTGCCAAGTTGAAAAGAGCATGACGAGAGTGCTGCGGGACCCCAACACTGAAACGCGTCTCATAAACTAGTCAGGTCCTCAATCAGTAGATCTGAAAACTATGTCCCTTTTGTCCTTTGATGCCATTAATATTGTTATCCATTAAATTGAAAGTTGGACACTTAAAGTTTTGTAAATTATGTACCCAAAAGCTCTGAAATTGAAATTAAGATTCAACTGAAATGTCAAAAAAATTTAACTTTATCTACTTACTGGATGGGGGGGGAGGGTAATATAAAAGTACAAGAACCATTACAAGCTTAAAAGGTAATTCAAGGTAGATTTTGTTCATAACACTCGTATGATATTTTTTATTTGAAAGAGGAAATGGTTGTAAAATTGACCCCAAGCTCAACTGTGAAGTACGCTCAGACCATTTGTTAGTCACTCTTTTGAGTCCATTTTCTGGAACCAGTACTACATATTTTCTGGAACCAGCACTATATATTTTCTGGAACCAGTACTACATATTTTCTGTTAGTCATCTAGTTGAGTCTAGGATCAAAACAGTCACCTGTAGCTTAAGTGACAAACTTATTTTTTAATGTTAACTAAATCCAAGAATTTCTATTTTTATTAATATTAAAGTGAAAGAGTAACAAAAATCTCTATAAGTCACCAAAAAATTATAAGATAAGATAGGCAGCATCTAAAGCCTCATATTTTTAGATTAAATCCTATCAATACTGCTATTTTATGGACTTTTTATTCTGTTTTTCCTGTTTGTGTTTTATGAAATGTTTATTCAGAAGTTGAAGTATTTAATATACTTATCATACCCTGTCCTAAAGTCTACAGTAACAACCACATCATTTGTATAGACTAAATAAATAGTTTTTGGATTGGACAATTTCAAGTAATATAAGCTCAGTATTTTCAAACTTTTTCCTTTATTGTTTACATGGCCCAGTCGCAACCTCCCACCTCTGAAGCGGGAGGTCAAAGGTTCAAATTGTGGTGGAAGCACTTGGATTTTTTTCTGATGTGGCCGGTTTAGTTCAATTGAAAGGTACTGAATGATGCCTGGCAATGTTAGCTTTCGGGAAGTAACTGTGTACAACATAAAGGTTTCTCATGAGCCCAGTTTGGCTGGCTCTTTCAAAAGTGGTGACACTATAATAAATAAACACTGTTTTCATTCAAATCAATCACAAATATACCAATAATTATATTGAAAGTTTTTACAAAAACACAAATTTTTGGAAAGTAACAAATGTTACTGCTGAAAATTGCACTGATTTCTTCAAGTTGTGTGATTTTTATGGTCCTCACGGTTTTCATCTGTCCGTCCGTTCTGAGGTTGAATTTGTTTGGAGTCAATAACTCCTGAAACTGGGTCAATGAATTTACTTAACATTTCATTTGTAGCTATATTTATAAAACACAGGTTCAATATTTGTTAATGTCAATCAAATTTTAAGGGAGTTATTGCCCCTTTTTTATTTAATTTTCAGTTAAATAATGGTATCCGATGAATGAATTACTAAAATTATGTATTTTAGTTGATATTTGTTGTGTGGCTGTTTAATTAGCAAATACAGGTCATGTTTGATATAATTAATTGATTGATTGAATATTTAGCATCATTTTTATGCCATCGAGGGCTAACAGACGATCAGTTAACCTAACCACTGTTTCCTGGGATCCTGAAAGGTTAATCAGTACTTGAGCACACCCGATCTCTGCAAGTAACTGATAACTTTCCGACTTTAACCAGCGGTGAGAGACTTATGATAATGAGATGCAATGTCATATATCAATCATCACTGAGACTGTTGCCCGGCGGGGAATCAAACTCACGACCCCTGGATTGATAGTCAGATGTGTAAACGACAGCTTATCAGGCCCGGCTGTGTTTGATATTAATTAATATTGGTAAAACTTTACAGAAGTTATGACACCTTTGTAACTTAATATTTGGTAAGATTCGCATCATAGCAGTGGCATCCATGAGTGACACATTAAGTTAGAATATACAATTAATCCTTGCAGGTGAAATGGTGAACAAGAGCTCATACAATGTACTAAAGAAATATTTATGTATTTATATATAAATCCTGTGCTGATAGCCATCACTGTGTTGCAGCTATTTACACATGTGTTGCATCTTAATGACTTTGGGTTCCCTCCATAAATTCTTTCAAAATGACGGCTTTTATTTAATAAACAACTTAGTTTATAAATCTTATGATTTTGTCACCAAATATCATTTTGTGACAATCACTATATTTATAGTAAGACATGATTGCTGTACTAATTATTTGGATATTTTCTTACTTTGTTCTACTCAAGTAGTCTACATAACTCTATCTAAATTAAAGTTTGTTTTGGGGTGTTTTTTTTATGTGTGTGTATGTGTGTTTTCTTTTTTAATGGTTCAACACCATTTTCAACACATTTCAGGTTATATATGTCGTATCCAGTTTTAATGGTGGAGGATTTGACCTCAGAAAGAATCTGAGCAGAACCACCGTCCTTCAGCAAGTACGTAACAGGTAAACTCATATAAAGTTTTTTACCTTAGCAGTGAGAGGTAAGTTATGAGATGGCGCCTTTAATAGACCACTCAGCCGTGGAGGACCCCCAAAGTTATTTATTATATTGATCCAAACTCCACGGACTGGTTCACTCTACTTCTGGTTCGGAGAAAGTGAACACTCCTGCATTTGACTACTATTTTGTTTTTTTCCAGCTCCGTGCTTATCTTACATCGAATGCGGGTATAAAATGCAACCCCAAATGCAATGTAAATCTGCGAACATTATAGAGGAATTCCGATTTAAACGTGCTAAAAGATTAATATTTGCATCAAATATAATGTGCCCCAAGGGAAATGGATGCCAATTGCAGCAGGAGTCACAGTCAAGGTACATAGACTGGTTTCTGTATGGAGGTTAATATTGATCATGATACCGCTGTTTCAATCGCAGTGTCCTTTGAATGCTACATCTGTTTGACATATATTTTCTGATTTTTAAATGAATGTACAGCACTCTAGCCTTCATACAAATCTTATTTTAATTGCATTACTTCATATAAACTCATTTACTTTTTTACCAATGACCATGAGATAAAAATTCAAAAATATTGGATTTACTGTATTGCTTTATTACTGTTGTTTTTTTTTTTAAGAATTAAAAAGCAAAAAGGATTCACTTTAACATGTTTTCAATTTGGGTCTTAATTTTTCTTTTTATATCATTTCAAACACTATCCTCTGACTGTGAAGTTTCCTGCAAGGTAACAACAAATACTAATTTCCACGTTGTGATGGTATTCACTAGCATTAATCACAGACACTCACTGGATTCTACAACTAAGACCAGATTTAAATAAAAGCAGTTTTGTTGATGTAAATACCACAATAAAGCTGACTTTCACAGTCATCTGTTTAAAATTTTTTGCATTAAATTTTAAATTCTCATACCAAAACGAATTTGCAAAGTTGAATATAACAAAAGTCGAACTGGTTCTATAACCCTTGTAATTTTAGGCAAACTCAAACATGAATACAGTATATAATTTCCTCAATATAGTGTGATGCAGAGCCTTCAAATAAATAAATGATAACAAACATGGCAATACAAAGGAAAGGACAAACCATTACAGCTCTACCCATCAAAGACAAGATTAGCTTATGGGATCAATGTTTCAATGTCAGTGTCTCGCAGCATCTTTTCCCTGCCATGTTAATCTCCTTGAACAACCAAAACTCACACTACCCAGTTGCCCTGTCCATACATTCTCTTGGAATGTTCCTTATGCCCCTATGTTTCAATGCCTCTCTGACTCTCTCTCTCTCTCACTCTCTCTCTCTCTCTCTCTCTCTCTGTCTGTCTCTCTCTCTTTCTCTCTCTCTCTGTGACTCTTTCTTTGTCTGTCTCTCCCTCTGTGACTCTCACTCTCTCTCTCTCTCTCTCTCTCTCTCTCTCACTGTGACTCTCTCTTTCTCTGTGACTCTCTCTCTGTCTCTCCCTCTGTGAATCTCTCTTTCTCTCCTTTCTTTCTCTCTCTCTCTCTCTCTCTCTCTCTCTCTCTCTGACTCTTACACAGAGACAGAAAGGCACTTTGAACTCACAAATATGATAAAAATGGCATGCACAGTCATGCATGCATGCACATACATGCACACATATACACGTACAGTCGTGCATGCACACGTTCAGTCGTGTATGCACGCATGAAAATGCAAAGTCACACAGACAGGTATACAAACAGACCTAACTCAGACAGAAGGCACACAAACACAGGCACACACGCATGCACACACACACATACAGAGAAAGACATATATATCTCATGCCGTACTTAAAATATGTTTGTTTGCTGTGCTATACTACCTACCCACTACAAATGCAGCTACCCAAATGTTTTTAATCGATGTTAAAAGCATTATTTCATAAACTCAAAATGACAATAAAAATTCAAAATCTGGCCAAAAAAAATAACTCCTACCAACCAAATTATTGGTTCAGAGCACAGCAAACAAACATATTTTAAGTATGGCATCATACACAGGACATAGCATAGCATAACATACATAGCAGCTGAGCAAACACACAGGATCACACACATAAGATGCACACAGAAAGGCACACAGATACATACTACAACAGTTGGCAAGGGGCTATTACAAGTGAGTGGGTTTCCAGGAAGGTTGGAAAAATTGGTAGATCACACAGGCAGGACGTTGCAATAGGACAGGAAAGGGTAGGATAGGATACAATATGATATGATATAATAGGATATAATAGGATACGATATGGTACGATACAATACGATACGATACGATACAATACGATACGATACGATACGCGATACGCGATACGATACGATACGATACGATACGATACGATACATATATATGGGACAATACAATAAATATAATAAATACAAAACACAATAAAATATCAGAGAATACAATACAGATAAGTGATACAATACATATTATAAAGGATAATACAATATTGTGAGGACAATAAAATACAATTCAATACAATATAAACAGTACAATACACTACAATGCTGATAGAAAGAAATATTAAAGAGGTTTATTGGTGAACAGACATTTATACTTGATCTATTCAGTATTGCATTTTTTCTGATATCCATGTTTTTAAAGATGTGATATTGCCCAGATATAACATCTTTACTTATTAGCAACTATAATCAGATGAATTGCAACACAAAGTTTATCATGTCTATTTCTGTTCACCAATATAGGATGAAATCAAAATGAATAAATGTACATGTAATTATAAAATATTTGACATGAATTATACAATAAACTACAATAAACTACTATAAATATATAAACTACAAATACAATAAGAGACATCTTAATAACATAAAGTTGATAGAAATAATAAAACAAAAGCAGGATAGGTGTGGGTGGGGAGAGGTGGAGATTTGTGATGGAAGTGGAAATGGAGTTCATGTGAACAAATGGTAAAATGCATGCCTTGAATAAGCATGCATTTATAAACATTGGACATCAGGCAAGACAAAGGGGCCCTGGGTGACGGCTGGATGTCAAATTGAGAATAACATGATTTGCAGGAGTGCTGGGGGACAAAACACGGAAACAGATCCCATAAACCAGTCAGGTCTTCAACCAGTAGATCGGAAAATTATGTCCCTTTTGTCCTTTGATTGCCATTAATTTTGTTATAAGTTAAATCAAGCTTTGTTCTTTTGTTCTATATAAAACAATATTCCATACTCAATTACATAGGACTATTTTTTAAGTGCAAGAATCTTACTGTTATGATGCAACTGTGTAGGGAGACCTTAAGGGTGAGTGCATGCACAACTTTGTCAACAAAATTTAATGCGCAACAACTTCAGATAATTGTCTGAACAAAAAGTGCATTTAAAAGTTGATCTATGTATATCTTAAAGACCAATGGCTTAAGACAAACTTCTTATTTTAAACAAAATTTGCCATTTTCACCACAAAACGCTGGATTTTTGTCCCATTGCATTTCCATAGCTAATGTCATTTGTAAGTTTTCAGTTGCTGAATATTTTTCTTTGAAAATGCCTCTGTATTGTGTTAGAATGTGTACATTCTTTGTTTCATAATATATTCAGTGTTTTAAACATGCTCTTATATGGAAATTGCTATTTCAACATTAAAATGAAATCATTTGCCAGTTTCAATATAGGCTAGGGATTATATTTGTACTCCAAATTATTTAGAAATATGATGAGACACATGTACAGTTATTCGATTAATAGTTCAGAAGCATTTGATGAGTGTATTGTCATTTGCTAAATTAGTTCAAGAATCTTGCTATCCTTTCCTTTGTATTGTCAGATTTTTTTTAACGGGGTTTTGTAACCACTATTTTCAGGTTACACATGGCATTTTATCCAGTGTTATTGGTAGAAAAATACCTCAGAATGAATCTGAGTAGAACCACTGTCCTTCCGCAAGTAACTTGCAAACATTCTCAAATAATGTGTTTGGAGTGAGCAGGACTCAAACCCACAACCCACACAGTGAGAGGTAAGAGATTTTGAGACAGTACCTTAGACTATACTGCCATGGAGAACCATTCTTTTTAGAATATTATTTCTAACATGACTTTTATCATTATATATCTGTCAGATTATCACCTATAATGTGTATGTATATATACTAGGTTCAGGCCAGGGTTTGTAGGAATGGTATGGAGGAAGGGTATATACTGGTGGGCTAGCCCTAAGTATAATATAATAAATTTTGGGGCTGGTTATTATATAAGATTAACATGTTCCAATTAAGTTGTTTTGTGTTTTTTTCCACCTTTTCTCTACAGTTGTGCTTTTATTTCACATTTTAAATCCCATTTGATTTATTTCACACATTATATAATATTGAACCTTTTATGATTTCATATATTTTTCACGTTTAGTTTTAATCTTTTTTTTCTTTCCATGTAAATCCATGTTAAGTTATGTAATGTTATGTAAATCCATGTAAAATCATGTAAAGTTCTTAATTTGGTAAATGGGAGGTTGATTTCCACGTCAACCACAATTACCATACCATGACACACTTAAATATTTTTATTATAAACTATAAACACTGTACATGTACATAAACTTAACATAACTGTACAGATCTCATAAAATTCCATGTACACACTGTATCATTAATAAAACACTGTACATGTACAAAAACTTAACATAACTGCATGTACAGATCTCATGAAATACCATGTACAAACTGTATTATAAACACTGTACATGTACATAAACTTACATAACTGTACAGATCTCATAAAATGCCAAGTACACACGGTATCATAAACACTGTACATGTACATAAACTTAACATAAAGGTACAGATCTCATAAAATGCCATGTTCACACTGTATCATAAACACTGTACATGTACATAAACTACATTAAACCAATCCCATAAAACACCATGTACACACTACAGTGTACAAACCCCATAAAACACCATATACACATGTAACACTGTACATACCCCATAAAACACCATGTACACAATATGCCGTACAAACCCCATACAACACCATGTACACACTACACTGTACAAACCCTATAAAACACCATGTATGCACTACACTGTACAAGCCTCATACAACACCATGTACACACTTCTCTGTACAAACCCCATAAAACACAATGTACACACTACTGTACATATCACACAAAACACCATGTACACACTACACTGTACAAGCCTCATTAAACATCATGTACACACGACACTGTACATATTGCATGAAATATCATGTACACACTACACTGTACAAACCCTATAAAAAACTATGTATGCACTGCACTGTACAAACCACATAAAACACCATGTACACACTACAGTGTGCAAACCCCATAAAACACCATATACACATGTAACACTGTACATACCCAATAAAACACCATGTACACAATATGCCGTACAAACCCCATACAACACCATGTACACACTACACTGTACAAACCTTATAAAACTCAATGTATGCACTACTCTACACACCCCATAAAACACAATGTACACACTACACTGTACAAACCCTATAAAACTCCATGTATGCACTACTCTACACACCCCATAAAACACAATGTACACACTACACTGTACAAACCCTATAAAACTCCATGTATGCACTACTCTACGCACCCCATAAAACACAATGTACACACTACGGTACATATCACATAAAACACCATGTACACACTACACTGTACAAGCCCCATAAAACACAATGTACACACTACACTGTACATTTCGCATAAAATATCATGTACACACTACACTGTACAATCCTATAAAACATCATGTATGCACTACACTGTACATATTGCATGAAACATCATGTTCACACTACACTGTACATATTGCATAAAACATCATGTCAAACTACACTGTTCATATTGCATAAAACACCATGTATGCACTACACTGTACATATCTCATGAAACATCATGTACACACTAAACTGTACATATTGCATAAAACACCATGTATGCACTACACTGTACAAATTGCATAAATCACCATGTGCACTGTACATATTGCATAAAACACCATTTACACACTACACTGTACAAGCCTCATGAAACATCATGTACACACTACACTGTACATATTGCATAAAACACCATGTACACACTACACTGTACAAGCCTCATGAAACATCATGTACACAATACACTGTACATATTGCATAAAACACCATGAACACACTACACTTTACAAGCCCCATAAACATCATGTACCTGAACTACATTGAACAAACACATAAAACATTATGTACATATTACACTGTACATATTGCAGAAAACACCATGTATGCACTACACTGTAAATATCGCATAAAACACCATGTACCCACTACACTGTACTAATTGCATAAAACATCATGTACGCACTTCACTGTACATATTGCATAAAACACCATGTATGCACTTCACTGTACATATTGCATAAAACACAATGTATACACTACACTGTACATATTGCATAAAACACCATGTATGCACTACACTACATATTGCATAAAATGCCATGTACACACTACTCTGTGCAAGCCCCATAAAACACCATGTACACACTACACTGTACAAACACATAAAACACCATGCACACACTACACTGTACAAACACATAAAACACCATGCACACACTACACTGTACAAACACATAAAACACCATGTACACACTACACTGTACAAACACATAAAACACCATGTACACACTACACTGTACATATTGCATAAAACACCATGTACACACTACACTGTACATATTGCATAAAACACCATGTACACACTACACTGTACATATTGCATAAAACACCATGTACACACTACACTGTACAAACACATAAAACACCATGTACACATTACACTGTACAAACACATAAAACACCATGTACACACTACCCTGTACATATTGCATAAAACACCATGTACACATTACACTGTACAAACACATAAAACACCATGTACACTGTCACACTACACTGAACAAACATATAAAACACCATGTACACATTACACTGTATAAACACATAAAACACCATGTACACACTACACAGAACAAACACATAAAACACCATGTACACACTATTTTTGTAAACTTAACTAAACATGTACCAGTAGTCATATAAACCTTACCTTTTGTTGTTGCTATGGATACATGGCACTGCATGGCTATCAGAATAAGAGCATGTTAACATCGGACACAGCAATAATGGACATGGCTTATCAAAAATCTACCAAGGAAAGAAACCATTGTTGATTAATTTGGTCAATAAATATTTGAAACAAAAAACAGTTTCATAGTACCTGCAACGTACTGTCCAATAAAATAATATAATTTCTGGACCTTATACTAAAAAGAGAGGTTTCTCCCTATGGTAGACCAACATGATAACCCATGTTTAATGGATTCCTTTCAAAGGACATGGCAATATTGACTGGGATTGTTAAATATGGCCGTCTGGACTTTTTAGCCTTCGTTTACTGCAGCCGACAAATGTAGACAAGAAGAACGACAATTTTAACTATCAAAATAGGACCATTCACACAAAAATGATCTTGAATAAAAATCAGTTGCCTGAATTCCTTCTCTATAGAATTCCTTACCAAAAAAGAAAAATGATTGAATTATTGAAATATCAAGACATGGTAATACTGACAATAAAAATGATCTGACGCTCACTCTTTACTTTTTGAAGGAGAAAAAATGCCCAAAGAATAAACTGAATGAAACTACAAAAATATATGATGCAGATTTCTGAATTATAAAAAATGAAAAAGCAGAATGAGCCTAAACATTCTTACCTTACTTTCATTCTGTTAAAAAACTACCAGTATTTTTCTTTTATTTCATCATTGACCTTTCTATTCTTTTAGTGTTTTATCATCCCAGTATACCAGTTCCTGAAAGATTAATATAAAATATGATTGATTGAATATTTAGCATCATTTTTTTGCCACCGATGGCTAACAGATGATCAGTTGACCTAACCACTGTTTCCTAGGATCCTGAAAGGTTAACCAGTACTCTAGCACATCCCATCTCTGCAAGTAACTGATAACTTTCTAACTTGAATTAGGGTTGAGAGACTAATGATGATCAGACACAATGTTGTATATCAATCATCACGAAGACTGTTGTCATGCGGGGATTCGAACTCACAACCCCTGGATTGATAGTCAGACGTGCTACCGACTGAGCTAATCGGGCCTTCGCAATATCAAATATGAAAAACATCAAGGTAATGAATGTCATGTTGGAAATGATTATCTTTATAAATACAGTATATACTAATATACTTTAGTTAAATAATGAATTACAATTGAATGACATGTATCAAATAACAGTTAGATTATTCAGAATCACTTATTACTTGTAGAGAGAAAAAAAAAGAAAAATAATGAAAAGATAAAATTATATAAAAAATATATCTGCATTTTATTAATACTTGATGCAACCTAAACATAAATGTCTTCATTTTGCCTCTATTACATGTAAATAAAAAGAAATGTTACAACATAATGCCTAGAACATTCTTACCTTAGTTTCAATCAGTTTCAAACAACTCCTGTCATCATTGGACTTTCTGATTTTCTTTGTATAGGTATGTGAAGCTCCTGAGAAAGAAAACAATCAAACATGGTACATTTGATGTTAGGACAATTTGACTATTTTACAGCAATTGTGAAAGAAGTAACACACCAACTTAGATAAATCAAACTCAAAGTCTTCCTTGGTGGAACCAGTACTAAGCATATGCTGAAAAATTGTCTTGTTAAAGGGCACAGCACATAGCCGTGGATCGAACCCATGGCCCTAATACCCTGGATCAAATCTATGCTCTACAAATGGAACATGCATGGCACCGTAAGAATGATTTAACTAACTAACAGTAAAACCAGCTAACAGTAAAACCAGCAAGGTAATGGACCGGATGTCATTGTAACACACAACAGGCTATATATGGAAACAATATGTGTAATACCCCTGTCCTTCAACAAGTAACTGGCAAATTATCTCAAATCAAGTTCTTGACCAAGCTGGGCTCAAACCCATGACCTCAGCAGTCACAGAGGTAAATGGACATTAAACAACAGTGCCTTCGGCCACCTGCCCATGGAGGATCCAACAAAAAATATAAAACAAAACAAAACACAACATATATGCAATGTCTTATTATGACGTGTTGTACAATATTATTTTGTATATATATTTAAGTTCAGGGTTCATCCAAACTGACTTTACTTAGATACATTATCACAATAACTCAGTGATGATTGATATTCTACATTGTGTTTCATTATCGTTCGTCTCTCACCACTGATTCAAGTGGGAAAGTTATCAGTTACTTGCGGAGATGGGGTATGCTTGAGTACTGGTTAATCCCAGGAAACAGTGGTTAGGTTAACTGATCATCTGTTAGCCCTCGATGGCATAAAATGACGCTGAATATTCAACCAACCACAATAACTGGATCAATCATAAATTGCCATGAAGTGATGGTCCAACTTAAAATGTTCCCATAAACAGGCATTTCAAGCACCTATAATATAACTCAGTGAATAAACTGATCCCCAAAATTAAACTTTGACTGAAAATAAAGCAAAAATAAAAGAAGAATAAATCAGTAATAGAAAAGATTATACTGACCAAAGAAAGAAGTTTATCTTAATCCAATCTTAGAATTTCATGATGTTGGAATATGCAGCACATATATAACTTCTGTAACCTTACATGATACAGAAAGGATTATATCACCTGTTTACACTGACCAATTAAAATGCTTATAGTGAATACTTGTCACAGGTAATATCAGCAATCAGCAAAAAGGTGTGAGAATTAATATTCCCTGTTTGGTGCCTCACCCCTTGTGTCCAAATTTATATTGACCTTTGGATTTTGTAACTGTACATTTAGCTGTCATAACAAAACAATATATTAACCCCCAAATTGTGGGCAATGCATGAAATGACATAAGATGAGGTGTTCACATTTTTCATGAAAAATAATTTTTTTTTAAAAATTAAGCGGTCAAATAATTAAAACATATATATGCAGTAATAGAACTCCAGAAGTGTGCAGAAGTGGGAGATATTTATCCATCACAACTATGGGATTTTTTTATATGCAGTTTAAGACAATTTTCAACACGGCAGGGTTTACATAGCATATCCAGTTTATCGGTGGAGGAAAAGACCTTAGCATGAATCTGAGTAGTACCACAATCCTTCCACAAGTAAATGGCAGACTTTCTCAAGTAAATCTTTTTAACCAAACTGGGCTCAAACCCATAACCTTAGCAGTGACAGATCAGTGGTCATTAGACCAGGGCTGAAAAATTACACTTGTCCACTCGCCATGACAAGTGAATATTTGGTCAGGACGAGTAAGATTTAAGAAACCGACCTTAATATTTCTTTGATTTTAAGCATTCAATTAAAAATGTTGGAAAGGGATGATGAGTAGCTTTTATCAGAACCTTAGACCATCTGGTCATAAAGAAACCCATTAGGTTAAACCAACTTAAAATGCATTTAACAAAAATGGTATACACTCCTCCTTACCCTAAATTGACAAAATATGTACTCTCCACATATATAGATTTCTCAAGAGTCTTTAAAAGATATTGAACTAAGATGATGTGATGCCAGGTGTTCTATGAAACTTGGTATATAACACATCAATACATTCTTCATGAAAGTGTTAAGATGTCAAAAAGTTGAAGTTCAAGGGAGATGCACCGAGACTATACACACGGATCTGTGTTAATTCACCATCAGCAGATAGCCTAGTGTAATGTTGCAATATTAGATAGTCTGCTCTTACATAAAGGATCTTACATGAGTGCTTATTTATTATTGAATTTATTAAATGAGTTTGAAAACAAATACTATGCAAGTTTGATAAATTCAATAATAAATGAACATGAATGTATGATTGGTTTTATCAGGTTACTCTTGTCAAGTTTACATTTACCATTTATTTAAATGATCTTCTCTATAAGGAATAAGAAAAAAATCGGGCATATTGTCAATGTATGAAGTAACATCCCACAAATAATGTCATTTAACCCTTTACTCCATAGATACGCGTTTTCCCACACCAATCACAGAAGGCCTTTGAAAACAGTGCAGGAAGAGTTCAGATTGCTCATAACGAGCAATCTGAACACTTCCTGCACTGTTTTCCACTCTGTCAGTTAATATAAACATAATTCACCCAATAATTCAAAAGCCGTCTATATTAGAGGCGTCCTAAGGCATCTATATTAGAGGTGTCCAAAGGCGTCTATATTAGGTGTCCAAAGGTGTCTATATGAAGTAAAGGGTTAACCATGACTAATCGACATCATTTATATATTAGGGAAGTCCGAAAGTACTACTACAACTTACGTACAAGAGCCAAGTTATACGGAAAATACCAAGCAATGAATTGGAAGTAAACTTTCACTTCTACTATTGCTGGAAGTTTTGTCTACATAATGCAAATATGAAACTGATATTCCCAATGTGTTTGCAGCCATTTAATTATGCTTGAAAGATAAATGTTGCAAAGGCATCCTGTGTAACACATCTGTAATCATCTATGATATAAATGTAAACAATTTGTTGTTTCAACCTAAATTGAGTTGCATCACTCATATAATTTATATAGTACAGCTGCTAGAACTATCCACAATGAGGAATAACTATAGTCCACGATTCAGCAGATTTTATATTCTTTTTGTTGATCACAAAGTTTGCGCCAAACAGAATCACACAGATTGCAAAAAAGTGAATTCTATAGTTACAATTCTTGTGGAAGCTTAATTAATTGTCTCTAAAACAGACATATCAATGATCCTAACTCTTTCCATCACTCATGTAGTATCCAACAAAACCACAGGAAAGCTTGCACTGGAACAGTTTGAACATTTAGGTTGAGGATAATGACTGACCACAGATTAACTTTTTAAGTTGTCAACAACAAAGGGGTAATGCTTAATATCACCAAACTATACGTGGAGAGTGAGGCTGGAATGTTCTGTACAGTTTTATCTACCATTTCTTCCCCAGGCCCAGTTAACTCATTCTGCAACGTGTTTGACCGGCAATCAGGGGTTGTGAGTTTAAATAAACCACCCAGTCACAGCTAGTCTCTGTGATGACTGAGATATGACATTTCATCTCATTGTTATTCATCTCTCACCAATGATTAAAGTGGCAAAGTTATCAATTTCTTGATACTGGATCACCTTCCAGGATTCTAGCAAAGAGTGGAAAGGTTAACCAATTATCTGTTAGCCTTTGGTTTTTAAAGGAAGAATATCAGGATTTTTCAAAATTGACTAAAAACAATTTCCCCTAATATATCATGCATATAATATGCTCACTAAATTGTGATACATTTATGTAGTGTACACAGTGAATAGTCATATATCTATGTAGTGTGCACAGTTAATTGTGATATATTTATGTAGTGTGCACAGTAAATAGTCATATATCTGTGTAGTGTTTACAGTAAAAAGTCATATATCTATGTAGTGTGCACAGTAAATTATGATATATCTATGTAATTTACACAGTAAATAGTCATATATCTATGTAGTGTGCACAGTGAATTGTGATATATCTATGTAATTTACACAGTAAAAAGTCATATATCTATGTAGTGTGCACAATAAATTGTGATATATCTATGTAGTGTGCACAGTAAATTGTGATATATCTATGTAGTGTGCACAGTAAATTGTGATACATTTATGTAGTGTGCACAGTAAATTGTGCTATATTTATGTTGGGTGAAAAGTAAATTGTGATACATTTATGTAGGGTGCAAAGTAAATTGTGATACATTTATGAAGAAGGGTGCAAAATAAATAGTGATACATTTATGTAGGGTGCAAAGTAAATTGTGATACATTTATGAAAGGTGCAAAGTAAATTGTGATACAGTTATGTAGTGTACACAGTAAATAGTGATATATTTATGTAGGGTACAAAGTAAATTGTGATACATTTATGAAGGGTTAAAGTAAATTGTGATAGATTTATGTAGTGTGCACAGTAAATAGTGATATATTTATGTAGGGTGCAAAGTAAATTGTGATACATTTATGAAAGGTGCACAGTAAATTTTGGTACAGTTTTGTAGGATGCACTGTGTATTGTGATAGTTATGTAGGATGTAAAATAAATTGTGGTACATTCAAGTAGTGCCAAAGTAAATTGGGATATATGTAGTTTACACAGTAAATTGTAATACAATTATATAGTGATGCAAATTAAATTGTGATACATTGAGGTAGTGTGCACAGTAAATTGTGATATATTTATGTAGTGTGCACAGTAAATTGTGATACATGTATGTACTAAGTGTGTACAGTAAATTGTGATACATTTATACTACAATCATAATGATAAATAGGTATCTATGAACATACATACAATCCATTTTAATTCCAAATTGTGTTCTGTGAAATTCAATCCATGTATTGTCAACTATCAACTTGACATGTATCTCATTCAACTAACCAGAACACAAGCAACATTCTTCTTAAAACCATGCACCTCATGCACAGGTATGTACTCAGGTGAATCACTATACCAGGTTCAGATCCAGGATTTCAATTTGGGGGTGGTGGGGGAGGATTGGTGGCACAACACAAAATCTGAATGGACATAAACGTTTTACAATAGAAATAAAGTAGATTTTAATAAAATATGAGAGTTAATGGGGGAGGTCTCTGAAAACCAGTTACAAGTAATTCATTTTATGACAAAGGTAAAATTGGAAGTAATACAAAAGAGAAGAAAGAAACAAATGCTACATCTATGTACATTGTAGAAGTCGTGAATGAAAGAAAAAAACATAAAATGAATGGATGAATAAAAAAGAATCTTTAATGAAAGATTAAAATAGTATTTTATCAAAGCTTTGTGTCTCTTCGCCAAATAATTCCAGGGGAAGCCCACAGAGTTGACTGTAAGAATGGGGGCCTGTAGTGGCGGGATTTGTGCCTTTATTTATTTTTGACCTGTCACGTGAATGCATAGATCTACTTCAAAATTTACACAAAACAGGATTTTTAAAGATAAATGTTATTACTGCTATAACCTATGATTGTGTTACATTATTCACAAAGGTAGAGGTGTGCATGTAAACGATCTAGTACTTACCATAGGGCTTTGAGCTTTTGTGACGCTTTCTTTGAAATTAAAATGACCGCCGAACACCGGTACCCCATCGTAGTCGTGATCCCTTCGAAATTATAATAGGTGATAATGAGACCAGGAAACCAGTCTTAAGCCGTACGAACACATTCACATACTGTACGATCATTGGTTACCTTGTGAAACATGCATGACCTTTCCAGTACACAAGGAATTTTTAATATAGAGAAGAAAATGCAACTGAGGTGCTATGAACGCTCGCATATTCACGCAAAATCTCACGAAATCTTGTTTTCAAATATTCTAACTACCATAGATTCATCTCAGAAATAAAAAAAAATATAATAAATAGTATTCCCCAAAGTTTTAATGAGTCTTATAGACGCCCATTAGACTCCTTGCTTAGAACTCCGTCGCCCGCCAATAGACAACAATCAGACAGCAGACGTCTAACATATCCTCCTCAGATGACAACCATGTTATATATCAACTTCCTCCCAACAGAGTAACCATCCGGATACAGTGGTGGAAATAATGACAGGTATCCAAAGGTCCACAGCGGCGCATGGAAGGTAAGTTTGATGGCCTTGAAAAGCCATTAAGAGAAGTAAAAAGATCGACACATCAATTAAAAATAAACCAAAACGATATACAGGACATACTGGTATGTCAGACACAATAAAACATCGGAGAAGCCTAAAGTTAAGTGAAAAGAATTCCGTTTCCCACTCCTATTGGATAATAACCCCGGCATCATTTGGTGTGACTCCCGTTTGTTAAAATTGTGACCTCCTCGTAATATTTAATTCCCCTTTTGATTCTTTGTTAGAAAGTGTCTCCCCTACTTAATCACCAATCATTCTCATTTTATCAATGATAGTTAACCACAAACTGGGCCGTCCGTCTTTTTTTGTCTGTCTTACTGCCTGTACATCCTTCTGTCTGTCTGTCTGTCTGTCTGTCTGTCTGTCTGTCTGTCTGTCTGTCTGTCTGTCTGTCTGTCTGTCTGTCTGTCTGTCTGTCTCAGTGTGTGTCTCATGTGTGGTAGCCCTATGTAGGTTGTATTCAATTCCAGTAATGCTTTGTTGCTCTTTAATCAGAATATTGATTGATTGATTGATTGATTGATTGATTGATTAATTAATTGATTGATTGATTGATTGATTGACCGATTGATTGATGGATTGATGGATTGATTGATTGATTGATTGATTGATTGATTGATTGATTGGTTGGTTGATTGATTGATTGATTGATTGATTGATTGATTGATTGATTGATTGATTGATTGATTGATTGATTGATTGATTGATTGATTGACCGATTGATTGAGTATTGTAAAATATGTTGAAGCCTACATTTCTTAGTACTTACACATTTTAAGTATATAGTTCCTTTAATGCACCTGTCATTATTTTGCCCGCCCGGGGGGCGGCGGGCATACACGGGGCTTTAGACAGAACACCATTCCTGAAAGGCGGGAATTTGACAAACTTATTGAATCCGGGTCCCGGGAAATAGACTTTGGCCGGTTTTTACATCCCGGGGATCGGGAATTTCGACGCCACAAAATAAAAAAGGGGAGTAACCGCGAAAAGTCGAAAGACGACGGCGATATTTTTATTCGTGTTTTTCTAGCAGCAGACAG
The DNA here is from genome assembly GCA_029582155.1 of Panopea generosa. Taxonomy (NCBI): domain Eukaryota; kingdom Metazoa; phylum Mollusca; class Bivalvia; order Adapedonta; family Hiatellidae; genus Panopea; species Panopea generosa. The sequence continues at coordinate 32,429,206 of CM055898.1, read as the reverse complement.
CGCATGCATGATGGATGACATATCGAGTTTTTCTGTCGAGAAAATTGTGGGATGGGGCGAGAAGATTGCCCCAGAAATAGGAAGAATATTCAAAGGTATACAGGGATTGTATTCTCTGTAACAGTATTGTAGCTCCGCCTACTTCATGTCAGTCAATTCACTGATAAGCCTCTCTGATACCACTGCTGGTCAATCTTGTACAGACTCTCTTACGATATACATCTCATAGTAAATACATTAGTTAGAGCACATACGTGTCGTTCTTATTTTATAACCCAAAGCAACCTCCTAACATTACATGGTGTCAGAAGTTACGGATTTCAATAATTCCTGGACATTATTAGTGGACATTCTTAGTGAAGTAACGGAATTTCATAAATAATTATTTGGAATATTGAATTGATCTACTTATCCACGCAAAATGGAATTAGCTGGTGTGCCGATGCCATCAATGAATTGGGAAAGTGGGAATCTTTCAGAGCAATTCAAGAAATTTCGACAGCATTCGGAACTAATTTTTGCGGGAGCCCTGGTAAAGCAAACCGAAGAGGTGAAAGTAACATATCTACTTCTCTGGATTGGAGAGACAGGCAGAGAAATATATAACACTCTCGTCTTGTCAGATGAACAGAAAAAGTCAGTAGAATTAACATTTAATGCATTCCAAGCGCACGTGCAACCCAAATCAAATCCCGTGTTTGCGAGATTTAAATTCAACAACGAAATCCAAGGAACAAACACAATAGAACAGTTCATAACAAAACTAAAGTCTCTAGCTTTGGACTGTGCTTTTGGGGTTGATTATAGAGACGAACTGATTAGGGATCGCATTGTGTTTGGCGTCAAGTCAAACAAAATTCGGGAGAAGTTATTGACGGAGGGCGAAAAACTAACTCTTGAAAGAGCTACTCGGATATGTCAATCGTTTGAGTATGCTCAAGAGCAGTTACGTTCTATGCAGCCCGGTCAACCATATGATAACGTTAACACAATCAACAGACCGCGAACAAAGCGAGGAGGGCACAAGGGAGGTCCAGCCAGAGATTTATACCAGGGTGCGACCAACAATCGAGAGGGCGCTGTTGGTTCAAGACCAAAACAAACGGTGACACAGAATGGACACGACAAACATAAGTGTTATAACTGTGGTGGCTCACAGCACAAAACAAAGCAGCAGTGTCCGGCACATGGCAAACAGTGTCACAAATGTTCAAAATGGAACCACTTTATGTCAGTGTGCAAGTCCGCCAAGGTTCACGAGGTCGAAAATGGACACTCAGATAACTCAGACATTTTTGTTGATAGTGTTGAGTCCAAAGTGGTGAATGGCCAGGTATTTTCAGAGATAGACGTGGGGCCGCCAAAACAAAGAATTAAATTCAAGCTGGACACTGGAGCTCAGGTAAATATCATACCGTTTGATGTGTATCAGAATCTGGGTCTAAAAAATAAGTTAGATAAGCCTCTGTCTACTCTGTCTGCATATGACGGTAGTAAGCTTAGGGTTAAGGGTTGTGTCACACTACAGTGCAGGCATCCGGCTACAGGTCACACGGGTCCAGTAACATTTCATGTTGTTGACACTAAGTCAAAACCCTTGTTTGGTCTCCAGTCATGTATCAATTTCAGACTTATTAAATTAACATACTCTGTTGAAGGGAACCGTCAGGTAACACCCCTCACAAAATCGGCCGTGTTAGAAACACATGCAAAAGTATTTCAGGGTATCGGTCTGTTTCCCGGGGAATGCAACATACGGTTAGATCCCCAAGCTATTCCTGTGGTTCATCCTCCCCGAAAAGTCCCTGTAGCATTACATGATAGGCTTAGGGAAGAACTCTCCAGAATGGAGAGTGATGGGATCATTGCAAAAGTAAACGAGCCTACTGACTGGGTCAATTCGATGGTCGTAGCAGAGAAAGGTTCTGGCAAACTTAGAATATGTATTGATGCCAAAGACTTGAACTCAAATATCCTCCGACCACATTACCCTATGAGAACTTTGGATGACATTTTGCCCAAGCTCTCTGGTGCAAAATATTTCACCAAACTAGATGCCCGATCCGGTTACTGGGCCATCAAACTAGCTTCAAAGTCCTCCTATCTGACTACCTTTAACACCATATTTGGCAGATATCGTTATCTGAGACTACCATTTGGTCTGGTATGTTCTGGTGACGAATTCATCCGCAAAGTCGACGAAAGCTTTGAGGGTCTCAGTGGGGTAGCTGCAATTGTCGATGACATTCTTGTGTATGGGAAAACGCGAGAAGAACATGACCTTTATCTAAGGGCAGTATTAGACCGATCACTTGAGAGAGGCATCCGCTTTAATGAAGAGAAACTCCAAGTAGGTGTCACGGAAGTACAGTACTTCGGACATTTGCTTACATCTGAGGGTCTTAAAGCAGACCCAGCCAAGGTCAAGGCCATTAAAGAAATGCCCTCTCCAACAAACAAAGCTGAGGTAGAGACCATATTAGGGATGGTTACATATCTGTCGAGATATGCCCCAAATCTGGCCGAAATAACAAGTCCTTTGAGGCAGGTGTTATCAAAGGATGTTGAATTTTCATGGGACAAACCTCAGGTAGAAGCTTTTAACAAGGTTAAACAGGTTATAACACAACCGGGTAGTATCTTGTCCTATTATGACCCTAAGAAATCATTAACACTTCAAGTAGATGCAAGCAAGTTTGGCCTGGGTGCGACCATAATGCAGGACGGCAAACCCATTGCTTACGCATCAAAATCCCTCACACCATCCGAAATTAACTATGCTCAAATAGAAAAAGAGATGTACGCCATTGTATTCGGGTGCGAGCGGTTCCACCAGTTTGTTTATGGGCGCAAGGTGCATGTCGAAACCGACCACCTGCCGTTGGTATCAATTTTCAAAAAACCGCTCTACGCCGCTCCCGCTCGTCTACAACGCATGTTGTTACGGTTACAGAGATATGACCTTGAACTTAAGCATTTCTTCTCAAAGCAAATCCCTATCGCAGACACCTTAAGTAGGAAATTTCTAAGCGACACATATCCAGACCTATCAAAAGGTATGGATTTGCAAGTCAACATGGTCATAAAAAGCATGCCTGTAAGTGACAGAAAAATGCAAGAAATCAGACTACACACAGAGCAAGATATACAACTGTGTGCGCTTAAAACAGTTATCATAAAAGGCTGGCCAAACTCTAGAAATCAATGTCAACCTGATATAGTTCCGTTCTGGACTTATCGAGATGAATTAATCCTAGTTGATGGAATTGTGATGAAAGGTCATAAGATAGTGATACCAAAATCCCTTCGGTCAAACATGCTTGATATAATTCATCTCGGGCACTCAGGTACTGATAAATGTCTGAAAAGGGCACGTGAGGTCATGTACTGGCCAGGAATTTCAAATGACATAACCAGTCTAGTGCTTAACTGCACTATTTGTGTACAGCATCGTAACTCTAATCAGAAAGAACCGCTGTGTACAACAGAGTTCCCTGATTATCCGTGGCAAATGATAGCCACTGATCTGTTCACCTGGGACAATAAAAGTTATCTTCTTGTAGTAGACTACTACAGCCGATACTTCGAGGTCAAAGAACTCCCAAATGTAAAAAGTGTGACTGTGATTAATCGAATGAAGAGCATTCTTTCTCACTGGGGGGTCTGTGAAACCATTATCTCTGACAATGGCCCATGCTACAGCTCACAGGAATTTTCTCTGTTTGCGAAGGAATGGGATTTCAAGCATGTGACTTCTAGTCCACATTATCCACAGTCAAACGGGCTTGCTGAGAAATATGTGCAAATATGCAAAAGAATTCTCACAAAAGCTAAGTCAGCCAAATCAGACCCATTGTTAGCATTTCTTGAATACAGAACCACACCCCTAGACAGTGGGTACTCCCCATCACAGCTATCAATGGGCAGACAATTAAGGTCAGTTTTACCTGCTTCAAAGGAAAACCTCCTTCCAACATATATCTCTCCAGACAGCATTAAGCATAAAATGATCTCACACAAGCAAAGGGGAAAAGATTATTATGATAAGCAGGCTAAAACACTTCAGATCTTAAAGGTAGGGGATTCAGCTAGGATCCAAAAACAAAACAAAACTTGGGCACCAGCGGTTGTAACTGAAAAGCACAACGACAGGTCTTATTCGGTTAAAACCTCTGATGGGGCCGAGTATAGGCGAAACAGGCGTCATTTATTGAAGACAAATGAATCTCATCATATCACTAACACCCATGATTCTGATATTTGCACACCAACGGATATTGAAAAGTTTGCCTTTCAGTCGCTGCACAAAGAATCGATCCCACTACCTATCTCTGGAGATACATCGGCATTACCACAACAGGATGAGCATTGTCCCATCAAACCATATGTGTCGAGATATGGGAGACTTGTTAAAAGAAAAATGATTGAATCAATGTAAAATGACAATCGGGTGCAAACATTAAGACTGGATATAATCATATGTGTCAAAATAGCATTGGACTATTACAAACAATATATAGGAAATGCTTATATAAACAACTTTTAAGTAGTACATAGTTGCACTACATACAATACAATTTTTGGGCAACATTTCTGGTTGCAAAAATGATGTTTGTTCATTGTATAACACTTGTTGTTGTTAATTCATTATGACACTTGTTATATCTCATTAACTTCCTGTGACCAGCAGATGACTTCAATAATATAACTATAAATTGTAACATGCGTCATTTCATTAAGACAACATAACTCTACCTGTAAACATAAAACCATGGGAAAGATGAATTAACCCTGCCATGAACTTAATCTTTGACCAGATCGTGTGTCAAACAGCTAATACAGCTGCCAGTTGCTGCAGTTAGATTACATTTATAGGCGTCAGTTTAAATGAAATGTGTTATTTTACCATTAAGCTTACATAATAAACCCCATTGGCTAAAGTGTAATCCTCTCTGGGAATTCACCGACAAGATGTTTAGTTGGTAGTTTATTTTGAAAAAGAAGGGAGATGTAACAGTATTGTAGCTCCGCCTACTTCATGTCAGTCAATTCACTGATAAGCCTCTCTGATACCACTGCTGGTCAATCTTGTACAGACTCTCTTACGATATACATCTCATAGTAAATACATTAGTTAGAGCACATACGTGTCGTTCTTATTTTATAACCCAAAGCAACCTCCTAACATTACATTCTCCATTTATTTTCACCTATACCCAGACATAGTATGCATGGGGCCGAGCGGTTTTCATGTTTGTCATCTGTTTTCGCGAAATAGACCCATTTTAATATTTTGCGAGTCTGAGAGGCGTCACATGAAACTCACTATATGTCATATTAATAATACTAAATCCACAAAAGAACGTTCACTATACCTGTAGAATATAAACGATTACAGCAGAAAACTTCTAAAAATAAGCATTCAACTTTCATGCTTTCAAAAATATTTGACTGAAACTTTGTATGGATATTCTTTGGGACTACCCCACAGGGCCTCCCCTGGCATTCGCAATTTCGCCAAATAGGAAAGATTTTGAAATGTGGTGAAAAAAATACTCAAATGTCAACAAGAGTTTAGTGATTTCAGCTATTATTTCAATGTGTTGGCTGAGAATTCATGAAAATGACAAAATTTGGCAAACAATGTTCAAAAGCCAGGGGAAGCCCTGCGGCCCTACTCACTTTCAAGGCCGATAATTCTGAATGCAAATCAATTTATTATTTTTAGAATTATATGAATTTTAAAAACTTTTTATTGCTTATATTTTTTATCTGTTTTATTCATCTATAATACTGTTTAACTGGATTATTTATTTATTTGTATATTCATGGGTTAAAGTTTTCAGGACTGGTTCTGAACTTCAGGATTTCAGAAATAGCCATTTTTAGCTCTTGTTGTATACATATATATAGCATGAATTTGTATCTGGTGAAATCATTAGTTAGTTGAAAGTTCAAGCTTTTCAAAAGTATAAATATCAATAATTTAAAGAATAAAGATACAGTTTGTCTTTTTTATTTGTGTAACATAAAATACTGGTACTGGTCAATTTTGACTTGGGTTCCAATTCATTATGATTTAGCCTTTGAAACCCTGGTTTTGTCACACTCGGTGGTGCATCTTGTTTTGGAATGTTCTGGTTTAAGACTTAAAGCTTAACTAAACTCCTTTCAACAGCATTTATGTGTGTGTGTCTTTTCAGAGAATGACATAGATGGCCAAGGGCTACTGGCTGTAGTAGCTGATGACACATTGTTCAAGGAATTAGTTCCGAAAATCGTTCTTAGAGCCAAGTTGAAGCAACAGTTAAACGTCACTGAACAGCAGGTGAGGATCATTATCAGTGAGCATTAAAAGGTTTTAAGCTCAACTATTCGAAGAAAAGATAGAGGTATTGTCATACCCTTATCAAATACTGGTTTGTATATTCAAATTTATTATTTAAACACATAAGACAGGTTAGAATGAAACCTTCATTATGAAGGTTGATTCCTGTCTCCTCCATGTTGAATTACAAGACCTAGTTACCTCTCTGGGACACAGATTTTGACAGTTGTCAAGATTTCAGCTGCAAAGAATCAGTGTATATTTAAACTATAATATATACCAAAGATCAAGTCCTTCTTGTGCCAACTTTGGGACAGTTTGAATCACACAAATTTTATTCTGGGACATTTACAGCAATATAAACAGGGCTGTCTATAGTTTTTCTAATACCTTTAAAGACTTCAATAGCTTTTGGATATGCAGGTAGAAATTTTTTACCTGTCCAAGCTTTCATGACTGTGAGAGATGTTTTTGTCTTCCAGAAATGTCAAGAGGCTGGCACAACATGCACTACAGACCAGACTGTGAAGCAGAAACAGTACCAAAAACTTGTCGTAAAGGATGGGAAATGGCAATTTGAAACTGTTCAGATTTCGGTAATTATTAAATAGCTTTATGATTGCCCATTAATGAAATGAAATGTAGAATACATGTATATTAAGAGATATTTGAAGATAGTGAAGATTTATTGTCTTCACCCAGCTGAATATGGGTCATTATTTGGGTACATAATTAAGAGAGTTACCAAGTAGAGTATTATAATAAATAAGATACAGTGTACAAGACTCCCAAAAAGCCTTGGCTCCAGTGACCTTTTTAGAGTACTATAAGTACTATAGTATAGTATAGTGCAGTATAGTATACTAGCATGATAAAAAAGTTATAACTTTGATATTTGTGAATTGATGTCATTAATATTTTGACACAACAACCCTTTGGGCAAGACCTTTTAAATTACATAATGATCTGTTACCTTGACATCTAATTGACATTGACCTTCAAGGTCAAATTCTAAAAAAAATGTGATAAATTGCCATTACATTGTTGTAACTTGAAATTATGATTATCTGTCACATTTTAACACATTAACCTTTTGGACAAGATTTCATTGGTACTCAGTTACATGACCTGGACCCCCCAAATGACCTTAACTTTGAAGATTAAATAAGATCAGATAATAACTTAATTTTTTCCAGGGTTATGTCATGTTACAAATGGTTTTTTTTCGTGCAAAAGCTTTACATAGATACAGACAGCTGTAACATTATTGGGCATACTTCGGGGGCATTTGTCACCCTAGTGACAGCTCTTGTTAAACATTATTAAACTGAGACCACGGGGACTGAGAATTTGAGAAAAGCCCAGCTTGCTGTCCTTGGGCAGCTCTTGTTTGTTAACATTGTCATCGAAAGCCGGGTCCAGTTAGCTCAGTCAGTAGAGTGTTAGACTGTTAATCTCTGATTCGTGAGTTCGAGCCCCAGCCCGGCCACATAACTTATGAGGGGATTGGTCATGAAAGAATTTGATTACATCTTTTGAAAGATAAATTCAATTGGGTTCTATGACAATTAGTTTCGACTTCCAGAGACGTTTCAATTTTTTCTGGGTCGTAAGTGGGGTTGGGATATTCTTAGTCACCTTGTCCATAATGTAAAGTTACAGTGTCAAGGCTTTGTCTAATTGTTTGTAGGTTTGTTATTAGTGATAAAACTACATTACTAGCACCTGTGTACTATATTAGTATCTTCTGTCTTAGCACTAGTAATCTATAGAATCATGCATACAACTTAGGTGAGCCGAGCGGGTATAATGTGGTCTTGTTCCTATTTTTTCAGATACCAGACGTTAAGAAGACTGTTGAGGAATTGGCGCAGATATTTAAACCAAAACCAGGTATCACACCATGGCAGTTGGCAGTGAATGAAGCAGCAAGTCAGCTAGTAGGAAATGACCCATCATTATTACAGGACCGACAATCACTTTTTTCAAGAGCACGAGAAGAAGCTGCGCTGACCTATGACTTCAAGAAAGGAAAATCAAGAAGTGTTCAAATGGCAAAACATCTCAGCAACACAACAATAACCAATCTGATGGAAGTCAGAAACATGCTCCACATACAAACAGTGATTTAAGAAATATGAGAATTAAACAGTTAAAGGAAGAAATAGAATTCCAAGACCATGAAACAATTAAACTAAAAAAGAACATAACAAGATGTGAAGCTGTCATGGATCATGAAAGATGTTTGTCGTTAAGAAAGGAAATACAGAGAATTAGCTCTGAGAAAAATTTAAAGCAGTTAGAGCTTCATGAGCTTGAGAGAAGCAATTACAAGAGCAACTGGTACTTTAAGAATAGAGCAGGGAAAAGCAATACTACATGTAGTAAAAGCATTAAAAAGACAAAGAAAGAACAAAACAGGTGTGAAAAGAACAAACGGGAGATATCTTCTTTCTTCAAAAGCTCTAGTGATAGTGGAAGTGTTGATGAAGAATCAGCCAAGAGCATCACTGATGAAATGGCGACAGATAGTACACCTGCCAAGAGCGTCACTGATGAAATAGTGACAAACCGCATACCCCCCCAAGAGCGTCACTGATGAAATGGCAACAAACCCTTATGAAATGGCGACAGGCAGCACACCCCCCCCAAGAGTGTCACTGATGAAATGGCAACAGACAGCATACCGCCCAAGAGCGTCACTGATGGATTGGTGACAGACAGCATAACCCCCAAGAGTGTCACTGATGGATTGGTGACAAGACAGCATAACCCCCAAGAATGTCACTGATGAAATGGCGACAGACATCATACCCCCCAAGAGTGTCACTGATGGATTGGTGACAGACAGCATAACCCCCAAGAGCGTCACTGATGAAATGGCAACAAACCCTGATGAAATGGCGACAGGCAGCACACCCCCCAAGAGTGTCACTGATGAAATGGCAACAGACAGCATACCGCCCAAGAGCGTCACTGATGGATTGGTGACAGACAGCATAACCCCCAAGAGTGTCACTGGTGGATTGGTGACACACAGCATAACCCCCAAGAATGTCACTGATGAAATGGCGACAGACATCATACCCCCCAAGAGTGTCACTGATGGATTGGTGACAGACAGCATACCCCCCAAGAGTGTCATTGATGGATTGGTGACAGACAGCATACCCCCCAAGAGTGTCACTGATGGATTGGTGACAGACAGCATACCGCCAAAGAGTGTCACTGATGGATTGGTGACAGACAGCATACCCCCCGAAGAGTGTCACTGATGGATTGGTGACAGACAGCATAACCCCCAAGAGTGTCACTGATGGATTGGTGACAGACAGCATAACCCCCAAGAATGTCACTGATGAAATGGCGACAGACATCATACCCCCCAAGAGTGTCACTGATGGATTGGTGACAGACAGCATAACCCCCAAGAGCGTCACTGATGAAATGGCAACAAACCCTGATGAAATGGCGACAGGCAGCACACCCCCAAAGAGTGTCACTGATGAAATGGCAACAGACAGCATACCGCCCAAGAGCGTCACTGATGGATTGGTGACAGACAGCATAACCCCCAAGAGTGTCACTGGTGGATTGGTGACAGACAGCATAACCCCCAAGAATGTCACTGATGAAATGGCGACAGACATCATACCCCCCAAGAGTGTCACTGATGGATTGGTGACAGACAGCATACCCCCCAAGAGTGTCACTGATGGATTGGTGACAGACAGCATACCCCCCAAGAGTGTCACTGATGGATTGGTGACAAACAGCATACCGCCAAAGAGTGTCACTGATGGATTGGTGACAGACAGCATACCCCCCAAGAGTGTCACTGATGGATTGGTGACAGACAGCATAACCCCCAAGAGTGTCACTGATGGATTGGTGACAGATAACACACACCCCAAGAGTGTCACTGATGAAATAGTGACAGACAATACTCACCCCGAGAGTGTCACTGATGAAATGGCAACAGACAGCGCTCTCGCAAGCACACATTTTCATTGAAGCCCCTTCTCACTTGTAATGACATGGAGGGGCTTAAAAAATACTTACAGAGTGTGAAAGGGTTGTCAAAATACACTGAAAATAATGGTGTTACATTTTCTGTTTTAATAAATATGGATCTGTCTGATTATGTAAAAGTTTCAGAAGATATTTGTTCAACAAATCATAAAAAACCATGCATGAAGTGTAAATGCAAGATACAGTTGTGTGACGTTATTTTAAGAAATTACTTTGTTGATCTTAAAAGTGCATTTAGAATTTTAAGTCCAGATTCACATATGAAAAATTACAGAATTCCAAAGGCAAAACGTTTGGTATTACAGTTGCCTCTTGTTAACATTAAGTTGAGCTTTGGAGAAAATGAAACAAATTTTGTTTTCAGTAATAGTGCAAATGTTACATTATGCAAGGCATTGTTAGCAACTAAATTCGAAGGAAGTGGTGTACAAATTTCAAAAATGAGTAAAGAAAAATTCCGAAACTTCACTAAGATGGCTTGGTCAGATGATGAGAGAGAGAGACTAACTTGTTTATTAAGTGAAGCTAGTGGACTTGGGTCAAAGCAGATGAAGATGATGTATGGTGTGAGCAATTTAAATAGTAGGAAACATAGAATGGATGAAGCAATTCGTGAAACAGAAGAAATACGGGCAGGGGTTGAACTGTTGGCTAACCTTCAGGTGAATATTTTGAAAGGGTTCGGTGTTGGGTCGTTGGAATCTGAAGAGTCTGATATTGATAGCACAGATGAAGAAACAGACCTTACCTTTTGTGAAAAAGTACATGTACCTACATATAGCTGTGAAGCAAATGCAAACACTGAGTGTTCAGATGTAAGTGTTGACAATGTTGGTGAAAGTAATGAAATGAACGTAAGTCATCAGTATGATTTATTTAAAGAAGTATGCTCAGAAGCACCTTATATGAATCCACATCAATTAATTGATCTTTTGCAAGAGTCTGAATTAAACTGGTTTGCTTTTGCAAGAGCATTAGAGTGCAACCTTGTTCTTGACAAAGAACAGTTAAATCAACTTCTTCTTGACTTTGCTGGTATGTTGCCTTCGCTTGGTTTGAATGAGTGTGAAGAAAAACTGATAAAGCAGAGCCGTCAAGCATTTCTTCTGGTCGACAGATTGAAAGAAAGAGAAAATGACATTGAAACAATTAATACAGAAATCATTCACTCCGACAGCGAGAATGAAGTTACAGTGAATGAAATGGCAAATATTCATCAACTACTTGATGAAACTGGGAAAAGGGCAATCGAGAAGAAAGCTCTATCAATTCGTCGTAAAGCAAGAGCTAAAGCAAACAAACTGATAACTGAAAAGCGCTTATTGAAGAGAAAAATGGGGAAAAAGTGCAGCAAAATTCTAAGAGAGTTCCCAGATATTGGACATAGAATGGAAGCTTTTGTTAAAGACTGTGATGTGGAAGCTGATGCATGGAGAAGAACTGGGGTTTTTACTTTTGATGGTAATCAGAAAAAAACTGTGAAACCAAAGGTAACATATAAACGCATACAAGAACACCTTGAGCAAACTTACAACAGGAAGTTCAGCTACGGAACAGTTGTTCAGCTGTGTGTGGCTCGCAATCGAAGACATATGTCTGCCAAACGGTATAAAGGTGCAGCAGCAATTACAACTCGTAGAGCCAGAAAAGGGTTTGAAGTGAAATATAATCCAGATCACCACTGGTCTTGTGGTTTTTACCGTGGTCCAGACATATTACAGTACACTGATGGACGAGGAAAAACTAATCTTAATAGAGATGACTGTTCTGTGTTCAGATTAGATGCTATGACCTCAAGTCAGCATCCATTACCATGTGTAAGTGGATCAGCTCCATTGACAACAAAAACGGACTACACTAACAAGTACCCCTCAAACCTTCAGACAACATCTTACAACTTCACAGGGTCTGAAACAACTAATGAAGTATGTGCTGGAATAGTTAAAGCACAACCTGTACATTCCAAAAATCCTGCACAGCACTATGCAGACTTGTGCTTCCTGGAGACAGTGGACAATGTATCTATTTCTCATGCATTGAAAGGATCAGTAGAATGTGTAAGAGTTGATTGAGGTGTGGATGAAGGGCCCGGTCACGAAGAAGTACAGCTATTCTGGACAAAAAGACATCTAGAAAAACCAACACGCATGCAGTTGGTTACTAGTCGGGACAGGGGAAATACTAATTTGAATCGTGTTGAACTGCAGAATGGAATGGAAGGGCGTGCCAGAAGTGGCTTGTTTATTCCATCAACACTGAATGGGTCTAATATGGATACAGCAACTGGAATGATAGACAATGAAATGTTGACAAAAAACCTAAATTGTGCTATAGATGTTTACATCAATTATGTCAATAATGCTCCTTGTGCAAAAACAACAATTCAGCTTTTCAAAGGACCGGATAGTTCAATGGAACAAAGAATAAGACATGTCTTTAAAAAGTGGAAAAAAGGAACAATAGCTGAAAAGGAGAGGCTAAAGGTGGAAAATAAGGAGCTTCTAGATGAAGTTGTCATGTTATGGGATTTGAGAAGTAGACATCTACAGAGTCATGGTCCAAGAAAATACGTCTTTCATCTTGTGTGCTGCTATCAAGATGGCTGCATCCACCCATTGTGTAGACGAGGCAGACCAGATGACAATGACATGGTAATCCAATTTTATTATTTTAAGAGGCTAAAACACTTTGAAATCATCTATATCGAAATAACTTCAAACAGATATTCGCTACTGTTGGCAAGTTTTCCTGAAAAACTCGCTGACTGAAATGACAGTCATGCAAACAATTTAAAAGTTACATTGCACTGCACGGAATTATTAGGACTTTCTTTATGCTTATTGCATTGATGATTGCATTAAACTTAAATTTCTTATAATAGTGCCTGCTTTTTAGTGTATGCTGTGGTTGCCTGGTGGACCACCTCTCACCTTCCTGCCTTTCCCGGTGCCTGATGGGGACAAAAGACCAGGAAGCTGTCCTGACCATGAGCACTGCGGTGGTCACTTTCTCCCACCAAGTCAAGATGTTGAAAGAAGGCTTAAGGTATGATGTACATATTCACATGATTTTAATAACTGGGCTGGTTTCGAGGAAAGTGGATGTATTATCTGATACCTTTAATAGCCCTGACTCCTGCTTTATTGTGCGAAAACTTCCAACATTTTCATACAAGGGCATTATACCAGCAATGTTGATACAACACTTGTTTTGGCGAAAGATTTGTGTGGTTTTATCTGTCCATAAGAAGGAATGTGTCTCATCTGGTCTTTGTCAAAAGTGAATCTACTTTGTGATAATTTTAACCTTTAACTACTACATGTACAATGTAGTATAATACTAGTATAATATTAATATACCTGCACATTTGTGTGTACATCAATGATTTCAGTCATCACTAGTATGATTTCCTCTTGACATAGCTCATTTTAGTGGTCTTATCAATTTGTTCTCATTTTGATTATAGGGAGTCGAACTGCCGCCCTCTGACGCTTTACAGAAAACACATTCAGATGGCAGTACAGATGCTGGAGTACTGAGTGTTGAGTGTACTTTACCAGTAAAAGAGGTTTGCATTGACCACTTTAGCCAATAAATTGTTAAAATTTGTTCTTAGGAAGATTTTAGATGGTTAATCAGGTCTCAGATGAGCGCTCCAGAGCACTCTTGTTGTTCTTAAACAAGCTTCACATGATTTTGCAGCCATATATTACCATCATTGTTTTTTGTCATTTACTGTTTCAATTGCTTGTGGTAACGAGGCTGTGAATCTTTGCTATCGTTCTCATCTTCAGTGGTCTTGTCTTGCTTTACGGTCATGACTTGCTATAATTAAAACTAAATTGAATCTGCAGAAAATATGTTTAGGCTTTGTTCCAATCTGATAAATGTGAATGTATTAAAATGTTGATTTATATTTAAACAGGTGAACATTTGGTTGGATCATCTGACGAGTGTTGCTGCCAACCGAAAAAGGGGCAAGGCAAAGGCAGCCGAGACACGGTCTTCGAAAAAGGTATTTGGGCACATTATGAGTGGAATTTTGTAAATGATTGCCTCAACATTAAATTAGTCTGAGGCCAAAAAATCTCTTTTTTTTCTGAAAGCCATACAAAACATAAGGGGTATTGCACTTCTGTGGTCTAAATGTGTGTATTTTATCATTGACATGGTGGGGAATCATTGACATGGTGACCACGTAACATGGTATCTTAAAGTCCCATTATGCATTTGAAAACTTTATTTGAAATGAAAGAGTATTCACTCCAATGACATCCAGTAAAATTCTGATGTAAAAATTTGCATTGGATTTCTTGAAGACATGAAAGAAAATATTCGAAATACACTATAAATATATTGCGCTAATGTAAGCGCAAGTGTAATAATTGGAGGTATGTTTGGATGAAAAAATAATTTCTGAAGGAAAGTAATGCGAAAATGAGCCATTTTCTTCCATAAGAGGATGAGTATGATCTGTTTATTCAGTAATTGAAATTTTACTCACAAATGCATTATGTTCCTTTAAACTTAAAATTGGTGGATTCTCCTGAAAAAGTACAATGCTGTTTATAATGTCACTGGTGGCTACTGAAAGTCCTGTCAGTTACGCATACTCTGCATACTCTCAACAAAATACTTTCTGTTAAACAAAAGATATTGACAAAAATTCTCACGTGGACACCTGAATCTGACAGATTATCAATTGCTGCGATACCATGTCATGTGGTCTCAATATCATGTGATTCCCCACCATGATTGCAAGATTAGTTTGATAGACTACTAGCAGATTTTTGAGAAAATAATGTGTTTTCAACAAAAACAAAATTCAGTACCATTTTTGTTCCAATAGAATTAAAAACAACCTATTGTTTTATCTATCAAAATATATGTTGGAAATCTTTGTTAAGTTGTGCTACCAAATTATTAATTATTAAACAATCCAGGCTCAAGCTCCTATCCAGGCTCAAGCTCCTATCAAGGCTCAAGTTCCTATCCAGGCTCCGGCTCCTATCCAGGCTCAAGCTCCTATCAAGGCTCAAGCTCCTATCAAGGCTCAAGCTCCTATCCAGGCTCAAGCTCCTATCCAGGCTCCGGCTCCTATCCAGGCTCTTGAGGATAGTGCACCAGATTGTGAGGTTTTTTTTTGTAGCTTTGTGTTCATGGTGAGCTATGATTGTCCAATCTTCATGTAACTTGGTCAGAATGTATGGCTGAAATCTCGGCCAAGATCAAAGCTGGGTCATGTTGGGTCAAAAACTATGTCACAAGGTCAAATGTTAGAAAAAGAATGTGAACACATTAGAGGCCACACTTTTGGCCCATTCTTCATGAAACTTAGTGTGAATGTTCATCTCTATGAAATCTAGATCATGTTCGAAATTGGGTCATGAGGGGTCAAAAATTAAGTCTCTAGGTCAAATCTTAGAACATTTTTGGTCCAATTTAAATGAAACTTAGTCAAGTTTGAAACCTTAAAGATTATAAAATTCACTCTATTTCAGGCATAAATGTGGAAGTGTCCAGGTTTGGCCGCAGGAGGAGGAAGAATGTCCTTTTTAGTGACTTTTTGTGTTAAATTTATTGTTAAAATAAAATAAGAAGTTTAAGTGTTGTAACTTTTTAACTCACCTGAGCACAAAGCTATTGTGATCGGTCAATGTCTGTCTTCGCAAGTCTGGTGTCCTCAACTTTTAGTGTTAGCACTCTAAGAGGCCACAGATATGGTTCAATCGTAATTAAACTTGGTCAGCATGCTTACCATCCCTATAGAAACTGGGTCATGTGGAGTCAGAAACTAGGTTACTGGGTTTATTTTGTAGCTAAACTATTCTAGGAAAATAAGAGCTTATACGATCATTTGTGCGTCTGTGTCCGCATTGGTTAAAGTTTTTTAAAAGTCTTATACATTCTATACTATCAAAGATATTCAACTTAAACTAGGTACGGGTATTTAGTGGGACTACTTTTACCATACTAAGAAGGCCCATAACCCTGGATGCATTTTTTTCAGAATTATGCCCCTTATTTATTTGAAAATACCCACTTTATAAGTTTCTTCCAAGTCTAATCATTTGAATACTATCAAAGTTATTAAACTGAAATTGATACATATATATATTCATTGGGACTATATCTACCTTACTTCAAATGCCCATTACTCTGGATTCATTATTTTCCTAATGATGTGCCTTTGTACTTATATTTTTTTCATTGTTTTTCTGATAGCAGCTTTATTTATTGATTGATCTTTTAGATATTTACCCTCTCCCATACCCCCAGGGCATTTGATTCACCAAGCAAGCTCAAGGGTGGGGATTTAGACAAAAATGGTTGTCTCTAGGGTGGGGATTTAGACTTCAAACATTTCAAGATGTCAAATTCCAGTGGGTCAGCCCGCCGCCCCCCCGGGCGGGCAAAATAATGACAGGTGCATAACCAAAATGTATTCTATGGTTGAATTTCAACGTATCTATTTTCAGAACCATGCAAAGCGCGTCGTCAAAGGCTGTCTTTCATCTAATCGATTCCTTGCATTTAGTGTCCTGTTGCAACTCTTACTCGACTAGTTTTTAACACTGCCCTCCCCAGACCGACAATAGCGGTGGCTTTGACATTTCAATTGGCAGAGCGCAGGTAAAGGACTTTGCTGATAAAGGTCCTACGGAAATATGTTTGTCCCATTTATATAACTACTATGTGGGGTCCCTGTTCTCTGGATCTCTTAAAGTAATGACCTTTGTTCCCCAGATCTCCAAAAGTATTTGCCAAAGTTCCCCAAAAGTATTTTGTCCATGTTCCCCAGATCTCTAAAAATATTTCCAATGTTCCCTAGTTCTCCAAAAGTTTAAAACATAGTTCCCTGAAAGTACCAAATAGTGTTCCCTTAAGTAAAACGTATACTATAGTCTTCTCTATTATTATTTACTCATCATTATAATAAGCAAAATCCATGCACTGTCTTCTTTTTCATGTCATTTCTGCAGACATATCAGGCTCACCCTCTACAGCTCCTGTCTCTGTATGTTTTAAAAACGTCTTGACAAAGGCTGTTTGAATATGTATGTAATCTTCATCATTAAGTTCAATGAAATCGAGTTTGGCTTCACAAGAGAAGACACAGACGAAATGCCAAAATTTGACCCCGGGAACACGACTTCTACAACCCTTTCAGAAGACACCTATAGTTATGCTTCATTTAAAATATATATGGTCTATGGCTTGAACTTTCAGAGAAAATGTGTTTTTTTATGTTTCCTTAAAAATGTGCTTGTAAGCCCTGTGACAGGGAGCATTTGTGGTTCAATTACGCTGATTCAAGAACTTTTCCGAGATTTTGTGGTTATACAAATACTGTGCGAGTTTAGTTAAAATTCTTTGAAAAATATGGGGGATGCTATCGCTTCTACAAGAAAAAGGTTAACTGACGGATGACAGACAATTTACCACGACATAAGCCTTGCTAGCCTTTGGCAAGTAGAGCCAAAGAAAATATCGAGGGAAGGACAGAAGACACCAAAAAAAATTAAAAAGCTGAAGGTTTCATTAACAAAAGGCAGTACATAAACATAAATAATTTACTTTATTGTGTAAACACGATCTTTTAAATAAAAAAAAGTTAAATGCCTAGTGGGATTGAACAACTGTCCTTACAATCCGAAATCGACGGTGACAACCACTGCACAATTCTGCCTGCAAGCATCAAAATTGTAAATATATCTTTGTTCTGAATTACCATCCAAAATTTCTTTCGGGTACATACGATTATGGAATGAAGTTGTGCAGGGCCATAGACTAATATGTTGCAAGAAACCTCCAAAGCTGTCAAAAGCTGTTTCAAGCAGTCAACATCTCATTTTGAAAGAAAATTATGATCAAGTATAGATATTATACATAAAATCAGTGACTTAATTACAGAGACTGGCAGGATAATAGCAATATAATGTACACGGCACTTTTAGTATTTCTGTAAAACTCTTCGAATCTGTGTCTGAATTAAACAATTTTGGTATCAAAGTAAAGGTGATAAAAATGATGACTAATTCCAATTATTTAATATTTTAAATTATTACAGATTGAAATCGAAAACATTTTTTTTAACAAAATTTAACAAATACGTTTAAACAAAACACAATCAAAATAGAAATATTAGGTAGGAAGCTGAAGAAGCAAGTTTTCCGTCGGTGGCGAAAGTTTCATATCAATATCTATTTAAGTCGTTTTTCTTATTTCTTACTTCAAAACTGGACTTAAAAAGAGAAAATTATCACAAACAAAAAAATAAGCTTCAAAATTCTTCATTTCTTAAAATTTAAAAAATACAAATTAATCTCCCAAATTAACAACCAAGCCTTTCTTTTGATACCATAATCACAAAAATATGTTATCTGGTTCTGGAGGATGTGTGTTTCCATGATTTAGAAAACGCCACGGTGTCTAGTGGTAGAGCACCGAACCCATGATCGGAGGGTCGTGGGTTCGATCCTCCGCCACGACTATGTGTGGTGTCCTTGAGCAAGACACATTTTCCACATATGTTTAATACCCAGGAAGACTTCGAGCGTGATGTGTCTAAGTTGTAAGAACTTGTTTCACAATCGAGGTAAAATAAATAAGTTCAAACTAAACTAGAAAAGTCAAATGTGCAACCTGAAATTAAAACAAATGCCTCCATTTGCCTATCTCTGTTTATTAGTCTCTGATAAAAAGGATCAAATTACGTACTTTTTTCCTTTTTTTTCTTTCAGGACAATATCCCTAGATCTCTAAAATTAGGTCATTGGTTTCTGGTTATCTGAAAATAAATGGCCATGTTCTCCAGATCTCCAAATCCCCTGGGAGGGCCTCACTGTGTAAGTTTGGTTTGGATCCGTTGAAAAATGATAGTGGTATCGTCAGTGACTACCGCTTGCATAAGATCAAATAAAGCTTAGATCATTTAAGTGCAGGTCACACTTATGATATGATTTTCCTACCCAGATGAAACTCGATGTGTCATTTATCACAGTAAAAAATATGTATTGAAAATGACGTTATTGCGAGTATAATAGTGATTCTCACATTTGTGCTATTATTACAGAAAAATATATCTCATGTATGTGTAATTATTACATACATGTCAACGGACAAATATGGCGGGTGATTCTTCGGCTAAAATGGCAAGACTGGAATTTCCAGCTTTCCCCGAGCTTTCCGATATGACAAAGTTGCGGCTAACAGAAGCATTAAATGATTTAGAAACAGACGTTTCAAACAGTTTGTGGTTATTAAAAATCACAAAATGCGACGCAGATCATTGCAGCAGCTTATCAAAAGCCAGATGTTACGTGGAGAGAAGTTCTGAAGATGTAGCAAATCCCCATTCCCATATTGTGTACGATTTTGCTGGCATATTTGACCGTGGAGTGACTGTTCTCAAATCTTTTCTTAACAACCCTTCTGATTTGCCAAAGCTCAAAGGTGAAAAAGTTGGTCTTCAAAGACTTGTGTCATTTCTCAAAAATATAGATGGTAAGAGGTATAGAGAATATTAGTGCATATCAAAGCACGTTTTCGAACGATTATTATATTTTTTTATTTGTCTCACCCCTATTATGGCGAATAGATGAGACTAAGAGAATATATATACAGTAGAACTTTGATGTCTCGATCCCGACGGCTCGGAACAAAATAGTTTGAGGCTGTTTGAG
The DNA here is from genome assembly GCA_029582155.1 of Panopea generosa. Lineage (NCBI taxonomy): Eukaryota > Metazoa > Mollusca > Bivalvia > Adapedonta > Hiatellidae > Panopea > Panopea generosa. Next base: position 32,409,160 of record CM055898.1, on the reverse strand, counting down.
TCGAGTATTGTTCAACATCATACGACACATGTACATGACGTGTATACATTAAGATGAGTTATGGACAATCCGGCCCCACGCAAATCCTGCCCCGCTACCAATCCGGCCCCTAGACAAAACGTCCTTGGTTAATCCGGCCCCATTTAGCATGGTCAATCCGGCCCCACTTTTATTTTATAAATTATAGCATTTATTTTTTGGTATTTCTAATTAAAAAAGTAATATACTGAATAGCTATTATATAATTTGAAATGCACATAATAATTACTGTGCGATTGTTATTGAAAAAATGACTGGTAACGGGAATTACATAGTACACATAATATTCAATGATTGTTAATGAAAGTACCTGTTTGGGGGGATTAAATTGGACAAAACACACTTATGATTTATAATTCAATTTAATAAAAACAGAACAGAAATACATTTTATTTGACATATACATGATAGTACATAGTCATACAACAATGAATTTACAAATAGTATGTCACATATTCAACACACTTTCTCTAAAACAGGCACACACTCTCTCACGCACACACACGCACACATGTAAACACTCACGCACACGTATAAACGCTCGCGCACAAAAACTCGCACACAGATGTAATATTATAATTTAATTTGAAGCGATACAAATGGTCATAGTAGAAAAAAGCGGAGTATGAATCAGAAAATAAGTTATGGAATAATTAAACAAGTTTACAAGTAGATTAAGAAATTCGAGTCGGCAAAGTTCTACTGTATATCTTCTTCTTTTTCCAGTATTAATGCAAAACAACTATTGTAGCATTGTCACACTATTGTGAATATAAATACATATGTGAGGGAGGGTCCCCAAGTGCAAAATTTAAAAATAGGGTAAAAACATAGTGCTCAGTAGTTTACTTTAGGGCAGACACAATTTGAGCCTTGAATGTTTTCAAGTTGAGGACTGTGGCAAGGCTCAGTGGCAGCTGGTTCCACAGGATGATAGAGAAAGGGAAAAATTACTCCTTCAGCGCCAACATCTTGCATTATGGTACCAAGTACATTATCGAGTGACCTCTTGCTGACACTCCCAGTGGATGGAAATTAATCGCACTGGGGACAGTAATATGGGGGCATATCAGCCAGCCTAGGTTTCCATACAATTTAAAAATATACCATTTACAGCATTATAGGTGTACTACACTTGTTTTCAGACCTTATCAAATCAGATAATACATTAACACAGTTCTCGGGAAAATATGGCTGCTGATATTTTATTGGAAGAGAGCAGTTCATATAAATAAGTTTCCTCTCACGTTTTCTCCAAGCTGGCACCAATTTTTTTATATTGCATTTTCAACATGAAATATAAAGGTTTAACCTAGTTAATGACTAGTTTTACAGTTATCAATTCCGCGTTCATTTTGTGATCAAAATGAAATCTGTGGAATAAGAAATTGAAAAAATATATAATGCTTTTTTTTATTAAAAACAACAATTTAAAGAAAAGTGTCGAATAAACCGCTGGTGAACAATTCAATGAGCTGTTGGATGAACCCCACATGAGATTTTTTTATCCATTAAACCCTGTTTCGTTGTCTGGTAAACAAAATATCCGATAATCCCAGTGGGGTGGTATACATAGACAACTTCTTAGATGTGAATAATTATATCTGTCGGAAATGAAGATTTTATACGAATTTCATAACATTTAGCCGAGCAAGATGGACACAAATCCTAGGGTGTCAGATATTCCCCTGTATAACTCTGTTTGTCATAGTCATGACAGCTTTTGTCATGATTTTGTAGCACCAATTATATAATTTTGGATTTTTATACTATGTTTTAAACTCGTGTTATTTGAGTCATAACCACAATATTGTGTTGAGTGCTCAGTCCTTAGACCTATGGTTGGCAGAGCATTACTGATCTCAAGATTGGTGGATCCTTGATTCAAACCTCTACTATGTTGACAAGAAACTTTATCCGCATGTGGTTAGTACTGGTTCTACCCAGGAATACTTTGAGGATGATTGATATGTCAAAGTCGTAAGAACATGTTTCACAATCATTATAAATAAATAAGTTTAAAACAGTAGCATTATGACACCAAGTAACATAATCAAGGTTCTTTCATATATCATCAGGTGCCCAGCTGTGATGGCTGTTTGGCTTGTTTAGGTGAACTTTAGTTGCTGCATATATTCAAAGACTTATATATAGAAGGATAGGCAGCTTGCATCTCTCTACTACATTTTGATAAAATAGCATGTGAAGAGTTTATACTTCGGCAAATTAATCATTCAAATTTTATAGGTAACTGATTTCTTTAGCATAAAATGTAAGGTGAATGTAACTTTGGATGTATTATAATGTAAACACGCAAATTGATATTGTATTTATTGAAACAAACAATTGCAAATGGTACAGTATGTTTATTTATTGTTTATAATTTGACCTTCTATTTATATTCAGATGTTGGAAAAAAACTTGCTGCAAACAATCACAAAGACAATATGAAGAGGGAGCTACACTGGACCCTTCAAGTTGTCCATCATGTACTGAAAGAACTGGCTGTGAACCAAAGATACATTGTGGATGATCAATCCAAGTTACAAATAGACTTTTGTCCATGCTGTAGAGAAGACATGACTGGCAGTTATGGGGACACCAGTATAGGTAAGAAATATAAATTTAAAACCTAAAATATTAATTCATATTAGGTATCATTAGATGGTTGTTTGTTTGTTTTTTTAATGGGCTTTAATGCTATTTTCAACACATTTCAGGTTATATATAATATATCCAGTTTTACTGGTGGAAGAAGACCTCAGACTGGTACAGATTGAGTAGAACAACCATTCTGACGCAAGTAACTGACAAACTTTCTCACAAAAAGTTTTTGGAGCGAGTGGGACCCAAACCTACAACCTAAGCAATGAGAGGTAAGTGTTCTTGAGACAGCGCCTTAGACCACTCAGCCATGGAGGACCCCCTTAGTTGGTTGAATATTTATAACCCTACAAAGGAAGTTTGAGAGCCAGGCCCGGTTAGCTCTGTCAGAAGAGAGTCTTGACTATCAATCCAGGTGCCGCAAGTTCAGATCTCTGCCCTGTCATAGTCGTTGTGATGATTGATATATGACATTACTACATTCATTGTTATTTGTCTATCCTCCTGATTCGTTTATAGCCATTATTGGGTCATATTCCCAATGGCAAATAGTATCTTTTTTTCCCAATTGAGTGGAAAAATTCTCCATTGAAAGCTTCATTAATTATAAATTGAAACTTGCCATAATTTCTTGATAAAAAGTTTTCCCCATTCTGTATTGAGTGACATTGATTCTTTAATTAAATGGCCAGAGAAGCAAATGAACACATTTTTTTATGAAGTTTAACAAATATATATAATAATGCAAAAATTTTCACAATGTTATGAAAACACCTCTAAAATTCCCAATTCCAAGGGTGTTAGTCATCTTCCCAAAATGGTTAAAAAAACACTGTAGTTGTTTTTTCTGTCTGTCGATCAGTTTGTTTTAATCAGTCGGTTTGTCAGCAACTTGTGGAGCAAACTACTTCCACAATTTTCAAACAATACTAAACCGAAGTTACTTATCAATATGAAAATTATTTGGTTTTTAAGCAGCTCTTATGTGTAAAGACCAGCATGCTTTTGTGCTGGTCTATTTTAAGCCTGATTTTTTATTTATATATAAGACTGGTGAGCTTTTGTCATCCTTATGCTTTGGCGTCTCACATGTAACATTCACTCAATAACTTACACAAACGTTGCTCTATTCATTTCAGATTAATTTACATCCCAATACTTTGTACTGGATTAATATTAACTCTGCGTCTCGGATCTTACATACCAATCATGGTACACAAAATTTCAATAAAATCTAGCTAAAACTGTTGAAGTAATCGCTCGTTTCAGTATGACAATCAACAGAAATATGTAAGTCCAAGGACATGAACTTTCAATGGTAAAAGTCAAAGCCATAAAACTCATTACGGTGGTTAGGTATACAAAGTGTCCAACAAAAAGAAAGTAATTTGCACCATAAATTAAGAATACAAATCAGCAGAAAATACCAATCGAAGGGCAACAACTCCGAATGTATGGCAAAAGTCAGTGCTATAACAATATATGCCACACACAGCTACACCTCATGCTTACTATATATTATATGCAAAAAAAGTTTTATTGAAATCCAACAAAAATTGTGGAAGTACCACCACTAGGCTTAAAATTATGTTAAACAAACAGACCAACCACCAACCCATCCGCCGGATGAGATGACCCCCTCCGAAACTTCATTTAAGGGTGTATAATAGTTTCCAACACTTATTATTCCAACATTATGATGTTCATAGTGAGTATCATGCATTTGTAAATTAAGCAGTAGAATTGCTTCATATAATAGTATATACTAAGGTAGATCATGATTAATTGATTGATTGAATATTTAGCGCCATTTTTATGTCATCGAGGGCTAACAGACGATCAGTTAACCTAACCACTGTTTCCTGGGATTAACCAGTTCTCGAGCACACCCTGTCTCCACAAGTAACTGATAACTTTCCCGCTTGAATCAGTGGTGAGAGACGAATGATAATGAGACACAATGTCGTATATCAATCATCACGGAGACTGTTGCCGGGCGGGGGATTCATACTCACGACCCCTGGATTGATAGTCAGATGCGTAACCGACTGAGCTGATCGGAGCCTCATTTACTTGAACACAGATGACTAGAAAACCACATATATCTCGAACTACTTATCTGGTCCCGGCCGAATTTCTGTTTTGATGTATACACATGTACATGTATGGAATAATGTTGAACAATAATTAACTCGAACGGGTCCTCTGTGGCCGAGTGGTCTAGGGCGCCGTCTCAAGATCACTTACCTTTCGCCGCTAAGGTCATAGGTTCGAGTCCCACTCGTTCCAAAAACTTTATTTGAGAAAGTTTCTAGTTACTTGCAGAAGGATGGTAGTTCTACTCAGTCTGAGGTCTTCCTCCGCCAGTAAAACTGGATATGCTATATATAACCTGAAATGTGTTGAAAATGGTGTTAAACCCCATTCAAAAAACAAAAAACAAAAAAAAGTCTCAAACAACCCTTAACTCAAATTATTTTGTCCAAGTTCCGTCGGGTTTGAGCCATCGAAGCTCTGCTGTATTGGGAATTTGTTTTCGTGTGTAGTCATCATCTAAATTTTAGTGTGCACAATTGGTGTGGTTCACATCTGTACTATGTTTGTGCTATAGAATAATTAATTTGTACTTTTTCATAAAAACATAAATGCGTATTTGGGTCTAAAATATTGAAATAATTAATCATTTTAATTTTTTGAACACAACAAAGATGAACTTAAACACGACTTCAGATCTTCATGTGTCGAAAAGTGCGTTGGCATGCGTGCTATCTCATCATAAACAATAACACCATTGGAAAGAGAAAATATTGGCAACATTTTGTAGCTTTTTTGTTTGTAAATTGCTTAAATAGTAAAAAAGTTATGATTGAATTTTACCTAAATTCCTATGTTTTCATCAGATTTTTGGTGTGGCAACATCATTTGTTTACTTCCCCACCGTTAACTATGTAATTTGTTGTTGTTTTCCAAAATATGATGCTCTTCTTTAGTCAATTTTTATCCAAACTTTAGTAAATAAATTTTTACATACATAAAATATTAAATCAGCCCTTTTTAACTAGCAATCAAATAAAGAACTCAAGAGATAGTGCCAGGTTTATCCACCAATTCTTGACCGATTCTTGATATTAATGTTAGCTTTTCTTAAACTACTTTATGTATATAAAATATACTAAATTCCAATAATAACTGAAAAGGTTTTTTGAGCAAAAAATATTGTGTAAATTTAATCGCAATAACCTGCTCATTTTAACCGTATGTATCTCATTCATTTGATAATGTATTTAATTATCTTTTCAGTTTCAGAAACTAGATATTCTATACTTTCTAAACATATTTTAGAAACTGCTTATAAGTTTGTATCAAAGCTACTCTTTCAAAAAAAAAATTCTGCTCGGTTATACACCTGTCCTTAATCTTTGATTAAACTTAGTCATCAAATGAATGAATTGTGGGTAAATTATTTCAGAGTGGCCTCTTGCTTCTAATTTTGGCCCTAACAATTTGTAACCGAAGGAAATTGAATTTAATTGTGTAAATAAGGAGTTGATGGTTTTTTATTTGTTTTTCAGGTCATACAAGATACTGGCATGGTAGTGTTGATATTTTGATGGAGCATGAAAGTTTGGCACTGAAACGTAATGCTGATCTTGAAATAGAATCTTCTTTGGAAGGCTCAACATCATCACTGGATTATTTAAAACAGGACAGACACCAGATAATATCAGAAGCTATTGTCTTCGCAAGCCTTCAGAAACAGAGGAACACTGAACTAGAGAACTTTCTTATTCCAACAATAGGAATTTCCAAAAAAAATGTAATATTTTATTTCTATGATGCTGAGCATGACATTCTTCTTGAAAGTGCATCTTTTGACTTGTTTGTGCCAGAAGCCATAGTTCCTGAATTGCCATACCAAACTGTTTTGGCACTTTGGTTAACAATGAATTATAAATACTTTTGCTCTGGTATCACTCGGGCTATGAAGGACAGAGATTTCACCGCTGATTTCTTGTCTCAGTTGCCTGATGATGTTCATACTATTTATAAAGACAAGCTACGACTGGGGAATTGCAGGAGTGAACCAGTGGAAGAGCTCTATAGACCACGTGGTGGTTCTCGTTGGAGTTTGCGTCAAAGTGCACCTTTCAAAACAATGGAAAAATGTTGATTGAGCCATATCGTACTATATAATATGTCCCAATTATAAAATGTGATGAGGTAGGAAAGAGATATTTTTTCTTGCATACTGGATAAGGACATCTGCATTTTTACTGGTTATAAGAATACATCATGAGTATCCATGTGGGATTATAAGTATCTTGCATGGGTTGGAGGTTGGGATAGAAAATTCTGTCCTGGGGGGATAACTGTTTTTTGAGGGAACGAGGCTGTGCCGAGGGGGTGTGAGATGAAAATTTCAAACCCAGTAAAAATACTCAGAAATTCTTGTCCGGTATGCAAAAAAGACATGTCTCACCTGAGGTAATGAAATTACATGCAGGGACAAGGCTCTGCTGGGTTAAAGTTTTATTGCAAGTTGTTCATAAATGTGAATGGCTTGCAGTTATATGAGTGGATCTTTTGCCTGCTTATACTCTGCATATATTCTTGGCAATATGTAACATATTTGACTTCAGTGTGAAAGTTAAGGTCATATTGCAGGGTGAAAAGGTCATATTTTGTCTTTAAACACTGTGTTGAAGTGTTGATATTGTGATTTACTGTGCATACTAACAATTAGGTGAATGTTATTTGGCACAAGGGTGTATGATTATACCTTAAGTTATTCTTTGTGAAATACCGGATTGGAAAGAAAAAATTTGTCCTATAACTCTATGTTAAAGTTAGGTGCTGTCTGTCTGTCTGTCTGTCTGGTCCGTCCGTCCGTCCGTCTGTCTGTCTGTTGAAATTTCAGTACATGTTTATAATGACAAAACACAGGCTTAGTTCTATTTTTGGAGTTGCGACTTTTGGCGTTGTAGAGTTATGCCCCTTTAATTTGTTAAAACTCATAATTTCCGTCCGTCTGTCACACATTTTGGGGTTTCCACGCAATAACTTAAGAATGCCTGAATCAAATCTTTTGAAATTTTTATACAATGTTTATAATGACATAACACAGGCTCAGTTCGATTTTAGGGGTTATGGTATTTGTCCTTCTACAGTTATGCCCCTTTGATTTGTGAAAATCATTATTTGGAGTTTCCGTGCAATAACTTAAGAATGCCTTAATCAAATCTTTTGAAAAAAAGTGGAGGACATTAATTCCCTGAATATGATTGTTAATTTTCCATACGCTCGCATATTTTTGCAAGTGCAAAAAAATGAAATTGAAATGACCGCGGTTTTCATTTCTTCAACTTTCAGTTTTGATCTGCTGTAAACATGCACCAATTGATGATGTTTTACACAGTATGCATTGATTGATGACGTTTTTTTACACAGTGCACATACTCAGTAGACTGGTTTTCTGATTTTAATCATGTAGCGATATTTTATCTACATATTTTGATACACAACCCAATTAACAACGAATCAGCAAATTGTCGGCGAAAAAGGTAACAAGAAATTCATGTATGAAAATTTTCTATAAAAAATGGTTGATCAAAATTGCCATTAAAGTTTTGCGAGTTGAAATATTAGGATTTGTCGTAAAAGACTAAATCTGGTTATTGAAGGAGGAAACTCTAAGTACCTATTTTCATGTATTTGTGTCATTATTATGTTAAAGTGATTACGGGGACTCCGTTTTGTCAACTTCCTTTTTCAAGCATTCCCGGTTTCATGAGGCGAACCGCAAAGATAATCGCAAAAAAATATTATATATATATACTTGTACTCACAAAAATGTGCAAGTGCAAAAAAAGTTAAATTCTAGCCCTGCACATACATGTATTGATTATTTTGCTGATATTCAAATCTGATTGATAAAGTGCCTGTTATTCTGATGTTACATATTTATTTATTATTACAGATGTTAAGTACAGGGTTCTCTGTGGCCCAGTGGTCCAAGTCTTAATATCACTTTCCTCTCACCGCTAAGTTTGTACGTTCGAGTACTGCTCACTCCAAAAAACTTTTTGTGAGAAAGTTTGCCAGTTACTTATAGAAGGATGGTGGTTTTCTCAGATTCAGTCTGAGGTCTTCATATATAACCTGAAATGTGTTGAAAATGGTGTTACCCCATTAAAAAAAAGTGCTGTTCTGTGACAAAGCCAGAATAGTCAAGTAAATGCTGCGACAACTCTTGTTAATGTCTGATTGAAATCAGTCATCAAAAACAAGTGGGATTCTTTCTCCAACAACAGTTGCTAGGAGTTGTGGCCCTTTCTGTAACATTCTGTATGTATGAGTAAAGGTCAGTTTTCTTCATTTGATCTTTATCAAACGTACAAAGTATTTTTATAACAATAATATTGTAGCATATTGTATTTGTGGCTATTCTATAATACTTGCTGCTATACTATGGAACACAATATCTTATCTAACACTCTCTCACACGAGCTCGAATAAAGTGGTCTTGTCTAACACAGTTTGTGTTTCTTAATACTAAGGCCGGGCCCGATTAGCTCAGTCGGTTACGCGTCTGACTATCAATCCAGGGGTCGTGAGTTCGAATCCCCCACCCTGCAACAGTCTCCATGATGATTGATATACGACATTGCGTCTCATTATCATTCGTCTCTCACCACTGATTCAAGTGGGAAAGTTATCAGTTACTTGCGGAGACGGGGTGTGCTCGAGTACTGGTTAATCCCAGGAAACAGTGTTTAGGTTAACTGATAGTCTGTTAGCCCTCGATGGCATAAAAATGACGCTAAATATTCAATCAATCGGTCATTAATACTTTCATTCCATCATTGTATTACTATTTCGTTTTGTAATAACTACACATGGAAATATTACAAATATCGCATACAAAAAATATGTTATTTGATTTTGTCTGCTCTCGAAGCACTCACAACTTACTCAGTAATTATATAACGAAAACATTCTTGAACTTGTCAAATCAGAGAAATATTGTTAAAGCTATGCCCATGAATTTAATGTGTGCACTGTAACATGTACAGTTTTTATTTGATCTTCATCAAATTTGCACAGCACATTATGTAACTTAATCTTGAATCATAAAAATACATTAATTGACTGTATATGGCCTCTAGTATCAGTAATTTCATTTGATCTTCACCAAATATTCACATTTGTTACATTTCTATAATATCTGAACTGACCAAATTTAAATGTCTGGGTGAGGTATGGCACTTGCATTATCAAAAATTACCTTTGGCATTGGCTCCTCTGACATACAGCAGTAATTTAGGGCCATTGTGGCTCTCCTGATACCTTTTCACTTGCCCTTGAATTAAAAAAAAGAGGAACTGCACGAGTTTGCAGTATTTAATTGTTGTTGTTGTTGTATGGTGTTTAGCGTCACTTTCAACAATTTTTCAGTCATATTGCGACGGTGTCTACTTGAGACAGTATTCTGAGCGCTGTCACACTGGAGTATCATGCCGCAGACACATGGTATGATACCCCTCCCAGTCACATTATACTGACACCGGGCCGACCAGACCTAGAACTCTCCTCTAAATGCTAGTACCATTTTTAAAGTCTTTGGTATGACCCGGCCGGGGATCCAACCCACGACCTTCCGCATGCGAGGCGGATGCTCTACCACTAGACCACGCTACGGTCTGCAGTATTTAATTGTTGTTGTTGTTGTATGGTGTTTAGCGTCGCTTTCAACAATTTTTCAGTCATATCGCGACGGTGTCTACTTGATACAGTATTCTGAGCGCTGTCACACTGGAGTATCATGCTGCAGACACATGGTATGATACCCCACCCAGTCACATTATACTGACACCGGGCCGACCAGACCTAGAACTCTCCTCTAAATGCTAGTACCATTTTTAAAGTCTTTGGTATGACCAGGCCGGGGATCCAACCCACGACCTTCCGCATGCGAGGCGGATGCTCTACCACTAGACCACGCCACGGTCTGCAGTATTTAAATATTGCAGTTCTTTTTATTTTGTATTCAGCTTTTAACCATTGCAAATTCGAACTGCAGTTGGACCTGAAAAATTTAGAAGTTGGTTGGAAGTTGGAATTGTTGATGGGTCTACCCGGATTCCCCAAGATTGTGTCTGACTACCACATAGTTATTGTCATTATTAGCTTGTTGAACATTTTGTAAAACATTAAAAAGTCTAAATGAATATAACAGACTTTGTTGTATCTATTTAAATCCATAACATCTTTAAGATGTGAATATATTTTTACACTTGATATGAAAATGCAACAGTGTAATATATGAAAATGCAACACAGTGTTTAGAGCGGACTTACTTGGGAATGAAAAAAGTGACACTAATGCAGGAGATACCAAATTATTCAGTAACATCTCGAGTAAACAACCAAAAACATCTACATCAATAACAGATACTTATTACAGTAGTATATGCATGTCCAACTTTCGGTACCTAATCAAAAATCAAGGGACATAATTCAAATGTTTGTATCGTTAAAGTTACGCTCCTTATTTGTAATCCTGTGTTGATAATCTTTTAGTGCCAGTCTATAAAACGCAGCGGTGCGTGATTCATTGCCAGTTAATTAATAAATCGATATTGGTCGAGTTTTATTGCCCTGCCTCAGGGGTATTTTAAATTAGAGGAATTACTCTAGTATAAGTTTTGTTTGACTAATAACATAATCAATTTTCTATTCAACATAGTTTATACGTACTATCTGTGACATTGTTGAGAGAGAAGAAAGAGAAAGAGAGGAAGAGAAAAGGAAAAAGATATAGACAGAGGAGGAATAGAGAGAGAGGACAAAAGAGAAAGACTCGATTAGAACATAATACAGAAAGAACACGCAGACAGACGCAATAACATTATTACATAACATAGATATTTTGACCTTTCATTAAAGACAATAAACGATTAATGAGATATTAAACCACTATAAATTTACTATTCATTTATACTTTTATACACACATATACGATAGGCCAATTAGTGGGAAAGAGAGAAAAGGAATGGGAGAAAGAAAGAGAGAGAGTCTGAGAGAAAGAGACTGAGTGGGAAAGAGAGAAAAAGAATGACAGAAAGAAAGAGAGATAGTCTGAGAGAAAGAATGAGAGAGAAGATAGAAAGAAAGAGATATAGACAGAGGAGGAATAAAGAGAGAGAATGAGAGAGAAAGAGAGGACAAAAGAAAAAGGCTCGATTAGAAAATAATACAGGAAGAACACGCAGACAGACGCAATAACATTATTACATAACATAGATATTTTGACCTTTCATTAAAGACAATAAACGTTTAATGAGATATTAAACCACTAAAAATTTACTATTCATTTATACTTTTATACACACATATCAATGAATACTTTACAATAGGCCAATTAGTGGGAAAGAGAGAAAAAGAATGGGAGAAAGAAAGAGAGAGAGAGTCTGAGAGAAAGAGACTGAGTGGGAAAGAGAGAAAAGAATGACAGAAAGAAAGAGAGATAGTCTGAGAGAAAGAATGAGAGAGAAGATAGAGAGAAAGAGATATAGACAGAGGAGGAATAAAGAGAGAGAATGAGAGAGAAAGAGAGGACAAAAGAGAAAGACTCGATTAGAAAATAATACAGGAAGAACACGCAGACAGACGCAATAACATTATTACATAACATAGATATTTTGACCTTTCATTAATGAGATATTAAACCACTATAAATTTACTATTCATTTATACTTTTATACACACATATCAATGAATAATTTACGATAGGCCAATTAGTTAAGGATTGATGAAGTGTAATCGGCATAAAAATTGGAAACCCTGAAATACATGTTAAAGTACCATAGCTTCTCGATACTGGAAAATAATTTCAAGTTATTTCTCTTCGATATCTAGGTTCATACACAGCCGATTGTACCAAATCAATTTGACATGTTGAGCATACAGTGTCACAAACAGGTACTAAGTGTCAACAACAACAACATGTACCACATATTTGTTTATATAGCAATAGTTTATTCTGCATTGTCGTCTAAAAGAACACCTGTAAAATGCCAATTAACAAATAAGACACTAGACATAGTCACCCGACAAAGGTGGTAATTAAACACAATGTTAAAAACAAATGCTAAGTGTCAAAAACAGGTTAGGTTTGTTTTCATAACGATAACAAAACAGTTACTTCGCTTTAATAAATACTTGACAGTTAACAACAACAAACACGTTCATTCCCATTCGTGTGCTGTAAGGATTAAGACGTGTTAGCTACTCTCGCCGAGATTAGGATTAAGATTAGGATTAGAAACAGTGTTAAGTGTTAAGCCCCCGGGATAACCTGGCGGAGGGACTATAATCCTTAGTACAACACACACACAACAAACACGTTTATTTGTTTGTAATCCAAATTAATAAAAACTGTTACAATATATATACTTTTTTATGATTTAATTTATCGAGTAATAAAAAAGAGATTCATACTATGATCTAATACATTTTGTTTAATTTCGTAGATGTTTACTACATATTTATGTAATTTTAAAATTAAAATTATAGTGAAAAAAACTAAAACTGAAAAATAAAAACCATTAAAACTATAAAACACAATGATCTCTAAAATATAACCTATTTTTATAAGCCTATTGGTTTATGACGCTAGAGTTTTATGACCCCAATAAACTAAACTGTAGGAATCGATAAGTTCTTATAACATCAATACCTATCAATTTTCATGCACAAAAATGCTTTAAAAATGTCATGGTACTGTTAAAAAAAGTTAAAAAGGACCAAAATATTTTATATATATTTCATAAAAAAAAATATATTCAGAAAGATGAGACATTCTACTGTTTTAATCCACTTGTTGTGAAAGCAAATTTTGTTTAAAAATGTGTTTATTTAGGTAATTAAAAAAATGTTTCATTGATTTTTAACCTTTTTTATATAGAACATATATGGAATACAGGTGACTTACGTTAACTGCAAAAAGGACCAAAATGTTTTTATTTGTAAATTATGAAAAAAAGATCATAAAATCGGGGAAGGTTTAAGCTTCAATACTTCGTTTGTTGTTAAAAAATGTTGCCATTCTTATTTGAGATATTAGTTATAAAGTAAATTGGCCCTTCTTTGTTCTATATAAAAAAATATATCGGCTTTTCTAGAGTGGATGAAACTGAAAGTTGGGTATGTATGTAAACACTCCTGCTAAATGTGTTGCGTTTTAATATCTCTTGTTTTGCATTTTCATATCTTGAGTGGATATATGTTTGATGTTGAATGCAAATTCATCATTTAATTATAAACTAGCCATATCATTTTTTCTCCTATTTCTCTCCATATATCAGACTGAGCCAAACCTAGTCAGAGATTGAGCGACTTTATATAGACAAAGCATGTTTGCATTGATGATTTAAATCGTTGTTATGTAATTGCTAGTATGTCCAAATATGTGTCCATACTCATATCCATCTTGACATTTTTCTCTTCTCTGTCTGTCTTTTTCCCTCCCTCTAATCTTGACACCATTCTTAAAAAAAAGTTTGCCATGCTTCTTCCTGCTTACTCAAAATTGCAGCTACCGAAACTTTTTCAATAGGTCACCAGAAACAAGATCTCATGTAACCATTTGCAATCCCCTTTTGTCTGTCTCTTGCAACCGCAAACAATTCACATTTTTAGCTCTGCTGGCCAAAGGCCAGTTCGGCTTATGTTATGGTAAATTGTCCGTCGACCGTCTGTTAGCAATATACTAGTAGACATGATAGCACCTTCTTTCTTTATTGAATCTTAACAAAACTTGCACAGCAAGTATATAACCACAAGATTTCAGTGAACCAGTGTGTTTCGACACAAATGCCCAGCCACATGGCTTATAAGCACATTTTAAGCGAAACTTTAAAAAAACATTTTCTCTGAAAGTTGAAAGCTCAGACCTTAGATATTTTACATGTAGCATTGCATGGTGGTCTCTTAAAAGATTTGTTGAAGAGAAACTTTCAAATTCATTTTATCTGAATTGTTCATCTGTCCATTTGTTGCTAGTAGGATGGTCTTGAGCCTCTTGTTTACTTCTTCTAAAAATTCTTAGCCCAATTTGAACGATATTTTGTATGTAACTTTATCCTGAGGATGGGACCTACTTTACTAAACCTATATATGAGAAAATGACAAAAAACATTATTTCACTTGACTGAATATACTTATTTTAATGGTTTTTAAGTAATTTGCTGTTGCTGACATGATGGTCAAAGTCCATGTTTGAAAATGTGCCCCAGACCCTGAGGACCCGAGAGTAGAGATATAATCTGCTTGGGGTGGAGCAGGTTATTTGTCTTAAAAAAATAATTATAAATTACATAATATACTGTATTTGTGGTTCAAAGTGTAAACATTCATTGGAATTTATTAAACCAGTTTTTAAAACAAATTGAAACTAAATATAGTTTTGATCCAGCATCTCAGTTGAATGTTTTCACTAAAATGTAGGTTTTATTTTTGTTAAAACTCCACTAGGGCAGAGTTTAACGTTAACGCCCTCCTAGCTTTATGTCATTGCTATATGCTTATGTCATTGCTGTCATTGCAATGATACTTAGGTGACTGTTAAGGCCCAT
The DNA here is from genome assembly GCA_029582155.1 of Panopea generosa. Classification (NCBI taxonomy): domain Eukaryota; kingdom Metazoa; phylum Mollusca; class Bivalvia; order Adapedonta; family Hiatellidae; genus Panopea; species Panopea generosa. The sequence continues at coordinate 32,393,883 of CM055898.1, read as the reverse complement.
GGGTTGACGTTTAAGGCTTTGATGTTGTATTTCATGATTTCTGTTCATTTTTGTTTTAATTTACAATACAAAATCAAAATCTTGTATAAATGGTACCTACTTGCTTGACCACATGAAAAGTACTGGGTCGATGCAAAGGAAACGAAACGTTTTCGTAAGTATGGCCCCATCTGCTGACGTTTGCAAACATGAATCGATGTCAACTTGTGTTTGTTTTAAACAATGTCTAAATATTTTAGGACAATAAAAAAATTGTATTCACACAAAGTTCTGGTTTCTGCCAGGGTCTAGTACATGCTTGAAAGTCAAAGGTTAAATCATCTTAAAGCATATTTAAACTAACAAAGGGGTGTTCATCGAATTTCACAAAAATGTTTAGGACATATATTTTAATAACCATTGTTTTAGCAAAATTATACATTTGTAATCAATGTATCTTAATTTTGCTTTTTCATTAAATTTAGTGTACAATTAGAAATTGCATTTCATTTAAAATGTGTCGTGTGCTCACTAGCGATCTAGTGTTCTTGCTGTAACTTTGTGTATTATCTGTTTTCATCCGTTTGTACCATTCGATATAGTGTCCATGGTACACGCTGACATCAATGATTCAATCGGATCGTCAGAATGCTTGTAAGTGCTACAACGGGTACAATTACCAGCACGTTTTAATAGGAAGTATCTGCTCCAGTTGGACCTGGCGCGGGCTGTCAATTAAATAAGTCGATAATCCAATCGGCAATTGATATTGGTTTGAGCGTCGTTGTTTTCCTTAAACAAGCGGACGGTGGGTAAATAATACATAGTTATAGTAGCTATACTTATATACAGAGAAGCTATACAGTCATGTATGTTTAACAACTGACAAATGATGATAGTTTTACTAGTATATGTTCAGTATGCTGATACAAATATAAAAACAGAAAAGTTCAACATTAACAACATCCTATTTGTAAAATGTATACGATTAGTTTAAGGCAAGCATTCAAAACTATTCTTTTCTTTGTATAATTTATTTATAATTGAATTAGATAAAACCCTCATCACGAGTATGATCAAAAATTAAGTTTATGCTTTTTTATCACCAGAACGCTACAGTGGTGTTTAAGTTGTTCCATCAGTTCCACTGCCTTTAGAAATATCTTCATATTTTTCTCTCAATAATCGTATCACTTTCTTTGTGCACAAAAAACTCAAACATATCGACAACCCTTGGAGAGAGTTGAATAAAATGAAAAGATACCACAATGCCGATATATCGGCAATATTGGCAATGAAAGCAAATACCCACGTCAGTCCCATGACCAGAGATAATTTTATATTCAACAGAAATGAGCATGTATTTTGCTTTTGTCTCGCCATTGCACCTTGCTGTTTAGCTTTATAGATATGGACGGCTGTAAATATAAAAGCCACAATGTCAAACAGTTTAAACATTGCTAAAGGTCCAGCAAAGAAAATGAATAACGCATCTCTGGATGTTATCCAGCACGCACCTTTACCGTAACCAGGTTTGAGATTTGAATAGTTGGAGTCGATCTTGACGTTGTCCAAGATAACCGACGTGGTAACAATTATAAAGGGAACTACCCACGCATATACATTGTACAAGTACCATCTCTTTGAAGATTTGCTACTGGAACTAGCAGGCATAAACTGCTTTGAAAAAGTCAACCACAAATCTAGAGCTATTATATTCATCCAACAGAATGCAGCCAAGAAAAAGTAATGAACTAGTATGCCGATAGCCTGACATAGTTTATAAATACCCAGAGCTTCCGATGATATTAGAAACAGTAACTGTGCTAGGAACAACGCAACCACAAGACATACCAATATTTTCCCCGGCGTATTTAACAATTCATTAAAATAAACGTACACGGCAAAGGTTACTGCTAAAGCCACAATGGATATAATCAGACCAATCAGCGACATGTAGCTCTCTATCTCAGAAAACAGAAACATACCAGCTGTAGATCTGCAATCATTTAAACAAATCTGGTTGCGTTCTAAACATATAAACACGTCTGATTCAGATGTGTTCACATTTTCTATTGTATAAACGCTGTTCAGTGAGAAAACAAACACTGCTGTTTCATTGACAATGCTATATTCTGCCGATGTAAATTTTGTAAGAGTGCAAACACTACTATTCCCATTCATCGTACTTCCACTTCTCCAAAGGGGATTAATTTCGTTTTCCAGAACACACCTTCCCAGTCTAGCGACACGTGGTGGAAAACATAGGATTTCACGACATGTTTTTGTTATAGGATCGTACATTTCATTATCACTGCATTGTTTATCAATATCTATCGTTTCTTCATTGTTCATGGCTTTGCCAGTATTAAAGTCAACAAGGAGTCTCAAACTGTAAGGTGCGTCATATGTTCCTGTGTCAGGTGTTGGAAAAAGATCAACTTCTGGAAAACAAAAGACTGTGTCATTCGGTGCCCCGTGACATCGAGCACAAAATTCGTTCCTGAAAACCGTCTTATCCACAAATACTATAGAAAACTGACCATCTGAACAGTTGTTATCCAATTGTGCATCGTCCTTTGCATCATTCGGACAGCTATCTGTAATATCTATATAACATTTTCTCTCATTTTTTAAGGTAGGGTAAGGTTTGGTAAAATATATGTCACACCCAGATAAATCAATGTTTTCCGTCACTTTTGAGTTATGTGTACATTTTATTTCAGCATTCCAAAAACTGTAATCATAAACGTGGTTACAATGTGCACAAAACATGTTTCTGAACATTATACCGGTTCCAGTTTCTGATACTGGGAGGTTCAGTAATAAATCAGAAGTAATTGTTTCGATCTCACAAATTTCCATTACTTCTTTATTATTCCAAGAAGGAGAACATTTATTTACAAGATAAATTCCGTACCCAGGTGTTTTTTACTATTTCAGGTCGTTTTACACACGAAAATTGTGATTTTTTCTGCTTTATGCTTATGACGCGGTCATTTCCAACACAGCAGTCGTTGAGCGTTTCACACATCTCATCACAATAACAGTTCTTGTCCGAGAAAGACAAATCGTTATTCACATCACAGGTAGATTTTTCTCTGCAATATGAGCTGCTTGGGCTGAAATCCGGACCAACGTCTTGATTCGGTCGAGTATAATGTCCATTCTTTATGTTCGTGTCATTTTTCGAATTCATATCAGACGCGAATACTTGCATATCTTCAAAACTGATGATAGAAAATAAAACACAGTAACACTAAATTCACTCCATATTGTCCTAGTGTATACATTTTCATGCTTGTGTATAAAGAACTCCTGTTCTATATTATTGTTCCAAAATAACAATAATGCTAGGTCGAGTTTCTATATAATATAGTTTAAATATATATGTTCACTAAACACCCACATAAAACATATTTATTCATTATTATATCAATTACTTAGAAAATACACACTTTCTATGAACATGTAATTGTTCTAAAATAACAGTAAATGCTAGTCACTCTGATAACCGTCTTTTATTAATCCAAAGAAATTCCAACGTAACACCCACATACGTATACATAATCCTGGTTTGCGGAAATGCTCGCGCTCTTTAACGGATCTGTGTACATGTCCAACTTTCGGTACCTAATCAAAAATCAAGGGACATCATTCAAATGTTTGTATCGTTAAAGTTACGCTGCTTATTTGTAATCCTGTGTTGATAATCTTTAGTGCCGGTCTATAAAACGCAGCGATGCGTGATAAATTGCCAGTTAATTAATAAATCGATATTGGTCGAGTTTTATTGCCCTGCCTCGGGGGTATTTTTAAATTAGAGGAATATATCTAGTTTAAGTTTTGCTTAACTAATAACATAATCAATTTTCTATTTAACATAGTTTATACGTATTATCTGTGACATTGTTGAGAGAGAGAGAGAAAAAGAGGAATAGAGAGAGAAAGAGATATAGACAGAGGAGGAATAGAGAGAGAGAGAGAGGACAAAAGAGAAAGACTCGATTAGAACATAATACAGAAAGAACACGCAGACAGACGCAATAACATTATTACATAACATAGATATTTTGACCTTTCATTAAAGACAATAAACGTTTAATGAGATATTAAACCACTATAAATTTACTATTTATTTATACTTTTATACACACATATCAATGAATACTTTACGATAGGCCAATTAGTGGGAACGAGAGAAAAATAATGGGAGAAAGAAATGGAGAGAGTCTGAGAGAAAGAGACTGAGTGGGAAAGAGAGAAAAAGAATGAGAGAAAGAAAGAGAGATAGTCTGAGAGAAAGAATGAGAGAGAAGATAGAGAGAAAGAGATATAGACAGAGAATAAAGAGAGAGAATGAGAGCGAAAGAGAGGACAAAAGTGAAAGACTCGATTAGAAAATAATACAGGAAGAACACGCAGACAGACGCAATAACATTATTACATAACATAGATATGTTGACCTTTCATTAAAGACAATAAACGATTAATGAGATATTAAACCACTATAAATTTACTATTCATTTATACTTTTATACACACATATCAATGAATAATTTACGATAGGCCAATTAGATTGATGAAGTGTAATCGGCATAAAAATTGGAAACCCTGAAATACATGTTAAAGTACCATAGCTTCTCGATACTGGAAAATAACTTCAAGTTATTTCTGTTCGATATCTAGGTTCATACACAGCCGATTGTACCAAATCAATTTGGCATGTTGAGCATACAGTGTCACAAACAGGTACTAAGTGTCAACAACAACAACATGTACCACATATTTGTTTATATAGCAACATTGTAGTCTAAAAGAACACCTGTAAAATGCCAATAAACAAATAAGACACTAGACATAGTCACCCGACAAAGGTGGTAATTAAACACAATGTTAAAAACAAGTGCTAAGTGTCAAAAACAGGTTAGGTTTGTTTTCATAACGATAACAAAACAGTTACTTCGCTTTAATAAATACTTTACAGTTAACAACAACAAACACGTTTATTTGTTTGTAATCCAAATTAAAAAAACTGTTACAATATATATAATTTTTATGTTTTAATTTATTGAGTAATAAAAAGAGTTTCATACTATGATCTAATACATTTTTTTTTAATTTCGTAGATGTTTACTACATATTTATGTAATTTTAAAATTAAAATTATAGTGAAAAAAAATAAAACTGAAAAACAAAAACCATCAAAACTATAAAACACAATGATCTCTAAAATATAACCTATTTTTATAAGCCTATTGGTTTGTGACGCTAGAGTTTTATGACCCCAATAAACTAAACTGTAGGAATCGATAAGTTCTTATAACATCAATACATATCAATTTTCATGCACAAAAATGCTTTAAAAATGTCATGGTACTGTTAAAAAAAGTTAAAAAGGACCAAAATATTTTATATATTTCATAAAAAAATATATATTCTGAAAGATGAGACATTTTACTGTTTTAATCCACTTGTTGTGAAAGCAAATTTTGTTTAAAAATGTGTTTATTTAGGTAATTAAAAAAATGTTTCATTGAATTTTAACCTTTTTTATATAGAACATATATGGAATACAGGTGACTTACGTTAACTGCAAAAAGGACCAAAATGTTTTTATTTGTAAATTATGAAAAACAGATCATAAAATCGGGGAGGGTTTAAGCTTCAATACTTCATTCACATAAAAACACAAATTCACGGAACATAAACTTGTATTATATTGTGTGTTGACACTGCAGTGCAAAATATGATGAGAAGTAGGGGTCATGTTTCATTCAAGATTTTCTTTTCTATTCAGCGTGTACACTGTTGACAAAGTGAAAGTAGACGTCAGAAATGATGTGTCCATACCCCAGTTTCCAAGCATGAACTTAATTTAAATACATCAATATTACCATTCAAATCACAAAATGAGCATTTAAATAAGAAAATGCATTTTTAAATAAGAAGAAATAATGATTATTTATCGCCGCCATTCTGCCGTTTCCTGTTTCCAATGGTCACGGCAGGAATACGATCTCTGGTCACGTGGTTTTGATGATCGGGTCCACACACAAATTCGGCGATTTTCCGTCACTTCAGGTAAGAAAGTATATCTTCCTTAATACTGGACCGATTTACATGCGACCAAATACAGATACCTAGCCTAAGTGAATCAATTCTAACAGTGTGATCCGATTTCTTGTGAAATGAATATTTTTCAAGATTACCTCCACCAATCGGAAAAAATGAGAGATAGTGCGCCGAATTTGTGTGTGTGGACTCTATCTATCATAAAAAAATACGTGACCGTGAATGGTGGTGCTATGCCCAAATCAACTGTAAACGTGAACATGTATATTATACGTTACAGATCGAATCTTGACGAGTTTCACCACAAGAGAACATGTCATGTGGCAGAACACGAAGACCAGCCGTTCAGTTTCTACTGTTACTCTAAGGGCTGCGACTTGCCGATCTGCTCTCTCTGTGCCGTCACTGAGCACAACAAGGCGGACGGGCATGACATCAGGAACATTAATGACGTATATGTAGAAAATAAGAGAGTTGTAGGTAAGGAACATACAGTAATTGCACCTGTTATATATATTTAATCATATTGTTTTGTTTGTTTGAATATTTAGCGTCATCGAGGGCTAATATTTCCTGGGATTCTGAAATGTTAACCAATACTCGATCATACCGACCTCCGCTAGTAATTGAAAACTTTCCAACTTGAATCAGCGGTGAGAGACGACTCAATTTCAGTCATCACGCGGAGACTGTGGCCGGGCGAATGAACTCACTACCACCTTGGATTCGTGCTACCGACTGAGCTAACCGGGAATAAATTAAAACACATATATATCATATTGAATGCTTTGTTCATAGATAAGACAAAAATAAAGATTAACTTCATCTTATAATTAGCGGATCGAGACGTTTTAAATGAAAAAAGATTCGCCAATCGGATTGGTACTGGTACATCAATCAAGATTTCTCAAAATTTTCGGATTCGGGAGATATGGGGTTCTGTGATAGACTACCACGGTTATCACTATTCCTTTGATAAGATGATTGAATATATTGAATATTGAGCGTCATTTTATGCCATCGAGGGCTAACAGACGATCAGTTAACCTAACCACTGTTTCCTGGGATCTTGGGAGGTTAATCAGTACTCGAGCACACCCCATCTCCGCATGCAACTGATAACTTTCCCACTTGAATCAGCGGTGATAGACGAATGATAATGCGACGAAATGTCGTATATCAATCATCACGGATATTGTGGCAGAGCGGGTATTCGAAACCATGACCGCTGGATTGATAATCAGACGCGTAAACGAATGAGCAAATCGGGCCCGTCTGATAAGATATTCATAATTTTTTTTAATTTTGATCATATTAAATACAAATATTATTCAAAAAAGTTGTCTTATCATCTTGCGTGTATAGTGAAGTTTAGATCTTTATGAACTTGGAAGTGCATTGCTTACAAGGTATCTAATAAAGCGCTGGGATGTAAACCAACAAGAAATGTATGTCTGATTCCGTAAATTTATATTGAGTACCAGTCTAAAACAGTCACGTGTTCTAATGTACTTAAAAGAAAACCTTCTGATTGACGTGAAACACAAGAAGAATATGGCAGACGAGGCCATACAGAGCATCGAGGACGAAATACAGAATCTTTATCTGAAGGTGGGTAATCTTAATTTACAATAAGTCTGGGTAAAAAAAATGAAATAAACTACACTTTGAGGACAGGATTATGTTTCACCAACGTTGTACTTAAATACTTAAAAACTTAGTTACGTTTTGACTGGTATATAATCAATATCATTGAAATATATTCAGTTTTACTGGAACCAGTCTAAAATCATGATCACCTGGCTGCTTGTCTTAGATTTAAGATTATGTATTTAAGTATATGTTGGTGAAACAGGAACCTGGTTATTATGTCTGTTGTGTAATGAATACCCATGAGACCATATGCAGTTTTACTGGAACCATTCTAAAATCATGATTTAAAGTATTTAAGTGTATGTTGCTGAAACAGGAGTCTGGCTTCTGTTTCCCCACACATTTAAGTTGGCCTATATTATAACTAAATACAGCAAAACTTAATAAAAAGAAAAACAGCTAGATGACGATGATTTAGACTGGTTCCAGTAAAACTGAATGTAGATTCGTCGATATTGATTTTATAATAAATGAAAAAGAACCAGTCGAAATTGAGTTAACTTCTAAAATGCTGGTGAAACAGTAGCTGCAGGATTGTCTTCAATAATTGTAATGCATTCTATTTGTTGTTGCTGCTGCTGCTGTTGCTGCTGTTGCTGCTGCTGCTGCTGCTGCTGCTGCTGCTGCTGCCTTTATTTTTGTTGATGTTGCTGTCTTGATGTTGTTATATTTTGTTGCTGTTATCATTGCTATTATATCTTTGTTAACGATATGCCGGTAACTCTGTGTTTACAGGAAAGTGCCACGGATGAGGAACTCGACCAGTCATTTCTAGCGTGTCAAAAACAGCTAGAGAAAAGAAAAAACGAACTGAAAGAAAAACTTGCGGCAACATCAAAGGCTAAGAAGAAAGGAATGGAAAACCAATTAGACAAACTAATAAGTGACAAGAACAGTTTGGAACATGCAGGGAATTATTCTCGTAACGTTTTAGGATATAGGTGTGTATTTGTACAACAGTATTACAATTATTTAACAGCAGTGTCAGACGGCCTAAAGTCTCACTACAATTGAAATTTGTAGTTTGTTCTTTGTTCTATATAAAATATGGTTTAGGATTTCCATGGTAAAAAAAATATTACACATAGAATTTTTCAAAATATTTTTTTCCATAACAGGAATGTATCCCCACATAAAAATGCACATTAACTGGTAGGTTGACCTGCTTGTTTTTTTAAGACGGTGGAGTGACACCTTAAGATTTTTTTTTTTAAAAAAAAAATCCTGACATAATTACTGTATATTACAGTATATGCTATGTTAGCCTTTGCTCTACTCTACATAATAGTAAGTCCAAGTATCGTGTTACCGTGGCGAAAAGGGGCGCAACTCTGTTGTGAGATGTATTCGTCGCTCCTGTGCATAGGGTCTTTTTGGAATATTACCCAAAATGATCAGCGTATTAACTAATGCGGGTAATTTTTATTTATTAATCTTAAGCAAATCCCTGTTTCACATCTTCAAACTTTTAAAAAGGATTCTTTAGGAAATTCTCATCCAACGTTTTCTTTACGTACATTTCAGCGATGCGACAGAATTTTTGCAGATAAAGGACGCACTGTTTGCTCGACTAGGTGAAATGAAAGAAATGGAAATTGACACCCGCCCCCACAACAAAGCCGACATCAAGTTTCATGCACACAAAATGCTTGATGCCTTTCAGAAGTTTTCTGCAAAATTAGGAGAAGTTTGGTCGACAACAGCGTTTATACCAAACACTAAGGTATTTTTATTATAATGTATACTCACTTAAGCAACCCAACTTTTTGTTGAAGAAGATGTCCAAATGACACAAGCTGTAAAGGAACTAAAGAAGCCCTTGGTTTTAAATAAAAACCGTACACCGTATAACAGCACGATTTTGGCATTCATTTGTTATGGGAAAATAAAAATATTCTTAGTGCTATGCAATAAAAAGAATCCGGCACGGGAATACTATCGAGATAATGAAATTTTAATCATTGTGATACTGAGATTCCAACGATTGAGATAACGAATATTGCAGATATTGAGATACTGAATATTGCAGATATTGAGATAATGAATATTGCAGATATTGAGAAAATGATATTGCAGATATTGACATAAATATGTTTTAAACAATGAGATAATGGTGTTTCAATTATTGAGATAATGGTGTTCCAAATATTGAGATAATGGTGTTTCAATTATTGAGATAATGGTGTTCCAAATACTGAGATAATGATATTACAAATATTGAGATAATGAGATAACAAATATTGAGATAATTTGGCATTCCTTGTTTTCATAGGCAGGGCGGTATATCCATATCTCGACACAATTTCCCTGAAGAATCTTAAATTATTAATAAGGTTACAAATATTGAGATAATGAAATACTAAGATTGAGAAAATGATATTCCAATCTTGAAATAATGATATTCCAATTATTGAGATATGAGATTACAAATACTGAGATAATTATATTATAAATATTGAGATAATGAGGTTACAAATATTGAGATAATGAGATTACACATATTGAGATAATGAGACTTACAATTAGAGATAATGAGATAATAGCATTGAGATAATGAAGCTACAAATATCGAGAGAATCAGGCCTCCTTGCTTTGATATGCAGGGCAGTCTATCCTAAACTCGACACAATTTCCCTGAAGAATTTTTAATTGTTAAGCAGGAAGACTAAAACTCATTACCTTGTTTCTGGTATAACGTGTAATTGACAATTATATTTGACTTTACTTACGTTAACTATTCTATGGTAAAAATAGTATAGAGAATACCATGTTAGTGTCTGATATTATCAGTTTTATCAGGTGAGGCTTAGAAAAAACCAGGATGAGGCTCTGCCGAGTTTTTGTGGGGTTTTTTCGTGCCGAATATGTCGAATGCTGATATAGTTGATAATATTAACACTTACATGCATTCTATGTATCATGTCAATATATCTAGTGTGTTTTTAATTATATTTAAGAGAGTAAAAAGTAGTTCCTTTCAGATTAAACGTATAATTATACATAATGGCGTCATGAAGTATACATATTGACGTAATGGCCTGTTAAACTTGCAATGACGTGATAAACATTATGTTTATCAGGCTAGACAGTTTATCAACAGAAATAATGCATTGACATGATAAAATCGCTAAAGCACAAAGCATCTCTAAGTATGTTCTTTTTAGGCACATGTATAGGTACATTGGTGTGCGCATTAAATGTACTAAGGGCTACTAGGTTTCGAGAATTCCAGCAAAAACACAAGTATCATTTTATAAGTATATATTGTATACACTATATTTAATTGTTAATTGCATTATTTGACACGAAACATGTCTGTAAAAACTTCATTGCGATCCTAATTTGATTGTCCCCTACTAACTATCGTGGAACCATAAGTGTCCTTTGTCTCAAGTCATCATATGGGTATGTGTTCTTGACGATTTTATCATTCTCTCTGATGTTTGTTGTTCTGACACAGGCCTTGATATTGTATCTAAGGTTTGCATTGTAGCTAGGCGCACTCGCCGTAGTCTGGTCTGTATATTTATGTCCTGGTTATTCACAAATAAGTATCATCCATATATATCATGCATTGTGAATGAGCATCTGAAAAGATCCCTAAAATCGTAAATTCTCCGTTGTTGTGAATTTATTTATCTCCCTTTATATATATATATGTTGCTTTATTTCCTTCATTAGCGGAGAGCGACATATATGTTATTACATAAAGAACATATTAAACATGAACATGAGTAGCAAATAACATAAAAAAAAAATATATCAATATTAAATAGAGTAAAGCATACAGGACGTTTAACATTTTTAATTGGCAGAAACGCTATCCACTGCAACAAACCACTGGCATTTACACGCAATTACAGACATACAAGAACAAACGCTTGATGAGGTACAAGCAGACACGCATACAGAACTACAATAGGAAATATGCACGTATACCACCTCCTTCAGACGACATGAATATTAACACAAACATAAGTACATACATCTACAGTTTAGCGTCAACTCAAAGCTATGTTTAATCACTATACTCTTCGGAAGATGTAATTAACTGTGATTTTTATTCAGAATCTAAATTAGGAACCTTTAATCGAGCAAGTAGTATATAGAAAATAGATTTTACATTGATAATCCGTTTGAACAATCAATATTTCTAATAAATTGTGATAATCTACAAACCGAACTAGCTGCAGTAACATCTAAAATGCACAAACGAAGATATCACCAAAATAATTATAAATATTCATTTATTAATTTTATTTTTTGTTTTATTTGTTTTGTTTTTAAATATTTTATTAATTTTTATTTATTTAAATTATTTTTATTGTCTTTATGACATTAGTATCTTATGTTTAAAAGTGTATGTGAACTATTGTTAAATTTATGTATGTTATGTCAACAAAAGAAATATGCGGAAAAAGTGCCTTGTGTAAGTGTCCTTGAGCAAAGCACTTTTTCCGCATATGCTTTGTACTTGGTACTACCCAGGAAGACTTCGAGCGTGATTTGTCTAAGTTGTAAGAACTTGTTTCACAATCGAAGTAAAATAAATAAGTTTAAAAAACAAAAAACAAAAGAAATTTCAAGTTTTAAATGTCTCATAGGTCGAAACAAACGGCTGGATATGTTTTATGAAAGATTGTACATAAAGAACTATGTATTATATCTGTAACTTCTACATGTGACACTATAATATCATATTGAAGTTAAGTTGTATCAAGTTGAATTAACTGGAAATTGGCAATTGAATTATCCGAACTAACTATATGTATACAACCATTTCAGAGAACTAGATAAAGTGTGTTAGCACATTTTGACCATTGCATATAATTAAAACCCCATTGAAACCACCGACAGTACTTGACAAACAGAACAAACTACGATTCGACAAATACCTAAAGTACCTAACCACAAACCCGTGTACTTTTATAATGACATGGTGTGTAAGTATAGTGTGTCTAAATCGACTGAAAATACTCAGACTGTTACCGTGGTCTAGTGGTAAGTGTCCGCCTCGCACGCATAATGTCGTGAGTTCGATCACTGTCCGGATCTACTAAAGACTTGGTACTAGAAGCTTCCTCGATTGGCACTCAGCATTAAGATGACAGTTTCAGGTCAGGCTCCTGTTTCACCAACATAAACTTAAATACTTAAAAACCTTAAATCTAAAAAAGCAGCCAGGTGATCAATGATTTTAGACTGGTTCCAGTTAAACTGCATATTGTGTCAATGATATTGATTATATAATAGATAAATAACCAGTCAATCAAAGACTTAGTGAAGTTTTTAAGTAATTAAGTAAAATGTTGGTGAAACAAGGCTTGGTCGGCACGGTGTCAGTATGATATGACTGGGTGGGGTATCATACCATGTGTTCTGCGGCATGATATTCTAGTGTAGCAGCACTCAGAATGCTGTCTCAAGTAGACACTGTCGCGATATGAATGGAAAAAATGTTGAAAGAGTATAAAATTATGTTAGATAACCTCACGGAAAATTGGTCTGTTCAAAGCAGTTATCTCGTCGATATGTTTTTTTTTTATTTATTACTTTCTACTTCTATTGTTAGATACAGACATATGACATAGGTCTGGGCCGCGAGGAGACGGCGATGATGATTACGCTCCATGACTACGAGAGGCGTCCACTGGCCGAACCTGGGGTAGACATGCGGGTAGAGGTCACGAAACCCCCTAGGGAAGAAGTCACGTGCACAGGTGATTGATCTCACAGAAACGGAGGGGGCTTACAAAGTGTTATATCAGGTCGAGTATTGGTTGTATTTCTGCTGTAGTTTATACTACATATATATATATATTTATTTATTTTAGCTCAACTGAGGAGAAAGCTCAACGCTTATATGAACAGTTCTCGAGTCCGCTTCCTGGGTAGAAGCAGCACTAAGTGTTGTTTTATATGAGGCATCGGCCTGAGTTGGGGGTCGATATCGAAACCTGTGGCGTAAATGGCAAACACTTTATCCTCTGCACTACCGTAATCTATCCAAGAACCTGGTATCTCCCGAATGAGGACTATTAACCCCAATGAAAAAGCAGGGAATTCCATGCCTGTCCCACAACTCATAGCAGTTGAACGCTTACTAAACTGTGACGTCATTCAAACTTTCAGTTGAAGCAACTGACCAATCACGGTGCTCAAATGCGGCTTTCCAGACATTGCTATCTAACGGACACAATCAGAAGATCTGGGTCCGAACTGCAGACTAACACAACCGTGCAACTTATACATGTCTGTGCTGTGAAGCAAGTGGGTGGATGGGGTCTGTGCCGCTATGAATTTAAATATTTCGTCTTCTGTTGGACCAGAAATATGATTATTAACAATTATGCCAGCAGCTGGTCTAGTATTGTTTTTTTTATTTTATGTAACTAAGCTAAACATACCATGTAAGAGTGTTTCTTGAAAATTGAAATTAATTCATTTTGCACGATTTCTTTCTTATTGCATGACTCTGGATCTAGTTAAAAAAGGTCACATTAAATGATTTATAATTTAACTTATTAAATGTACTCGTGAATATCAGTTAATTAAATCGCTTTGATTTTTTTTACTATCCCAATATTAGCAGGTTTCGATTCAGTATGTTGTGCTGCAGACACTAATTCGTTTGTCAATGGTTTGTTTCGCTTTTTCATTGCAGGGATCAAAATTAGGGGACCACAGGGCAAGCGTGTTTATCATGGGAATCCCTATTATTGACCCTGGGGTCGCATTTAAGGTTCGGCGACACGGGGCTCTAGAAGAGGACGTTGTCAGTAAGTCCAGATTATAATATATATTTTATTTTTCAGTGAATAATATTTTGGTTTAAACATATTTTATTCATAAATCATGTACAGCATATTCCACAACATACATAGTAAAAGGATTGAAACGAAAGAAATAATTCTTATATAGTTTCTCTCCTTAAATAATATTTTATAACTTCACTGTTAAGAATAATTTAATAATCAAATTGTAAATGGCTTTGTTTATTTCTTTGTGCCTTCAATACAGGAGTCGTGAGTTCGAAAGTTATCAGTCACTTGCGGATATGGGGTGTGCTTGAGTACTGATTAACCTTGCAGGATCCCAAGAAACAGTGGTTAGGTAAACTGATCGTCTGTTAGCCTTCGAAGGCATAAAAATATCGCTATATATTCAATCAAGCATTGTTTCCTTGTGTGAGTATTTAGCGTCAAGTTTATGCCTTAGAGGGCCAATATACGATCAGTTAACTCATAGCTGGGATCCTGGAAGGTCACAGTAACCAGTACTCGAGCACACCCATCTCCGCAACGGAAACTGATATTTTTTTTCCATTTTAATGAACGCGCAGTTGAGAGAAGAATGGTAATGAGAGGCAATGTCGTATATCAGTCATCACGGAAACTGATGGCGGTCGGGGATTCGAACCGTCACGACCACATTGGATTGAAAGGCAGACGTACTAACTGCTGAGCTATAAGTTTAATCAAATGTCGTTCAATTTTCAGCGGTGAAGGCCCTCTTTTACAAACAACGTGACTTCTATGACGAGACTAAATGATCAACAAACCCCTTTAAAAGTTATTTAAGTAATAGGCCTACATGCAAAATATTTATTGACTTAATTTTAACAACTTAAAAACATGAACATGATGAATTTCAATGACAGTCGTGACTTGAAATCTACTTTTCGAACTGACATGTATTTACAAAAGGTATCGGCGGATCCATACACTGTGCCAATGACACAATTCAGCATATGCCCTGTGGTTTACGCCCCGGTAAAATATACATGCCCATTCTAAAATCATGATTTATCCCAACCCCTAACCCTGTCCCTGTTTCCCTAACCCCCTTTCCCCCCCCCCCCCCATCCCCCACAAACCAACGTGTTGGAAATTATGAAAAATCGACGCCCCTGCCCCCCTACGGCAACGTAAAGGAACCCTTGCAGTCTAAAGGAACAAAATGCGAATCGAAACAATTCCTCAATGTACACGACACGGCACATATACAGGAAGAAGCTACGTAAAAAAACGGGCAAAACAATTAAGATGTTAGTATGATCTATATCCGATATCACTCACCATAGACAACATTGTCATGAGACATATCGTTTATTCATGCACGTTGTAAATGTATACATGACGCCGATAACGTTCTGCACTCAGCTAAAAAAGGACGAAAATATTGAAATAGGGCAAGATGTAGAAAGAGAGAGTATTGACCGCTCATGACAGAGGTCGACGGTTGAAAGTTTCTATCCCAGAATCGACCCGATCGTCTCTCAGAAACATTCAGCAGCGGTTCTATCAAGGAAACGGGCAGGAGAGCGATCCATAAAAGTTTACGTCATAATCGTGCCGGGTACTCCGCGGCAGAGCGGTTGTAACCGTAGGAAGTCTCGGAAGGACGGTAGTTCTACTGATTTATTCTGAGGTATTTCTCCACCAATAAAACTGGATATGCCATATATAACCTGAAATGTGTTGAAAATGACGTTGAACCCCATTGAAAATACAAAAAAAAAAAAACACAGTTTTTTAAAAAGTAGCATAAAACCAAAACAGAAGAAGGAAAACTAAATTTTTTTTTTTAAATTATCTAATTATAAATTTATATACTTACTTTTATCTTAAAGTGATGTGATATCATAACGCTATATGACCATAATTTTAAATGAATGAATGAATGAATGAATGAATGAATGAATGAATGAATGAATGAATGAATGAATGAATGAATGAATGAATATCTATATTTCCTCCTCTTGGGAGATTAATATACAAAATTGACATACAATGTGGGTAATTTATGACATATATACAAATTACATATAGCAAGAGTTAACATATAATGTATCATGCAATGAAAATGCAAACATTCCATATTATTTTATCTTCATTTTTGCTATGCTGAATGAATATAAAACTTCTATGCACATTTTGAAATTAAATATACAAATTTCATTTACACCGACAAGTCAATTTTTAGTTGTGTAGCGATCTATGTTAATAGTTGATCCCGTTTGCTTAAACCTTTTCGCGAAAGCGAAAAAATCGAAAAGGGACAAGGAATGGGAACTAGTCATCCATCTTATTTCGATTCATAATTAAAGAAAGTATTGTTGGCATTCAAATATGTATTTGAAAGCCATTTTTGAGAATAATACGTTCTCCTCTATTTCGAGGGTCGGGCCAATTTCAGCACCTAGAAATTTAAGCGTTAAATCTTTCGGATTCAAGTTCTTTATCTCGTCGATAAAAGTGTGTTTGCTCAGAGTTGTGTATACATTTGTTAAAAATGTATTTCTTTTATCAGCTGTGATGAGATAACTTGAAATAATGTGTGAAATGTTGTTATGATTTACTTCAGAACAATACGGGCATTCACTGTGTTTATCGCTTACGGGCCTTGAACAAATATTGGCGATTACTTTTATAATATATCGAAATGATTGTTCACTTGATATTTGATAAACAATAGCTGGTTTGATATCTGTATGTAACAATTTAAAGTAGTCGAAATCGCTGTCAACGTTTAACTATTTGTCCACAGTATTGTTATAAAATTATTGTAAAACACTTTTTATCAGTGAGAACTTTTATTTGCTACTATTCGCGAGTTTCTGACCTCGCGAATTCAAAGAGTAAGCTTAAATTACAAACATGTTTATATCCGAATCAACAAGAGTTGTCAGAAGACAACAAAGCTCGCCGATGGGATAAAACTCGCAAAAGTTTAACCTGCTTGTATGGCTAAGTCCAATGGTAGATTTAATATTTTGAACTATGTTATATCTTAATGTTAAGAGCATAAACCAAATTGTTTATAATCTGCTAATTCTGTTCACAATATATATGTCATGGAGAAGAACTTTATAAGATTTTATCTTCCGTTCTAATCCATATTTATACCTAAACTTATGTGTATATATGTACATTTGAATGAAATAAATACGTTTAAACCAAATGTGAACAGAATCAGAAAGATAGTTTTGAACTTAGAGGCAAAAACCAAAACTTAAACGCAAACTAAACACAAAAGTTTAACCTGCTTGTATGGCTAAGGCCAATGGTAGATGCCTTACCTGGGTCAGTATATATATCAAAAGCATAAAAAGCAATGTGTAATGAAGCAGGAAAGCAAATGTAAGCAGAATCAGAAACAAAGTTTTGAACTTAGAGACAAACACCAAAACTCAAACGCAAACTAAACACAAAAGTTAACCTGGGTGTCTACAGACGACGCCGACGACGACGCCGGGGTCATGGCAACAGCTCTCCTTGGACATTCGTCCCGACGAGTTAAAAATGCATTTCCTGAGGATTCGCTTGTCGAATTCGATATTTCGCGATTAAGTAAAATAGATAAATTAGAACAAATTCGGAAAATAAAATTTACAGCATCACTGAGGCCGTTCTTAAAACAAACATTGTTTGCCATGCTCCTACATACCCATTCATACAGCAGCTGCCAAAACAGTTTATTGACTGTCAAAGCATTTATTATTACTGAGGATTTCTGTCCAGTTTCGTTCAAATTGACTGTAAAAAAATAAAATCTGGCAAATATTAGTGACCAACCTGCATGAAATATGCTTGGACGAACCTAAGTTTAGAAGATTTGTGTCCAGTTTCGTTCAAATTGACTGTAAACAAATAAAATCTGGCAAATAAATAGTGACCAACCTGCATGAAATATGCTTGGACGAACCTAAGTTTAGAGGATTTCTGTCCAGTTTCGTTCAAATTGACTGTAAAAAAATAAAATCTGGCAAATAAATAGTGACCAACCTGCATGAAATATGCTTGGACAAACCTAAGTTTAGAGGATTTCTGTCCAGTTTCGTTCAAATTGACTGTAAAAAAAATAAAATCTGGCAAATAAATAGTGACCAACCTGCATGAAATATGCTTGGACAAACCTAAGTTTGGAGGATTTCTGTCCAGTTTCGTTCGAATTGACTGTAAAAAAATAAAATCTGGCAAATAAATAGTGACCAACCTGCATGAAATATGCTTGGACGAACCTTAGTTTAAAGGATTTCTGTCCAGTTTCGTTCAAATTGACTAAAAAAATAAAATCTGGCAAATAAATAGTGACCAACCAGCATGAAATATGCTTGGACGAACCTTAGTTTAAAGGATTTCTGTCCAGTTTCGTTCAAATTGACTAAAAAAATAAAATCTGGCAAATAAATAATGACCAACCTGCATGAAATATGCTTGGACGAACCTTAGTTTAAAGGATTTCTGTCCAGTTTCGTTCAAATTGACTGTAAAAAAAAAAAATCTGGCAAATAAATAGTGACCAACCTGCATGAAATATGCTTGGACGAACCTTAGTTTAAAGGATTTCTGTCCAGTTTCGTTCAAATTGACTAAAAAAATAAAATCTGGCAAATAAATAGTGACCAACCTGCATGAAATATGCTTGGACGAACCTTAGTTTAAAGGATTTCTGTCCAGTTTCGTTCAAATTGACTGTAAAAAAAATAAAATCTGGCAAATAAAAAGTGACCAACCTGCATGAAATATGCTTGGACGAACCTTAGTTTAAAGGATTTGTGTCCAGTTTCGTTCAAATTGACTGTAAAAAAATAAAATCTGGCAAATAAATAGTGACCAACCTGCATGAAATATGCTTGGACGAACCTTAGTTTAAAGGATTTCTGTCAGTTTCGTTCAAATTGACTAATAAAATAAAATCTGGCAAATAAATAGTGACCAACCTGCATGAAATATGCTTGGACGAACCTTAGTTTAAAGGATTTCTGTCCAGTTTCGTTCAAATTGACTGTAAAAAAAATAAAATCTGGCAAATAAATAGTGACCAACCTGTATGAAATATGCTTGGACGAACCTTAGTTTAAAGGATTTCTGTCCAGTTTCGTTCAAATTGACTAAAAAAATAAAATCTGGCAAATAAAAAGTGACCAACCTGCATGAAATATGCTTGGACGAACCTTAGTTTAAAGGATTTCTGTCCAGTTTCGTTCAAATTGACTGTAAAAAAAATAAAATCTGGCAAATAAATAGTGACCAACCTGCATGAAATATGCTTGGACGAACCTAAGTTTAGAGGATTTGTGTCCAGTTTCGTTCAAATTGACTGTAAAAAAAAAAATAAAATCTGGCAAATAAATAGTGACCAACCAGCATGAAATATGCTTGGACGAACCTTTGTTTAGAGGACTTCTGGTCCCACTCATCTGCTGCATGTATGTTTATTTATATAAGCAACAAAATATGTTCAAATTAAACTTCCCAATTGTCTAGGAAGCTTATTATATTACAACATTGTATACTAAGAAAAAAGGAAACGAACTTGAATCTTGTAAGGTTTCAATGAAAAGCGAATTCCACAAACGTACATTGTACACCACTTCTTAAAATGGTGGTATATCGGAACTCTTACTGACAATTCTAGATAACTTCAAATAACAGATATAACACGATTAGAGCGCATGGTCGAGTTTCAGAGCATCCAACTCGGGACCGGAGGGTCATGGGTCCGATCCTCCGCCTTGAGCAAGATATATTATATGCATATGCTTAGTACTGGTTCAACCCAGGGATACCTCGAGCGTGATTTGTCTTAAGTGTAAGAACTTGTTTCATAATTGTAAAATAAATAATTTTAAAACATTTTTTGAGGCAGAATCACATTTCAGTCTACAATTATATATCATGTGACAGTCAAACCTGTCTTTTGCAGTCAGTCAAAGGAAGGGGTAAAAAGTGACCCTTTAAGACAGGTTGTTGCTTAATACAGCTTTATTTGCTCTAAAGTATATAAGTAGGAAATAACAAATGTGGCTGTTTAAGACAAGTGACTGCTTAATAGAGGCGACCGCTTACACAATATTGACTGTATAAAAAGAGTGAATCCGATTTTAAGAAATACAAAGGACAAGAAGGGTATATGTTATTTTTATTCTCTTTTTTTTTTTGCTAGTATGCAATGAACATACTATCAATTCCTCATAAGTAACAAAATTACGATGCTATTTAATGTATAATTATGTTTTACAGAACTACCTTCTTACTTTTACAGGAGACTATGAACCCATGGGACCAGTCAATGTGAAGTCAAAGATAGACACCGGTAAATTATTTTCTTGCATAAAAAATTACAGGAATCTCGAGATAAATACATGTTTATAAACTGTTGGCAATGTTTATGTTAATCTTTTAGACGCTACGTCTTCATTATAATGCATCTACTATTCAAAGTTATGTTTGGGTTAAACTAAAGAATTTGCTGTAATGCACTACGTTGTAATGAGCTACCAACCGTTTAACCCCAAAAATATTCATTATTCGTTCGTTAGTTCGTTCTTTCCCATTCATTTATTCATTCATTAATGTATCTATTTGCTCGTTCATTCGTGCATTCATTCGTTCATTCATTTATTCATCCAATTACTTATTTATTCGCTCGTTCATTCGTTTGTTCATTCATTTATTCACTTATTCATTTAGTTTATTTCTGGTAAATTTTGCGAAATCATACTTTTATAGATTTACCAAGACATCATAACATGTACAATAAGTAGGCCTACTACATTGTCATTCATTTATGTATGTTTTTATATGTATCATTGTTTCCTTTTATTTCCACCATAACAGGTATAGTATCATCAAGGAAGCTGGACCTTATTGAAGGTAGTTTATATAGATGTATTTGACTAGTAAACGTGTGAATGTAGCGAGCACCTGGTTAGTGTTATTGTCCCCGCCGAGCCGTATCCGGCTAGTTCAGTCGGTACCGCTTTTGACCCTGATCGTACACCATATCTAACGCGAGAGCGACTATCGCTCCGCCCGATGGCTACATGGCGTTGTTTGTCCAAGTAAATACAATGTAATACAATGTAGTGTTTACTTAGACACGGTTCGCTTGTCTAGGGGGTATTGAAAAGTAGTAACCAATATCGATGGTCGATTGGATTATCGACTTGTTTGATTGACAGCCCGTGAAAGGGTTGTGAGTTCGATTCCGGGTTCGGACTCAATCTCTGTACTGAACGGCAATGGAGTTTGATCAACGGCCATATATCGCCTACCTTTGAATAGGTAGTAGGGAAGTAGTTAGCGACGTACAAAGATTATATGTGTCTTGTACTGGATTACCGCCTAGCCGTTCCCAGAAACGATAATAAGGTACGCTGTATCACGCGCCGTCGGTGGACATATTAATGGACGCTTGTCCTTTCGTTACAAGAAACCATGGCAGGATAATTTTTTATGCAATTCAATTCGAAAGTAAGGAAAATTATCAACACGTAGTTGACATGTGCATATTAGGAAGACATCCTCATCAGATACTTTCCCCAAGAGTTATGCCGAATATTCTATTTATCTTGTCGAGCACATATAGGAAGCTACGCCCCTGTATAATATGTATGCTAAATATGTTTAAATACGGAGCTTCTTAACTTTTCCGATAAACTCCTTCAGGTTTGTTGCAATTTAATTAAAACTTGGAGATACTCATCGATTTTGAGAACAAAGTGGACATGTGTATACTATCACAGCATTCCGGCAAATTTATCCGTTTCCATGAGTTAAGACCATATTTGGTGCATGGTGTGTGGGGGAGGCATGAGTTCAACGGATTTAGAGTACATTGTAGATATATAATTAATACACAAGTTATAGGGGGCTGGTTTAAGTGCATAACTATGTATAAAGATACATATACCAGATACATGTATATCACGCTAGCTCCAGACAAACAGCACGCACGTGATTTAATGGGATGTGGGTTGCAGTCCACTAATTCATTTGCCAGAGCCCGTGTGGTTCCGGCTAAGAATAGAATCACTGGAATCCTTCAAATGGGTGTCATTCTCATTTTATCATGTTCGCTTTTGTGGTTGAATTACCAACTCCTGTGTTTCTAGGGAGCCATATGAGTTATGGCAATAATAGGATCACTGTGGCTCATGCATGTAGGAAGCGACAATTTGAGTTATACGATATAGTTTGCTAAAAAATCTCTGCAGTTCTGCAGGTATCAAAGTTCTAGGTTCCTTTTGCATATTCATTTGTTGATGTATTTTTTTAATCTGTAAGTTAAACATGCAAAGTGAACCTTGAATCCTCCTTCCTGTTGGCGTCGAATAACCTATAATGTGTTGGTACGCCGTAAAACCCTATCCATTAATTAATTAATTCATTCATTCATTCATTCATTCATTCATTCATTCATGTATTCGTTCATTCGTTCGTTCGTTCGTTCGTTCGTTCGTTCGTTCGTTCATTCATTCATTCATTCATTCATTCATTCATTCATTCATTCATTCAGACTAGTCTGTAGAACGGACTAATTTCTCCCGACTCAGAAGATACCATATTCTATACGTTGACTAGCTATAGTGACAGACCGGCAAAAGCGGCTAGTCAAGTGTAGTTAGCAATAGGCCAAAGCCCACAATTGATTTTTGTTCTTTATTCCACAGTAAAAAAAACAGTCACCTAAGTTGCATACTTGTCGTTCATAGAGAGATCCAAAATGAAAGAAGTGCAACTTATAATTTATTGCTTGTCAACCTCTGCACTACCAAATATAATGACAAAAGTATGGGTCATGTCGTATAATATTATATACGACACTACAACAAAAGTGATAGACCCTACGCAAACTTACTCGCTATATATTGAACGGAACAACTAACTGCAACTTTTTTATTTCCAAAATTTTGGTCAAACTATGGAACAGCGCTATTGAAGCTTGTATATGGCATTTACAGACAATTAAGTATTATACACCCCTAAATGTTCGTTCTTATTCAAGTCCAAATTTCATGAAAATTGCTTTGATACTTTTTGAGAAAAAAATGTCAGTTACTTTAAATGCCAGTGGCGAGTTAGCTGCTCTCAGTGTTCAATATAAATATATAATTGTCATTTCCGAGAAACAGTAAAATCCTTTTATCTAAATAAAATCACGACAACTGGGGTATCCCGCTCGGATTTTTAGTTCAAGTGTCCTTTAATTCAAAAACCTGCCAGAAACGCAGGAAAAAATTACCGAAACGTCGCTGTTAATAATGAACATAGAATAAAAAAAAATGTATAAAACGTAGTCCCATTCAAATAAAATCATATTATTTAACATCTGAATATTTCTCAAAAGGCACACCATTTTTTTCGTTCTGTTATTTCACTGACCTTAACCTAAATTCCAAGGTCACTTCTGGAAATGGGCATGACTTATTCCGTCTACAATTAGCGGTCTACAACTTATGAGGTTCAAACTTGCGTACGTGTGCACTTAGTTTAGATAACTAGTAATTGTGTATTACGGCACCGACAATTGCATTACACATTTCGTCGTTTTTACGAGTAATTCCCCCCTTTACGTAAACTTCTTATGTTTTGGAAACAGTTCAAAATACATATGATATGATATCGTTTTGTTAGTTAACTGACCTTTAACCTGAGTGCCAAGGGTCGTATTCACCAACCCGGGGCATTCTTGAAAATATTCTTAAACTTGAGCTTGAAAATCCAAATTTCAATCTTAGATATCTAGTTACCATGGCAAAAAATAATTTCGAGCGGTCATTCATAGCATACGTCCCTGTATGCTTGGAAGTTTTGGTCTCAAACATTGTGTGTTTTTCAAAATTAATTCTTGACTTCAAGTCTACGAATATTCTTAAGAATGGTTGGTAAATACGATCCCACGTCACTCCCGGAAACTGACGTTGATTGTTTAATTTATAATTAGCAATCTGCAGTTTATAGGTTTAAAAGAGTGTGAACGGTGACTTAATTGGCGTAGTGCCACCATTGGGAATAGAAAGTGCTTCCGTGGGGAATGGCGGTTATAGATAATCCTTGTTTCTTCTTCTTTAAAAATGCATTTTCCTTATTTTATTGCTCATTAGTTTTTATTTGAATGGCTTTTTGATGTATTTGAACATTTTGACAGCAATGTCATGTTTGAATTGTGATTCAGAAAAAAATTGATGTTTGGAAACTGGGGTATGAATACATGATTTCGGAAGTCTTCTTACACTTCGTCAACAGTGTACACACTGAGAAGAAAAAATCTCTTATATGACATATTACCCCTACTTTTCTCATTATACTTTGGTAGTGCAGAGGTTGACAAACAATAAAATATAAGTTTCACTTCTTTCATTTGGGTATTTCCATGAATAACAAGCCTTCAAACTTTATTATTTACTATATAATAAAGAACAAACAATCAATGGTGAGCTTTCACCTTATATATCACGATAGGCAACTCTAATTTAATTAATCATTCCATACCGAGAGAGTCCCGTTTCTTAACGCAAAATTTATCTTTTTTGAAAATTATAAAATAATGCAGTTCTGTATTGTTTTTACCTAATGCTAACCTCAGTGAACAGGTCACTTCTGCAAATCGACGTGGTTTGTTTTATCTATATTTTAGATCAGTCTTCAACATGTAGGTTAAACAGTTTGTTTTCTTGTGCACTTAGATTTTTTTTGTATATCAAGAAAGATAACTCCTATTTCACATTACACATAAGCGCTTGTCTAAGTAATTCCCCTTCCTTTCCGCAAAAACTCAAAACATAATATAAATGCCCAATACCTAATCTGAGTGACCAGGTCACTATTGAATCCGTTCTATCCGTCTATTATAGCGGCCTGCAGCATGAACATTTTGTTCATAGGTACACTTAGTTTAGACATGGAACTATAGAAGATGTTTCTCACTAGTTCCTTAGTTTAGATATTTGTAGCTAGTTTTGTATATGAAGAAAGATAACTTTAATTTCATAACATATTTCATGCTTTTCATGGTAGTTCCCCTTCCTTTACGCAGTCTTCTTTTACATATAATGCGCCTGGTCGTACGTTCTTGACTGCAGCGTATAAAATTATATAATATCAATATATATAAGGTAGGAAACTTGCATCTCTCTACCTAA